>CM028921.1:7687500-8042500 GCA_016801845.1 Polydactylus sextarius
ATTTGAATGTGTCACCACAGCATCCAGCCCCAACCAGCCAGGATAACGTCTATACCACAATTTCTGCGGCTAAGCCACAGATTAACTTGGTATTTGAAAGATGTTAAATGCTTTACAAACTATGACAACTTATTTCAGTTATTTCTAACTTTAATACATCTGAAGGTGAGAGAAGGTTTCCATCATATCCTACACAATTCTTTTATACACTCATAATTACACACTAATTAGACTTGATTAATTTATAATTAGTATAAATTAATCTAAATGAATCCACTAATCCTCTTGAAACTTTTAACATCAGAAAAATGCACCAAGCCAATGAGTGAACAGACACAACTGTGGTGACTGAGGACACACCAAGTGTCTTCGAGGCTTCACAAAGATTCTCAAGTGTATTTTTAGGATCTCCTTCTCTTTCTTGCACCTGCCTTCGTCTGTAATATGGATCCAGGATCCTGTGCCAAGAGTCCAAGGTCTAATGCCATTAGATATGTCCCTTAAAATAATCCTTGTCTTGCTCAGGCGTTGGTCTGTTTTACAGATTATTGTTGCTACAAGAGGAAGTTTTACAGTGTGATTCATAAAAAGTAAAACACACCAATATTACAGAATAATGTGACCATAAATATTCTTATACATTATTTAATATTTCTTAATATTTTTGTTACTTTATTTATTGTCCTTGGAAAGCCAGGCATCATTAGCCTCGTCTTGGACTTTGATTGATAGGCACAGTAATAGAAAAATATTTAGATAATCTCAGCCAAGCCCATCCTCTAACCGGCTGGTATTTGTTTAATTGTGATTGGCACAGAAAAACACTGGCCATATATTTCACCAGTTTCTTGCTCTGATATGGTTGTTGTGTTCTGGAAACACATTTCTGAAGGTTTGTTTTATTTTTCTCACCATGCATAAGGGTAAAAAAAATACCAATAAATATAAAGTTTGGAAGGGTGCCTGTGAATATCTATCATGTCTAGTGTATTACACATGGAGTGAAATAACTGTTTTAGTATTTTAATACTATGTGCAAGCAGTGTCTTATGCTGCTTATATTAAAAAAGTTGAGTATATCTTGATAATGTCCTTATCACCAACAGTAAAGCACAGTCTGTACTTGTGATTTGCAATCTGATTGTAATTATTTGCCGCAACATTTTCACTTAAAGGACTCATGGGGGTTGATTTTCTGTTGCATTCTGGAAATGAAAATAAGTTTCATTATGAGGTTTTGCTTTAACATATTGGCACAGTAAAAGAAAAAAAAAAAAAAAAAAAAAGCTCAGGGCTCAATACACTTGTTTTGATTTAAGTAATCACAAATCTCCCCTGCTGCCCAAACACCACTGAAAACCTGCTGCGTTTTTGTTGCGTTTCTTTAATTTCACTACATTATACGTGATGTGAAAAACACATGACTAACTGTTTCAATATAATTTGTGCTTTTCTCTTTCAAGGACTCTGAACCCAGACGATAAAAACATCTAAACCATTTCAAACACTGTCTGGCCATTCAGAAAACAGGAATTATTGAGCAAACTAACATTTATATTTCCCTTCCAGATCTTTGCCACCCATCACATTAGTGAAGGATTTATTGCCTTCAGAAAGCTTTGTCTGTTGAAAACAATGTAAGCACAAGCTCGTTTAACAGCCAAGGATCTTCTGAGCATTCATCCCTCTAGGCGACAAACAGGTGTAAGGATGTAGTCTGACTTTATTGAATGAGGAATTCATTCCCCCACAACACAGAGTTTGTCTCGCTGTGAGGAAAAAACAGACTTGCCAACAGACAACTGTTGCCCATTTTCTGGACAGATCCGTGATTCACTGACATGTTGGAATCCTGATTGTCTCTGTAGCCTGACACAGTGGCCTGCACGAGGCAACAGCTGAATGAAACAGGTGCAGTTGAGTAGTATTCAAGCTCACATTCACTACACTATCATTATTTTTACTTTCCTACCATGTGAAATTATTATGACACCAACAGTTATAAACAAGGTTGTAAGATTTACTGGTTACAGAACCACATAAAAACATGAGACGGCTCTGAGACCACCAATTATTTACGATGATGATACGCTGGTGATATGATGAGTAAATATAGATATAAAAGCAGAAAAACTGGGCACGAACATAAACGCGTTTGACATTTATATTCAGGAGAAGAGATGAAGAAGTGCCTGAACTGTCAGTCTTTAAACTAATGTTTCTGTGGCAATGAGACAGGAGCACAGCTTGGCCTCTGGTCTATTTAAGTGACACACAGCCGTCTTTTCAGGTGCTTCAGTACCAATTCTAATACCATAACACTGTATTAGTTAATCTGTTAGGCCTACAGCGACAGCCCACTATATATATATGGAATGTCCGGTTCTCCTCAACCGACGCTAAGGGAGGAGCTGAGCTTGACTTGGCTGTTGTGCCTGAAATCATGTTTGCATAAGAGCACTCTTGGGAGAGACATTAAGTTTCTCTCATAGTGAAAATCTCACTGCATTAGAGAAACTATGCGTCTGCGTCTGTTGAGGTCCAGTCACAAAGCCTGTCTGATGAAAACAATCGTCAGATCTAAAAGTATCTTTTAGATAGCATAGTAACTTTTTGCTCTTTGAAAAAAAAAACCTGTCATTTGGTGTACAGACACTATGAAAAACAACATTTATGCTAATTTTCTTACAATGTACTTCCGTTTTTCAGTGGACACAATCAAGTGAGGGAATATTAAAGGCACCTTGCCCTTCATGTTGTGAGCACAGCCACCTAGTGTAACTCTGAGACGTACAAGCACTGGCAAGCTCACTGACAAATACCATCTGAAGATTTCTGCAGACATCGTCCAGATATATATATAGAGTCAGTTCCTTGGGACAGTACCCATGGGATTCGATAGCTCCATGCAGGGGCATAATCATTTAGCATAGCCAAAGCGGAGAGGGGCGACCGAGAGGGTGCAACCTGAGCTGTAACTCAAGTCTGGTTGATGCCCCGCTGGCTCTTGGTTGGGTTTATTCACAGTAATGTTCCACTGACATATACCGGCAGTCGTAAGACTCAAACTAGTATATTAGGGAGCACAGGTGGACCTCCAACCACAACCAGGGCACAGGGACAGCAACAATATTTAACTTGATGGATAGTTGTAATAAGACGGTGACACTTTGACTAACCCAGTTCTGTGTGGTGATAATTCTGTCACTAAGGGTGTAAATCACACAGAAGTGTTGCCCATTTAGTTGTAATTCCATTTAAAAAGTACGATTCAATTAATGGTAACTGAGAGTTAAGCACAAGCTGCTCAAAAAAAAAATCGCAAATTTCACCACTTCCGCGCTTAATTTGAGGAGTCAAATTCCTGGGGTATGAAGGTCAAATATTTCAGCTGCAGGTGCTTCATTGAAGATGGGTAGAATTCCTCCGGTGCCAAGTTTTTTGCTACAGTGCAAGTAGCTGCTGTTAAATGAAAGGATCTGTCATCTCTCAGACTGTACAGACTTGTAATAAATCTCTTACAGGACTGGAATGGAGCTCAAACTTTTAGTCTTGCATGGTTTTATAGAAATCTCCATGACTGGTGTGATTTAAAGGTTCTGTGGAAGCTGACCCAGGGGAAAAGTATTAGAAGTGTGCTCTTTTATATGCAACCATAACAAGTGAACATCTAGAAGTATTGTAGAAGTTCATATTTCATCCATGTGCTGACAAATTGTTTAGAGTAGAGATTAAAGATTTTTAAGAGACAATAGTTAGCGGAGTCATGAGTCACACCAAGAAAGCTGCCGTGTCTTATTGAAAGAAAACAAGCTGAGCTGTTGAGTAAAAATACCAAATGCGAAGGCTTTCCAGTGCTGCAAACACAAATGTGGGTAGAAGTCATAATGGAGGAATATTTGTGGCCTCGACAGGGCTCCTCCCAGACTGTTTGTTTGTGTTCCCCCTCTACAGATGGGGACGCACAGAAAAGCAAGAATGTCAGCCATATCTGATGCTGCTCAGTCAGCTCAGACTAAAAGAGAGGGAGGGGGAGGAGAGCACTCGGGGGGAACTGTCACGATTCATTTCAAGCTCATGTGAGATGCCATGCTAGAATCTTAGTGTAAAATTGAATTCTCAAACAGGGCCAGATATGTCACAACACGAAAAGATGAACAAAGAAGTCGATCAGCCCGACACTGAGGAGTACAAATATGTCTTCAATGAATGAGGGAAAGTTTTTGCACATTTTTTGAATTTATTTGTACACAGAAACAGAAAAGTCAAGAGGGACGTGGAGAGTAAATGATTGTTTACAGGCAGCTTGAACTTCTCCCCTTTTCTGAAGATAAGAGTTTCCTACCACAACATCACAAATGTGTCCTGCTCAGAAAAGTTTTTCTACTGGGACCAGAAAGTGCTTAAAGATATTTCTTTAACTTACTATTATTGTTAGTTGGTCCATCTAGTTTTGTTTCTCAGCTCAACCTCTTGTTGATAGCTCTCTTTAAATATTTGCCTTCAATCTTTTGCCCCTCGTGTCACAGGGCTAGAAGTTTCCGTGTTTGTGCACAGAGGAAGAATCTTTCATATATGTGTCCTTATATGGGCTCTCTTGTGTAAACGAGGTAGAGGAGACAGAGGAGAGAGCTAAGTTGCGGGGGCTTTTTGTGAGGTCCAAAGATGCACTCGATATTTCTTTCCATTCCACAGGGCTATAAAACTTCTTGGTATGTGCTTCCAGCGCAGCCACTGTTCTCCCTGTTACAGTCTTGACTGTCAAAACTTTCTGGCACTGAGAAATGAAACAATGGCAAGATGAAGAGGATGCTGTACTTCTATGGTAGTATTGTAGCAGTTTGCTCTTTTATATTTTGTGTGGCTACAAACCTTTCTAAATACTTTCTAAACTTTTCCTAAGAGACTTACAAGGACCCTTTGTAGTGAACAAAAAAAAAATCCCCCCTTCTAAATTTGAAAAAGAAAGTGAAGCTTTATATCAAGTTTATGAGTATAAGTTCCAAACCACAAAATGACCAGATCTTGGCTGAAGAAAAGCAATAATGTGGAGTGTGTGTGAGAATCTATGATGATGAGACATTCCAGTGTGGTTTTGAGTGGCTGTTTGAAAGCTTGCAGGCTGTGTTCAGTGTGACTGGGTCACAGTGGTCTCTATACAGTGAGGAATGCCACAGGAACCCACAGCTTTGCGGCACCTGCATTCTCATACCAGAAGCTGCCTGCACGTCCCTATGTTTGATCAGATGCCGTGACCGTTTTCCACTCGGGCTCAGACGTTCACCGCACAGCTAGAGGAGCTCGATAAAACAGTTGTACAAAGTCAGTCACAAAAAAAATGTCTGAGGGCACATGAGAACAAATAGACATCCATCTGGTGTGGTTAGTTCCTGATCTGAACCTTTGGATGTTTGTGATAACAACGCAACTATGATAAGAGAGTAATTATGCTCCCTGGCTGCTTTAAGGCAACATCGCTCCCATCAAAAGAACAACAAAGAACAATGGAGGAAGAAGCTCTCAGATCCTTTAGTTAAGTGAGTCCTGCATGTAAAATACACAGTAAAAATTAATGTGTAGGATCAGGACAAAACAAAAATCATTAATGGAGTACATCAATCTGCTTTTCAGCATTTTACTGCTGCAGCTGACTGAAGTGAAGTTCGCTGGAACAACTTTACAGAGTAGTTTCCAACCTCTGGGCCAGGTCTCCTGCTGAGGGTCACAAGATAAATCCAAAAGATCACAATAAAATTAAAACTATGTGTTTATGGGACTTCTCTTCAATCTTTTGCTTTAAAATGAAACCATCTGACCAGTTTAGCGAAGGAACTACATCACTCCCTTGTGCTAAAATATCAGTGACACTGAAACATGACAAGAGGCCCCAGGTATGGACACAGCAAGGCTTTTGGAAGCACTGGTAGAATCATTAACCTTTTTTTCTTTCTCATGTAAAATGTTTTTTTTGACAAAAGTAACTAGTAACTAGCAGTGCCAAATGGAATAACGGGAGTATTCAATGAGAAATGTAGTGGAATAGAAAGTAATATAATACCCAATTATAAATATAAATACCTCAGAAAATGTACTGGGAGAGACTCCATGTATCTATCAAAGGTGATCAACTCTGGCTGAGTTAATATGAGTGGAAAACAGACGGACAGATTTGCTTGTTCATAGTAGTATGGATAAAGTCACACTGATTAATCATTTTTGGCCGTCCTCACACAAAATCCTCCCATGAAAGCTGGCATCGACACTGAGAAAAATCTGCTGAGCAGCAATGAGTTGAATGAGTGTTTTTTCAGCTTTAATATGGAGTGGGGAGGCCGCAGGATTGAGAGAAGAAGAAAAAGAGCCAAGGACTTCTTTCCCTGCAGAAATGCGGCCTGTCATCTACCAGGTGCTAGGAAAAGTTTCCTTATTAAGACAGAAGGGTTTTGGATGGACGAGTGTTAGATTTCACTCTAGACAGCTTAAATCCCAGGAGACAGTGCAGATCAGTTCCAGTCGGCAGCTCAGTCTGAGACAGATGGCTCCCGCGTCCCTCAGCTCATTCTCAACACTGTTTCAAATGTGAACAAAAAACCAAGAAAAATCACTGTAAATCACTGGGAAAAGTCTGACGTGAGGACAGAGAGAGAAAGAGTTGGAGTCAGACGATACCATTTGATAGATATGACTTATGTTACTTGTGGAGCTGTCCAAAATTAGCACTAAAGTTTTAAGTCTCAGCTCAGTCCCAATATAGCCCTGCTGTCATTGCTGACTGAGAAATACTGTGCCTTCCTTACATGACGGCTAAAGGAGCTGCTGTGCCGTCATGGGAGGCACAGACACCAAATACTGTCACTCGGTAGAGGATGAGCTCTCTGAAGGTGACTGTAACCAACGCACACTTCATGTAAAAGCACCACCCACTGGTTATTTCGAGGAAAACGGTTGAATTCTGTCTGAAGTACTATTACATAAGGGCCAGAAAAATGGGACATTTCCTGCAATTTGACACTCAAAATACCACTTTTATGATTTTTGGCTAGACCGCCTAGAGTATTTGAACCTATTTTGTTTGTCAGTTTTCATGGAAAGCGCTGCTTTAATTCCATCTAATCCTCTACAAACTATCTGTTAGATTTATGAATTATTACTGTAGTCTACTGGATTTGAAGTGTTAAATCATAGTGCACACAATAACCAGATCCAAGTTTTGACAGCGCTGAAGTCATCTTCCTCAGACTTTGTTTACTATTGTCATTAAATGAAACGCTGTGCGCTGGTTAAGCTATGGAGCCAACACGTAAGGAGAGCATGGCTGATGACCTAAAATAGTCAAGTGCTCCAGACCTCAAGAAAAGGCTCTTGTAGATCCATCAGCTGCTGTCTCCCAGGTTTATGTTTTCACAGCAGTTCTGAGGAGGCGGTATGTGAGTATGAGTAAACAACGGGCATCCTCATAACACAATGACCTCACTCACATCGGTCAAACCATACTGTAAGTCATGGCTATATTCCAGTGTTTTTTTTCTCAGTCTTTTCTGAACAAGTGTGTTTAGATGAAATCCATAAACTACATGTACTGGCATCACTGGCTGGAACATGAAGCACCCCAGAGACTTGCTGAATGAAGCGTAGGTAAACATGGTGGCTTTTATCACTAACTCAGCGATCGTAATCCAGTGATAAAAGCCGTCATCCTCACAAACAAGACAGACTGTGAAAATAATATAGGAGAGATAACATGAACAGTAAAGAAAAAAAAAAAAAAAACAAAAAGAAGCAAATTTTCTCTGAGGTTTTTTAAGTTTTAAAAAAGTCTCAACAGAAGTACTTTCTAACCACACCATCTTTGGATTATGTGAAATTTACTGACAAAATGGACAGAAGCCAAACATTAGCTACAGGAATTCAGCTCATGAACAAGGCAGGCTTCCATTGTTTTATCAGCTTGAGCAACCTGGGTATTTCTTTGTCTGACACGGCTGCTGAATCACTGCTAAACCCTTTTTCCTTAGCTCCCACTTTACTGAATTCTTTATATCACAACCTCAATAGGATTGTAAACAGAAAAAGGCAAAAAAAAAAAAAAAAAAAAAACATCCCTCCCTCGTGCCAAAGTTGAAGTCTAACAAAGACAATGTTAAATTGAAATGTTGTCTTTAAAGAAAATCTAAGAAGCATGATTTGGACAAATGGGCCCAGCCCAAAAACCCAAAAGCCTTTCCTGGTGTGCATTTTTTCCAAACCTCACTTCCTCTTTCATCCCTTCTCTCTAGAACTGGAGAAAACCGGCTAAGGGCAGAAACTCTTTTTCTCTCCTTCTTTCTGTGTTGTAAAAGACCATTATGCTCCCTTGACCTGTTTTATAATTTGCACCAGAACTGGGCTTCAAAAAAAAAAAAAAAAAGTAAATACTCAGACAGTCTAAAAGTTTCTAAAAGTGTGATTTATTCCTGTTTGTTCCTAATACACAAAGTAAGAAAAAATTCACCCAGTTTAGTCTAGTAATATAATCACAAAAGCAAACCCCCAAATGGGAAAATTAAGAAACTGATAAACTCTGAAATTTCATGGTGTATTATTAACATGCTATAACTAGCCACATGGCTTTCCAGTGTGTCAACTCTCAATTTCACCAAGGCTGTTCTTAGCACAGGCCACGACACCAGGCCTGTAGAGTATCAAGTCCAAACCTACAGTAACTTCCCTCTTATCCAAACTGTAAAATACATAAACATATGGATTTAAGGAAATTGTATCAGCCCAAGTGAGTTTATTGTTGCTCTTCCACTGCTTATATATACTGTAGATTAGTGCTGAAGTGATGAAAGTGGAGATTTGACCCAGCGTTGTTTGTTTTTTTGCTACGGGTTAACGTGGCTTAAATTTTGAGAACTTGAGTATGGAACAAAGCATAAAGTAAATAGTTACCAGGCTGTGAAGACTCGTAATATTAGTGACACTGTCGGACTAAAGATTAATGCATTTTTCATAAGGGGAAAAGAAAAAAAAAAAGACATGCTCAATTTCCAGTACATCTTTTTCATTAAACACATTTTCTAACGTCTGCGTTTTGATTTTAAGCAGAAAATTAAAGGTGTCTTGTGTGATCTTATGCAAACTTTTTTTAGTTTTAGCTCAACATTTCTGGCAGCTTTTTTTTTTTTTCAAAAAAAAGTTGGGGTCTTGACAAAGTTCTGGAGGTTTCAAATATGCTCCACATGAGTCTCGATGTCTGGGTGGTTTAGGAGGTTGATGACATATGCCACAGTGCAACAGATCAGCTATAAAACCTAACGCCAAAAAGGGGCATCTGGAGTCCATGCTTGCTTCCACGCGCAGGAAACTTGACTTGTGCCAGGAGTATAATTAATGCCAACCAATGGAAAAACCAATGGAGAGAACTTGAGAAATAGATATAGATTGGAAAAGTGAGGAGAGGGGTAGTTGAGTGCATGAGAAACCCTAACCCTAAAATATTTTTTTTTTATTGCAACCATCTTGCTGACCATGGTGTGTCTTCTGCCAAACTATAAATGCATGACCTTTGTGGAAACTTGATTATAGCTATAACAGAGTGGCTTACTAATTAGTCTGAAAATCATGACGTCCAGAACAATAAGGGGAAGAACTTGACCAGACCACATCTCAGCTTTACATCATTAATCTGCTGAGGTTTTGATAGCTTTAAAGCAAATGCCAGATTTAACCAGACAAACATCCTCTTGATCGCCTGGGAGAGGGAGACACAGAGAGGGTGAGTAGTAGATGGGCACTCCCTGTTGAGTTAAACACATGGCTTCAGTTTTCCCCCCTTTCACTATGTGGCCTGGCCTAGCATTAGACCAAAACACTCAAAACAACCAAATATGGTGTTCATTAGGAAGACTCATTGGATTGTGTTTGCCACCTCTAAAACAATCATTCACACACTCTTTCATTCATTGTGAATCAAGCAGTGTGTCACCCGAAAGGCACTTACAGAGATTTCAGCTGTGGAGGCTTAACTGAGTAGAGAAAAAAAAGTTAAAATAATAATAACGGGAAGTCTCATTTCTTGACCAAAACATCTAAATGGGAGTCACTGCATACTTAAAGGTCTGGTCTGAGAACTAAGAGGATGGAGGAGAGAGGAGAGAGGAGGGGGAGGTGGGGGGCACATCCACTATGTCCATATTTGGTCTGGTTAACTTTGCCAGTACTTCCACTAGAACATATTTCTCCAAGCAACCGCTGACCCCTCTGACAGAACTATGTAGGAAAACAGTGACATCTGCTGGAAAGAATTTCACATCACTTCTCTATCCTCTGTCTGACGTCTCCATAAATCTGACTCATAAATAAATACAGAACAAAAATCATCATCATCATCATCATTCTGGTTGTTTGAAACTTTTTTTAATTTTATTTTTAGTGAATACAAAAAATACTTTTGTGACCAGATAAATATCATACATACAGCATCAAATCATAAAACTAATGCAGTCTGTTAAAGAAAGCACAACACCGATTCATAACAGAGCTAATTACTGCTTCTATTTCTGTTAATACGTGGACAAATCAGTTAGACAATATATTTCAGGGTAATTCTTACATTTACTGATAAAAACTGATTTTTCTTTTTTTTTTTTTTAATTTTTAATAGTGATTAGACAATGAAACAAAGAAGTTATTAAGCCCAACATTTACGAGGGACTTGGCATTATGAATTTCAAACAATTTCTTGACTTCAAACACAAATTGCCACATGCTCATGGAATGCAGTCTAGTGTTAGTATTCCGATATGGTCTCTAAATCCTAAGGTATCCACAGATGCCCTTTTATATCAGCATTATAACATTGTAGGCAGGTAGGTCACCAGCCAAGGCATTGTATTGTATGGCAAAGAACTTGGTGACAGTTTATTAAGACCCCGATGGGCGTTAGACTGGCATAAATATTCTGATCCAGAGAGGAAAAGGCTCAGGCTCCCACCCAGCCTGATCTCAAGTAAGGCACTAATACACAATGCAGACCAGAAATTGGCATGGACAGACTGAGGAGATGGACTGCTTAAAATTTTCCAATATATTATACATTAATATACTAAAGAGAGAAAAATATATATAATTGAATCAGTTTCCTCAATCGGAGCTTGAAGCGATTTCCTTCTACTTTGTTAGGAGAATGTCCGACATTTATCGTAATGGAAGCTTTAAACTGCCTTCATCAGTGCGTTAAGTTTATGAGCAACTTCAGTGCATATCGTATGCGTGTTTCATTCAAGAACCCAAAAAGTCAAATATCATTGCACACATCCAAATCTTTCGACCAATAACAGCGCAGACTCATTATCATCCTGCTAGAATATTCTGTGTAACATATTGCTGTAGACAGTCTTGTCTAAAGTGAAAATGCCTTTACCATGACAGGGCAGTGTCTAGTGGAAAATTAGTGTATGTTATGTGTGTCTGTGTGTGAAAGACACAGAGTGTGTATATACAGTACAGTGGGCACCCAAACTAAATCTGGCCAGTGTTAACGGGAGAGGAATTAAAACATGAAGACAAGAGAGAACAAACATGATAAATAATGTAAACATATATTCCTTACACAGCTCGGTGTATGTGAAGGAATAACTTGGTGGGGAGTTACATAAACTGACGTGATGTACAAGGAGCATGATGTATTTGGTCACATATAGTCCAGATTCTGTGAATAACATAAGATTATATCTTAAGAATAAATATCTTTATAACCATTGTTGGCCTGTGGACTGTTATCTGTTTTATTTATTTGTGAATTTATTTCTCCAATCAGAACCTGTCATTGTTTGGCGTCAAGCTGAAGAATGTAGTTTAATCAGAATCACTGACTTCAAAAAAGATTTGCTCGATTAACAGCAAACCTCAATTTCACATTTTCTTTCTTGTTTTTTCTTTTTTTTTTTTAGTAAAATACAAGTGCCTTTCCACTCTTTACTACTCTATTGGTTAGTAGCTTCTTTGATATGTATAGACATTATGGTGCATGCAAGCCAGTGGTGAAAATGAGGCACCCCCCTCCCTCCCTCCCTCTCTCTACCCCCTGTCCTGCTGTTTTATTTACCCTTTGAGGTTTTTTTTTTTTACAAAGTACAAGCCATGGACCCTTAGGTTTGTTCTGCCAGTTTGCAGAGATTTCATCATTTCATTTCTATTTGCTCGGAAACCTTCAACAAATATAGAACATTCAGTGGTTATAGAGGATTTCTGCATTCGTAAAACATCTTCATCAGTTCATGATTGTAACAGTCAGTAATGCTCATGATGCAGTAATACTCAGAAAGCAATGACACATTTATCACACAGCTATACCATACTGTTGTGTATGATCGACTTGTTTATACTGACGACTGTAACAAGTTCCTCCTTATTGAATGTCAATGTCATTCACCGACAAATACATACACACGACGTACACGCACACATACACGCACGCACAAAAAAATAGAAATAAAAAATACACTACAGAGCACAGGCACTTGTTTTTTTTTCACCAAACAGGCCTGTTTCAAGTGCTGTATATTCCTCGGTTGTATGAGAGCAAAGCAACCATTAGGCAGCTTCACCTCATGTCAAGAGGGTCTCATCAGTGCAGCGCACATCCTTCCTGCTCTGCCAATCAACCCTCATCCTCCCTCAGCTCACTGGGCAGGAACTTGTACTGCTGCTGTCGGATCTGAGCCAGCTTCTTCCGGGCTTCCTCCAGCTCTCGCTCCTTCCTCAGCATCTCCTCCTGAGCCGCAATGATCTAAGGAGAAGGGGAACAGATGACAGAATATGTTGCCTTTCGCTCACCACTAATCCCATTCCTGTGGACAGCTTGAAATGAAAACCCCACTCAGCTCACACCGTACAGCCTGTTAATTCCACATATGAGAGAATTTGCACAAAACAGCACCTTACATTGAGATAGCATGGACATATTTGGTTTTTTTTGGCAGCGATTCTGGAACACTAAATACCAAATCAAACACAGACTTTGACATTAAAATACCACCTTTCAGATTTGAGGGTGCTTGACTAACTTGTCTGTATGCAGTTGTTGACTGGACCTCAGTTTGACTGAGCATGTGTTTGTGTTGCTTAAGAGACAAGACTGATGGAAAAAAGCCACTGAATTTGGAGGACACTGTAAAAAAAAACAGGGTTACAGCTTCCACAGCATTCAACATGGATAGAAACATACATCGCACGCTCCTACCATCCCTTCCAGGAGCTAATACTGTGTCTTTATTTTTGTCTGGATAGTTTTTTTTGTTGTTGTTATGTTCTTGTTTAACATGTATTACACTATCATTGAACTAAATAAAAATGAAGTGTAAAAACATACAAACTATTAGAGCCGAACCAACAAATTTCTCATGTCTTCTCTGTGACATTTTGGAGCAAAATATAATTAGTCTCGTCAGTCTAGTCAGTGTTTATCATATTTTCAAAGAAACATTTTAAAGAGAAATCAGAAATCTACTATTAACAGAGACCTTGACTTTGACCTTTGGTCACTGAAATGTAATCAGCTTATCCTTAGTTTCTGCGAAATTTGTAGTCACTGCCATTTTCAGGTATTAAATTCAGGTGACTCCCCAAGAACAGCTTTTGGAAATCATATTGATCTCGACCTTTGACCTTTAGCCACCAAAATGAGTTCATGCTTAAATCCAAGTAAATGTTTGCGACAGATGTTGTGAAATTCCTTCTGGTCAATCCTGATATAATGTGTTCAAAAGAAATGTGACTTTTGACCTTTTACCACCAAAATGTAATCAGCTCTTCTTAAAATATTTGAGCAAAATTTGAAGACATTTGCTCGAGGGGGTCTCGAGATATCAACTTCAAAGGGCCAAAAACACGATTCCTGACATTTGACCTTTGACCTCTAGCTACCAAAATCTAATCAGTTCATCCTTGACTGAAGGTTTGTGCTAAAATTGTAAGGACCTCCTCGAGGAGTTCTTGGGATACTGCCTTCGAAAGAATGAGATGGAGGCATAAAAATAGTTTTACAGTTAAGTCTGTCAAAAAAAAGATACATGGTTAGTCACAAATCTAAAGCGTTTAAAGGTTTGAAGTAACGATGTTGTCCAAAGCTTTCCTCTGTACAACAATGATCACACATGAATGAAATAGAGGAACTGACAAGCTAAAGCCCAGCTGGGGTGCACCACACTGAGACGGTAACTTAATCACTCAAGATAAAAAAAATAAAGCTTCCTGTAGCATCCAGGAATCAAAAAAAATAAAAATCTTCACAAAGAAGAAACATGTCATCTGTTATAACAGAAAGATGCTAAAAGTCTTCAAGAGATGTGATATTTTTCAGCTGTGGCTGTCTGGAAAAATGTGGTAAACATCTTTGAAATGAAGCTGATGAGTTGTTTATCCACAGCAGCTCATCACAATTTCAGAAAAACGACTGTGGCATTTTGACCTGTCAGAGAGAGCTGCAAACATTCAGTGAAAAGGGCAAATCACAATAAGGATGATTTCTATTCCCGGTATCTCATAAAGATCTTTGAGAGCTTCTTTTTTGTTTTGTTTTCTTTTGTCTCACCTGAGCTATGCCACCAACAAACTTGGTTTTCACCACCACATTGTCGTCTTCGGTCTTATCAAACGCTGCTTTCTGAGCCGCCTTCACCAAGTTGTCTGACGCTCGCTTCACCGCATTACCAGCAGCCTGTAAACAGACAGTCTCAGAGTTAACATAACACAATCCATGTCACACACAGTTTCCACGGATGAATTAAAGCAGCAATTCAGTGTCACCTGTAGTCTTCTCATGGCTTCAGAGTCCTGGTCTGCCTTCACTTTACAGGCAACTAGCAGCTGAGCTGTGGACGCTGCGACCTGTTTGGCCGAACAGATCAGCTTCTCCTCGCTGGCATGACCCTGAACCGAGGCGTTAGCTGCCTCGCACAGGTTACTGGTGGCTGCTGCTACCATACGGGCCTACGGTGAGAAACAAATTCAAACAATCTGTCTCAATCTGCATCAAAATTCAACTTTTATATTAGTAATTATCAAAGCAACTCACCGCAGATATGAGACCCTGTGACCACTGGCCATCATCCACCGCATTGGCTAGATTTGATCCAACCTGAGGTACGAGTTGAGGGAAAAAAAAATCAAAATGTGTTTTTTTTTTTTTAAATGATGTTCATCTTCTTTCTCTGTATATAAGTGGGTGTGTAGACTGACCTTGCCTTGTGCCACCAACTCTCTCTGAGCTGCAGACGCAGACTTAACAAGAGCACTGGTTGCTGCAGCGATGGACTTTGCCGCCTCTAAGATCTGCTCCTCAAAATCCAGTGTCTCATCTGCCTGCTGGAGGTAAAACCACAGGTCAGCTTAGAGATAAAAGTATAGAAAAGATTAGTATTGATACCTACATCGTCCAACATTAGGATCTAAATGCCGTTTTCTGTTTATGTATATATTTTACAGCCTAAAAGTAACACAATACGAGTATAAAGAGCTAGATTTAATTACAAAAACAACAAAGACATGACCTCAGTGTACTCAATTGTAGCTACGACCTTGAGTGTAACCTATAGTGTTTAAGTTTATGTTGCACACTGAGCAAAATCGAAAAGGATTATTTTTCATATATATGATGTCCCATTTCCCAAAGCTGAACTAAACACCAGCATCAGGATTACAGTATATCAGTTAACAAACGGCCATCTCTGCCTCAGGAGTCAACAGCCTTTGACTGACATTTGATAGACCTCCATAAACACATAAGGCACACGTGGCTGGAGACAGGGCGGGACACTGTAGGAATATGTTTGATATATAGTTGGACTGAATAACAACCTAATATATCAAACATATCAGACAGAGCCCTGCAGAGAAGGCTTCCAGGTCTACAACGACTCAGAGAGGGAGGACAGGGTAGCATGCTGGGAGCAGGAGAAACCCCCCCACCACTCTTTGCAAGGGGGGGAGGAATAAAGGAGTAGAGAGGAGGAGAGGGTGAAGAGTAAAGAGACAAAGGAGACTCAAGGCTGTTTTAGAAAAAAACAGATAAATGTTTAATGGAAGCATCTAAACACCTGCACAGTTTGATTGATTATACGGTGGTTTGATGTGTCAGAGAACTATTGATGCAGCGTGAGAATAAATTTAACCTCTGAATTTATCAAATACTGTATGTTGCTCCCCTGCTTCCTTTCTTTAAAAGTGCACGAAGTGCATGAAAATTATTTTTATGCTTTCTACAGCATCTAAACACAAATTGGGTAGCGGGGATAGTGAGGCGTAGCTGTAAGTAAAAGTGTAACTGAAGAAAAAATGTGGTTAAGTTCAGTGATATTCTCCCCTTGAATGTTATTTACAGGGGCTGCTTCCTATTAGATCACTAGAGGGAGACAATAACATTTAAAAGAGAGAAGGCCTTTTCACTCACTAATCCCCTTTTCATAAATGCTATCTGTAGCTGTGGAATTATAGTATGAGACAGAGCATTATATGGTCTTTATTAAAACTGGGGCAACCTAAATATCACACAGGCAGAGAGGGAATGTGGAGAGAAGGGGGGGGGCTGACAATCAGGTACAAACGGGGGGAGAAGGGGGGGTCAGGCACAAAAGGAAGGGCATTTGGATCCAACTATTCAGTCTCCAGAGGCAAATAAAAATCACAATCATCATGCAGTAGCACAACCACAACACAATATAAAAGTAATTTATCTTTCTGAAAGCACTAATGCTACCATCTCCCATCTTCTGACTATTTTCTCAGTGTATCATGTGGTAAAGCTGCGTTTGTTTTTTAGGCGATACCACAGTGTGGGGGAGATGAATAACACGCTGAAAAAGCCTCCCCGAGTTAAGTTAAGAAATGAGGAACACTGCAATGAAACAAAGGAAATAAGTTCAATAAGACAGAGGCCCTCTCTTTCAGTGAGGGTCACAGCAGTTCATCACACAGTTGAACCCGTTCCAACGTAAGCTTGACGACCCAGCAGGGTAATTGCGTCTCCTAGTAACGCAACTCAAAATAACGCTTCAAAAGCACGTCTGAAGAAAGTTTTCCAAGCATTACATGTAAGTTCATCGGACCCAGCTGTCTGACTCAACACACGGTGAGTGTAACAATGTTTTTTTTCTCTCCTTTAATGATATCAAGATAGCAGCTCAGTTTCTGAAAAAAGATGACTCCACTTCAAAGTCAGTGTCACCTTTCCCCACCTTTTTTGGCCCACGCGGTCTCCCTGCTGATTAATGGCAAAAAGCAGCGCGTGGGTTTGTGTGGGTGGTAAAGGCTGAGAGGGGCACTTATACCTTGGGTTTGGCCCTGGGTTTCAGCTGCTCTAGTTTCTTGGCTGCTGCTTCAATGGATGCGGCTGCTCCGAGGAGCTCAGTCTCAGCTATGACAGTGGGGTCCTCGGGGTCCACGCACTCCGATCCTAAAAAAGAAAAAAAAAAAAAAAAAAAGGGACATCGACACATGGCCAGACGTTAGTTAGAGTATGTTATCTAGCACAGACTCACTAAAGATACCTCAGTAAAATGCATTTTATTTTACTAAACAAGAGGTTCACATTAAACTTCCAACCAGATGCTGATCATCCAACCAGATCATTCACTCAATACAGTCATCACAGTCACTTCAGTGAGTACTTCAGAGAGCTGTTTGCAGTTTAACAGTAATGTCTTAGTTAAATAAAATCAACCAAAACTTAAGAAGAAATGCACATTTGATGGATCACTGTCTTTTTATAGGTTTTTAAGTGCCTATAAAACGGAGCTGTTTGGGAACAGCTTGGTAAAGCAGATGGAACGATATTTTCATAGATTATGTTGAGCTCTGGGGAAATCTGTTCTGCACCCCCCACCACCACCACCACCACTACCTCCCCTCCCACCCCAACACCCCCCCGAGCCGCCTATTCCTCGACTCCCTTCTGACTCTATGAAAGGTGATATGAAGGAACAAAACACACCATATCCCACTTACCTCCATCTGAGGCAAGCAAGGAAAGAGAAAGGGGAAGTTGTGGGGGGAGAGAGAAAGAGAGAAAGGGGGGAGAACACAAGGGACATTAGAGAGGTGAAGTGGATAGCCCCGCTGGGTCTCAGCCTATACGCTGAAATCTAATTCTCATCCAAACACAATCTATTACTCCTGTCAGATGTGGCAGTGTAGTTTGTGGAGGAAACACTCTAGTATGTTGTGTGTGTCATAACCATCCTAGCTTAATTTGGAACAATTTGAGGGCAGTCACCCGATGGTAGCATTTCAATATACTAAGTGATTTTCAGGGCATGTCTTCATTAGGGACACAGACAGGTTTGGTGGCTCAATTGCAGAAAACTATAATGTTATTCATGCACAAGAGGATTTGGGCTCCTTTCACTAATCTCTAACATAGACGCAATCCTGTCATGTTTTTTTTTTAGATTTCATAACAGTGGGGTGGCTCATAACGGGAATCCCCTCGTTTCTTAACTCACTGTACTTGTGATTTCAGCCTTCTCAGTGTTACACTGCAGTGTCTGTAATGTTTCTCAGTAATTACGAAATTAAAATCTGTTGCCAACTCTATTTGAAAAATACACAAACTTCTTGTACTTCTTGTAAAAAAAAAAGACATACTTCTGAAATAAATAATACTGTTTTATATACTATCCACACTTGAATGCTACATATAAACAGCTTTAATATGTGTTAAATGGTCTATAAAATCCTGCCATCTGCAACAACGTGGACACAGTTAACTTAAGTTTTTTGAGCCAAACTCTTTGTTTATGTACATTGTGCAAGTGTGTGTGACAGTGTACATCAGTAGGGTGTGGGTGTGTGTGTGTGTGTGTGTGTGTGTGTGCCTCACCTTTCATGGCCTCAGCTGTCTGGACGAGCTCTGTCACACATGCTGCCACATGCTTGGAGTGTACAGCCAGCTGCTGCTTCTGCTCCGGCGTGGGCTTCTGCAGCACCTGAAAACACAAGAGCCCCCATGACGTGCACGCGTACGTACACGTACACACACGCACACACACACACACACACACACACACACACACGATGCACAAGTAAACATTATGTAAAAGATGAATCAGAGAGCAAAGATGATAGCTGATGAAAATCTGCTCAGACATCTTTTAAACTAACCTAGACCATCTACAGCACAAATCAGCAATAATAATTGACTTTTTTGTTCAGTTTGTTCAGTTTTACTAATGATTAGTAAAACTGAACAAATTTTCAAAAATAAATTAGTAAAATTAATTAAATTATTGAACATTAGTGGTTATCTTACCTTAGCCCTTATTTTTTCAGATTTTTTGTAACAGAAAAGCACGAGGATCCAAATATTCCCCAGTTGTCTGACAAAGTAGAATCACTAGGTTTTTTTCTACTCTTTAGAAGTACTTTCAGTGCCTTAATGTCTAGCCAGAGTTAGCATGATGTACCAGTAAATAATTATGTAAATGAGATAACTCATTAGCATTAACTAGCAGACATGCAAGTGTATCGACCAGCGTCTTCAACACTTTCTTTCACACAAACACACGGGGTGTTTAATTGTAATTAAAACACGGATTTTTATAAAGTAACTTTTGCTAATTAAAAACACAAAGTTCTGCGATGAGGTGAAAAGTGAAATGAACGTGAATGCAGACAGACAGGCTGCAGACATAGCAGCCCTGTCTTTCATGAGACCTTTTTTCCATTATCAGTTCATAGTGATGCTACAGTAAATGCAGAGGGTGAGTGACAGGAAGCCAGGAGAGATTTGTCAGACATCACAGGATTTCATCTTGTAGGTAAGATCTGTGAAATATCACCGGGTTATAGTGAAGACTTAGTAGCATACGCACACGCCCATAGCCTCATAGACATGAGGCTCATAAACATGCACACACGCACAAGTTGCCACCATTATTTATTCATGACACATGTTTTTTGTCTCATTCTAACCTGCAGCACTTGCTCCAGAAGGCTGATGTATCCGTTGGTGCACTCAGAGCCGTACTCCAGGGCCCTGCTCCTCAGCTCCTCGCCCACTTCCTGGTGGTACGCTGCTTGCTGGAAGGGTGAGAAAAAAAGATGCAGGGTGGTAGATTAAAAAAAAAAACAAAAACAAAAAAAAAAACAGGATACAATTATTGTTCCCAGTTCCCCAGTTATCATGTGCTATGTGAGATCTGGAATAGCCTTTATATATATATATATATATATATATATATATCCTCCTCATTAATTTGTTTAGTTTGGTTTGATTTTCAAAAGCACGGCCTTCAATGGTCTGTCTTCACCCTGTGTTATCTGGTTGCGACTGTTCTGTCTTCTGAAGGACGTGCTGACTGACGCTCTGCTGCATGACTTTGAAAAGTGACTGAGTCACCACCAGCGGAAGCAGCCATAATGTAGACTAGACTCTAATGTCCTATTTGCTCTCAGCAGGCAGGGCTGACATGTTCCCTGGCAGCCTGGTTGCTGCCTATGTGCGGCCTGTTTCTGGCAGGGTGGTGTGGATTAGCACCTTGCAGGTAGTCAGCATATCGGAGATGGCTTTGCGGCTCAGGTTGGCAGTGGCGATCACGTCCTCCTGCTGAGCAGAGTTGCCTGCAGCCACCGCCTTGGCCGTTGCTATGGTGATGCCCTTTGTCATGCGGATGAACTCCTCGGGTGTGGTGGACTTGTCTGGGACGTCCTTCGACTGGAACATCTGACATTTTGATGAATTGCAGACACAGGCAGTCAGGTAGAGGCACAGATATGTTATATATTAATACAAATCAGAAGATTGACATTAAAGAGCTTGTGAAGAAGTGCTCATAAATGCAGTGTAGCTTGAGAAAGTGTAAATAGAAAATCGAAATATGTGTGGCAGTATAATTAGAGAGAGTGTGTCGAATTTGGCTGCAGCTCTTGGTAAAGCCTCCCTTCGAGCAGGGGGTCCTCAGATAAGGATTAGCAGTAAATTACAAGAAAACCAAGCTCGTGAAATCTTCCTGCTTTCTCACTCTGCCTGTATCTGTTACCCATACTGCGATAAGAACAAGAGCTGTGAGAAACCTGCAGGGGTTGTGAGGGAATGAGGAGGAAAGGAGCTGGATTGACAATAAAGCCAAAAAAAAGAACAAAATGCTCCCCTGTTTTGTTCAGAATAATAGTCATAGATATCCCTGACCCTCTTTGAGAACAGCTTTGCAGAGAAGCTGTGTCTCATCAGTTGACTCCCAGCAGACCATAGAAGAAGTGGTTTGGCCCTGTCAGGCACTCTTACTGTCAACTCCTGCTTGATGCACTCGATGGTGGCCTCCAGTGCCCTCGTCCCACGAGTGGCTTCATCCTCCACTGCCTTCACTGTTTTTAGAAGAGACGTGACGTTGGTCACCATGACCTGTAATAACGAGATTCATAATCAAACCAGGAGGTGGAGCTCTTCCTCTTTTTCCTGCAAAACATTATAATGCAAAACAGTTTTTGACTGATTCTCTTACAATGAATGATTGCATATGTTGAAGATGCTAATCAAATGAAAACTGAACAATCAGCTGATGAAGTAAGAGAAGACTGATGGATTTATTTCACTGTTAAAGAGGTGATTTAGTGCTGGTAACACGGTTTATAATGGGGGGTAAAAAAGAGAATGTAATTCTAGTTTTATTCACGGTGACACATTCTGTTCTGTCCATGCTGCGTTCAGCAAAGTGCATCATTAGGTTAGGAATTTGAGAAACATGATCGGCAGGAGTTTGAGAGGGTCGTGTTCGGAGGTCACCATATGTAAGAGAAACAGCAACAATCTGTCAACATGACCATGTCCACGGGTGGTCCTAATTCCATTTAGCTGAGAAAACACAAGAAACCCCATGAAACAGTTGGACTTACATGCTGTGACTGGGATGATAGTTGCGAGTAAAATAAATAAATTATCTGAGGAAGTTTGCAGAAGAGTTTTTTTTCTTTTTTAGACTAGAAAATGGAGAAGTTGAGAGTTAGCTGAGCCTCAATCACTGATTCAGTGCTTTGATCTTTGTTTCTCTATTGCGGTGACCAAAGCTACACCAAGGTTAGACACAAAAGGTCTGATCTTTAGTTTTTAATCGCCTGCAGGCAGACAGCTGTAAAAGTGGTCGTGACAATCAAAGAGGAAAATGACAATTCTTGCTTCTTTTGTGTTTGTACAGAATAGTCTGGACTCTTCCAGGCCTGTGCCTGCAGCTGCAAGTTACTCAACATTTTTTCCCTGATTTTTTTTTTTACAAGAATATATATATATATATATATATATATATATATATATATGTACATTTTTTTACTTAAACTACTTGAAGCATTTCCTTTATATTATACTTAAAATACTTGTTTAATTGTAGTTTTATTCAAATATTTTATATTGTATCTTTGTTTTTTTCATATTCTAATTCTACTACTGTTATTTCCTCCTACTCAGTATATACAGTACCTCCATAATTCCTTATGTATTGCCTTCTTCTTATGTTTTTTACATTTGTTTCACTTTTTAGGAGGTTTTTCTCACCTCACCTTGGCTACAATGATAGAAGACAAGATAAACTTGAGCTTTTGGGCGATACATGGTGGATAAAACTGGCTCAAAGTGATAAATGCAATTTGCCGGCTGAGCTTTACTTGAACTTTCACTTAGATCAAGTCTCAACACTCGAGTGGATTAAAAAACCTTGTGCTACTGTGGTCTTGGCGGCCGCAATACAGAAATTCCGGAAATAAAAAAATAAAATACAAACCCTGATAAGAACGGTCATAGCTTTTCTGCAAAGAGGCCGCACATTGTGCTACCAGATGTGTCAAACTGAACACAGTGGTAATAAAATGAAAGCATTTGTGGAATACATATCTACACCCTGTATCCCCTCAGTGAGAAGGCATCAGCTGAACAATAAATTGGAGCCTTGCATCAGTGAAATCAATACGTGGCTGAACCAGATATGACAGTCGTTTGTCTGAGTGGTCTATCCTTTACCTTAGCAGCGCTCTTCAGCTGATACATGGACGGGTCGTCGGCCGGTTTGCCGGCAGCGCATTTGGTGGCACCAATGAGTTCGGCCAGAGCCTTGGCCACATCGCGCACCGCGTTTATCAGAACCACCTGAGGAGATAGAGCTGGAATCAATAAGGCACAATGGATGGAGTATAGGTTTATCTGTCATACCCTGGGGAGAGGATTTAACAGTGCAGCCCTTATCACTCCTACATAGTCATGATACTTCAGACTTAGTGCAGGGAAGCGATGAGGGGGAGAGAGGCATAAACACAAACGAAAGACGAGACGGAGAATGTAATGTTGGGTGTATACAAGTCATTCAGTGAAAATGACTAATACTAAATGAATCATCTGTGCTTCTTTTGGATTTTTGTCACCTGTGTCTCGGGGTCCTCTGAACCCATACTGGTGGCTCCCAGTTTGACCACCTCAGTGAGCTGGGTGATGGTCTTGGCCGAGGACTGGGCAGCCTGGGCCAGTTTGTCCTGGCTGGATGCAGCTCCAGCGACCAGCAGCTTGGTGTCCTCCACCAGCGCCTTGGCTGTCTTCAAGATGCTCTCCCTGAAGGGAAGGGACACATTGTGTCACAATCTGCTCCACAGTCACACTCAAGTACCGGCAATATGAAAAGAAGCTGTTGCTTCTCTGAACAGAACGCGTGTTTTTGTGAAAGGATCATTTTCAATTCACATTCATTATGTGAACTACATCTCGGTATTCTACTTCAGTGGAAATCTGCACTTATCCTAAGTGAGTCATCAACAGACAAAAAAAAAAAAAAAAAGAGGAGCTCTGGAGTTTGAGTTGACTCATAGGATACGCCTCGTAAGTTTCATTACCCTTCGACACTCAAAACCTTTTAATCGATGACCCATTTATAACATAGTCAAATGATGCTCTTTTTAGTGATTAGAGGTTTTCATTTAACAGCGTGTCGCAGCCTGCTTGTCAGGTTCGTGGCAAGGTCGTTGCACCTGTGGTCGGCGAAAGACTCTTCATTCTCAGGGTTCAGCGTTCCAGCTGAGGCGAACATAATGGTGGTGTCCAGGTCAGCAATGATTCCAGAAACGGCGCCGGCTGCTGTGATACAGGCCTGGGTGCCTTTGTTCCCCGCCTGTAGTGCTGACAGTACCAAGGACACCTGGAACACAGAGAGGTCCTTAAAACATGCTGTTTTCAGAGGTGTTAGAAAAAAAAGAGGGCCATAAATAACCCCAGTTCCTGTATGCAACTGCACGGGATTAATGATTAAACAGTGTTCACAGAATGTTGGCGGTGCTTTTAAAAAGCAGGTGAGTGACGCTGCAAATGTTTCGAGTGAAAGATGTGGACGAGCTGGATTAATGCAGGAAGCCGGAGACTAGAGGAGAATAGAGCAGCTTTGAGCGTGTATTAAATCAGAGTCTGCTGCACAATCACTTTAAGTTAAAGAGCCTGACTCGGCAAATCGCACAACTCCCTTGAAGGCCAGTGTCGGCCTATCCCTCACAAACAAACGGAAATCCCTGAGAGGTACGTTTCAATGAGACACTGGCTTCATGTATTGGCAAGCACCAAACCACAAATTATTCAAGTTTGATATGAACCTCGAGTTTGCAGAGAAATTATACTGTGTGAGCAGCACTGGCTAACTGGTGCCAGGGTCACAGCAGGAGGGCATTAGTGTTATTATTAAGTGCACAGTGTGGTGGTCAGGAGAGTGTACTGTAGTGACCTGTATGACTTGAACATTAATAGAGCAAATCACCTGTTATTATCATCTAAAATTAAACATTAAACCCATATTCTCCTCATCCTATCATCTCCTTTTTAAATCTTGCTCACACATTCTTTCTTTCACTTTATCACTTCATTTAAATAAGAATAGACTGTATAATGCAGCAGAATTTGAGAAACATATGAAAAATATTTTAATAAAAATGCTAATCCTGTGTTGGAACTGTCACCAAACATCAAACTGCAGTGATGGCAAATTAGGACCAAAAAAAAAAAATCAATATAATGCTTCTGCAAGAGTAAAAAAAAAAAGAAAAGGAAAAAAAGCTCTTCCAGTATCTGTCCACACAGCTTACCTTCTCTGTGACTGCGCGGGCACACTCGATGAGCTCCCTTTTAGAGAAGCTGTCAGTGGGACTGAGTTGCAGAGCTCCAGCTTTCTGAACCATATAGATACAACCGTGGCCCAGCTCCTGCACCCGTGTCTTTATCTGGAAGCCGACCTGAAAACACAACCACCACACGGACTCACACCGTATCCATATCCTCATTGAGGTCACTGCACCACATAATCTCAATCATGTTCTAAACTGGCATGTCTCTGATCCAGTGGGTGGATGGAAATGATTTCAAGCACTCTCAGAGAGGGAAAGCTGGCACTACACCTTTAATTTCCAGACTGAGATTCGATGGGTGGGTGGTACTTCATTATAAGCATCACTGTAGGCTTTTAGACTTGTAAAGGCACAATGTCGCTATGGTAACCAGTGGGGTTTCCAGCAGCTCTGTTATCTATGAGATATTGATAAGAACTGTATGCTTATCAAATCAAGTATATTTATCAAACACAAACATAAAAGTAAAATAAAATGAATAAAATAAAATAAAAGGCAAGATCCTTCAGGTCAAAGGATCTGAGGGATCAGGGGATTAAAAACAGTAAGTAAACAGTAACACTTATACACTATATATATATATATATATATATATATATATATATATATATATATATATATATATATATTGGAGAGTCAGGCCGCGTAGGGCTTTAGAAAACAAATAAAAGAACCTTTAACTCAATCCTGTACTTGACAGGTAGCCAATACAGGAACACAAGTAAAGGTGAGAAGCTGTCCCTTTTCCTGGTACCATTTAGCAATCGAGCAGTAGCATTTTGCACCAGCTACAATGATGAGTGAATGACTGACTAATTCCAATTAAGAGTGTTTCAGTGATCCAGACGAGAGGAAATTAAAGAATTTGAGACAATCTTCAAGTTGTGAGAAATGGTTTGAGTTTGACGATATTTTTTCACTGGAAATAGCAACCTTTCATAACACTGTTAATAAAATCTATCAAAATGATTTTTGGTTTGGGCATGGAGGCTTATTAGTGCAATTTTTTCCACACATTGCTGTCCTGTCTCTACTATGTTCAAAGAGCTTTAAAGAAAGAGTACGAGGGTGCTGAGTGTCATGGACCCCGGAGGGGGTGTATGCCTGTTTGATCCCTCATTGTCTGGGAGCAACCTTGAGAAACGGGTGTCATATTGTGTGAGTGAATATATCCAAGAGCATTTTCGGTGTAAAGTGTAGACCTTAACTTATAATTCAGGCTGACATGTCAGGGGGAAGAATAGGAAAGAGATATGTCATGATGTGTTCAATTTTTCATATGGTGCAAGTATGTAATTTTCCCTCACATCCTTTATAGGACAGAGAGCACGGCTTCTCACCTCCTCTGGCTCTGCCGTAGCTGCAGCGAGGCGTCCTTGGTGTGCTAGTTGTCCATAGTCCACTGTCACCTGAGAGGCAAGGCCACCGAGCTCTTCAGGGCAGGTTACTGATTTAGTCATCTGGCGACAGAAGGAACATACATCATCAGCAGAAACAGATTAATGTTTCTCGAGCTCCTCACTGACAAATATTGTCATTCTAGATTGGAAAATGTAATGGAAAAAAAAAACTCACACACACACATACAGGTAGGCACAAGTAACACAACACATTACTGCACTCACCATCTCTTGTGCAGTAATGGCGATGGCCTTGGAAAACTTCACCATAGTGGTCTGGTAGTCCACAAAAGAGCCTTCAGGTTCTGGAGGTGTTCCTTCATCCAGCTGCAAGAAGTCAAGGTTAACAGAGATAAATTTCATCTTATAGTAGTAAAAACAAAATGGCATCTTTGCATAATTAGCACACACATTTATTGAGTTACTGGCATAAAACTGAGGTCAGTGAGGTCAGTGATCTTGACTTTTTGCTGTCAGACCATCAAATTCTTACCAGCTTTTTTTTTTGTTTGAGAACAAAATGGAAGTCTGTTCCAAATATAATGAAATGTAATGACACATCAAGGCATCCCTGAGATATCGTATTCACAAGAATGAGGAGGACGTGAGGTCATAGTGACCTTCACCACCAAAAATATAATCAGTTCAGTCCAGTCCTAGTGACTGTATGTGCCAAATTTGAAGAAATATTTCCTCAATGCGTTTGCATTCCAGAGATACTGAGTTCACAAGAAAGGGGCAGATGTGTACATGGACAGATAGTAAAAACATAACACTCCTCAACCATGACTGTCGCTGGCACATAGAAATGAAAATGCTCAGCGCATGAATATCTTGATCGCAGATTTTTAATAACAATAGCCTAATTAGGGAATCTTTAGTACATTCATGACTGCAACCTTGATAGAGGTTGCTCATAAATGACTGTGGATATCAAGGTTTTTTTTTTTTTTTTTTTTGTTTTAACCACATAACAGTAAATTATCAAGTCAGTGGCTGCAAATTTTAATTAGTCATTAATGAACAGTTGGCCTAGTTGCTGTGTTGCCTTCTTTTAAAGGGCACAGTATTGTAGAAGGTCAGATAGTATAAACTTAAGGTGATTCATTAAAATGCAGCTACAAAGATAAATCACGCCAATTTAAGACACACACCACTTTGTGACCCATGTTCGTTTTTTTTGTAAAATATAGCTTGTTAATGGATTTATATAATTTCGTAACAATTAAATCGCTATTAGTGAGAACACATAAACCCTTTTAATGTATGCATTCTTGCGAAATGGTGCCAGTTTTACACTAATGGTGTTTTAATGACAATTGCCCTTATGCGTTTAATGTGAGGGCAAAAAAAAAAAATAGAGAAAAAAAACATACACACACAAGAGAAAAAAGTACAGGTGAATGATAAGAAAGATAAGACCGAGTCTATATGTCTTAGTGTGTGCGGATCATTGTCAATTATTAACCACACTGTCAACACATTGACGTATCCCCAGCAGGAAGAGTGACAGCACATCACTGGTGGGCTGTGGATTCAAACTTTGTCATCTACTGTACTAATGAGAGTCAGTGACAAGGACACACTCCCAGTATAACCACTGTAGAATTCATCTTACAGGGAAATCTCATTTTGTTTTCAGACAAGTAAGATGGGGAATAAGTGTCATCCTAATCCTACCTGTATTCAAACCAACCGTAGCTGTCTTCTCTTGAGATATCATGTAAAAAATACACAAAAAAAAACACACATGTACTCACTCTGCCCATGGACTCGGCGATGGACTCCACCATACCCCCAACCATGCCCCCCTCGCTGGCTGCCTCATTCAAAGTCACCATGATGTCGTCCACAGCCTCCTTCATTAGCTGGGCTGCCTCGGAGATGGCATCGTGGGTGTGGGACGCCTGGAGACACATTGAGCTGATTACCGCTTCTGTGACATTGTCTTGGTGTAGCCAGAAGGAAATTTATCAGCTTGACAACAGATTCACAGAGTCCCTGCAGCTGTTAAGCACTCAGCATCTCGGTAGAGGACACATCAGCAGCCTGGATTCCTGCTGTTGTAAGAACTTGTACCACTATACTTTCTAATAATTCAAAGTCCAAGATTACATTTTTACATTTGAACAAATTTGACATTTAGTACAATAGATATATGTTATCATTCAGAATATACATACGATACTAATAGAAATAAGAGAGTTGTAGAGGGCAGGGGCAGATGGGCAATTTAATGACACAAAAGAAAGTCTTTTTATTATTTTGTGACGAATAACGGCAGCTGAGTTTGAAGAGCAGTTGAATTGACTGAGAACAGGATTATGAAATTGTGTAGTGAATGGGTTTAAAGAAAGATCACTAAAATTTTAAAATCAATTCCAACACTAATAGAGAGCTGTAAAAGCTAGTGGGGACCACTAGTAGCTTCATTCTGCTTGAGCTGGATACGAGCAAATGACTCATAGCTGAGGGAACATACAATTAGACAAGAATTACAGAAGACGAGGAAGATGTTTTTAAGGACTCAGCAGTAATGACTGCATCGATGTCTTGACCTGCTCATTGTGATCGAGTTAACCATCACAGGTCACCCTGGAAACAGTGGTCATGGTGAGTTAAACATTCAGTGGCTGTATGATGTTACAAACTGCTCAGTACCTTTGGATTTCCCCCGCCCTCTTTGGCAGCATAGAGCATCTGCAGGGCAGACTCAGACAGGGTTTTGGTCTGGTCCAGGATGGTCATCTGCTGCTGGTGGTCATGGAATTTTGAGGCCAAGCCCACTGAAGCCACAATGAGTGGATCAAAGTAACTGGCTAGCTGCGTCACCTGTAAGAATGAGTTTAAGAGAGCTAACTGAGGAAGGACTGGATCATAAGATAGAAAACAGACAGTATGGGCTTTTCTGTCTAAATCCAGAGTGGATGAAGGGATATATTATCAGACCAGCACCTTGTGTCCTAGTTGGGCAGCTTCGCCTCGGGCTGCAGTGGAAACAGGATCAATCAGATGCCCAATCTCCTGCACAGAGGATGTCAGCTGATCCTGGAGTGCCTGGTGAGTTACAATGGCAGAAAATTACGGACTAAGTCGCAAAAGAAAGGCCACAGATCCCATTAAGCCTTTTCTTTCGACAAGACACAGATGATATTATACTTGAACTCACTTCCATGGAGATATCATCTCTGCAGGGCAAGGTCTGCCCAACAGAGGCTAGGGAAGCTTGCTCAATGTCGCGGATACATTTATTGATGTTATCAATGGAATAATCACACTCCCTTTGTCCTGGTGCCTTGTCCCTGTCGACAGAAACAGTGAAAAATTCAAATATACTTCCATTTTTGGTATACTAATACCTGGTAAATATACTAAACAGGAAAGCAGGAAAATAAGCAAATTTAACATTGTAAATTTAGTAAAATGGAAACTTTAAAACCATTTTCAAATACAGAGAACATGAAATTACAGAGCGACTCGTTAGCTTAGCTTAAACAGCTGCCCCACTGTTAACCCGTAAACTGAGCTAACGGGTTAATAGCCCAGCTCTGGCTAACTGGCAAAAAAAAAAAAAAAAAAAAATCACCTTCCTGTACCACTAGAGCCCAGCAGGTAAAGCATTCTTTGCAGGACTATTACTTGGACAGGTACAGTGACTTCCTGGACTCTGGTACTGCAGTGACAGCTGTGGACAGTTTTCATGCTACAGCTAGCTCATCCATTGCTGGCTTCACAGAGATGTGAGAACAACACCAAACCAAAACAACATCTAACTCTTAAACAAGAAAGTGAACAAAAGAGCTGAAAGAGTTCAATCAAATACAGGGTATTCTCAACCTTAGCTTTTGTGAGAATAATTCTGTCTGCATATGTGACTGGAGGATGTTGATGGTGAAGACAGAGGAGGATGCTTGGTGGAAAGTGTCATTGTCTCATTACTATTGTATAGTTTCTATTACAAGGCATTAGGGATGTAGAAGCCATAAACTAAGGTGGCAATTTATTTCTAAGCTGCACAGATATTGTAGAATAAGCGCTAAAGTTTCAGCAACATTTTCACACTTTTACTGTGAGCAAACTCTCACAAAAATTGATTGAGGATAATCCTACAGACAGATGTGGTCGTGGGTGGGATTATTACAAACCTAATGGAGGTGATGAGACTCTTGATGGAGTCAGAAACCGTCCTGGAGTGGCCGGCTAGTATTGACCAGGTGGGAGGATCTTTGGGGTTGAGGACCAGTGAGCGTGCCGTTTCCAAAAGGTAAGTGGAGCTATCGAGCATCGAGCGGGCTGAACGAACGATAGGCTCCTGTGCTGCTGAGCCCTGTATAAGTGAAGAGATTAGCGCAGGTGAACAGCCCAGGTAACAGCTCAACAATAAAGAGATAGCCACATTGGTATGACAGAGTTGTTAATATTCCTTGACTACCTTGGAGAGATCAAAGATGCAATCAAAGGAAGGGATGAGATTAGAAAGGCAGCTTTACACAGACACTGGAAGAAACACCTTCAGTCTTTATGATCCGAGCCAAAGCTTCCCTCGACAATTAGATTAACAAGCTCAAGATTAGAGCAGCTGTGTCGTGAGAGAGTGCTGTTAAACACTGCCCTCCAACAGATTACAGCCATAAAGCTTTTAGAGGACTGTGCGAGAAGTGTTCCGTTCAGATTGGAAAATAAAAATCCATCTTTCTTCTTGAGTCTTCTCTTGACATTAAGAGAAAAAGGAAAATTGGACCTCAAACCAATTCCCCTCATGTTTGCTGAACAAACCTTTTTGTGTTGGCTCATATACGAGAGCCTGTTTCAAGGGGATTGAGTGCACACAGTTGCAAACACAGTCATTAAATATCTCAGAAGAGTAGCTTAAAGATCCTCGGTAGAGATGAGTGGCAAACATTTAGAAATTGGATGTTTCTGAGATCAGAGAATGTCATAATAGATTGATGTTCGTTTTCATTCAGTTTAGTCATCTACATCTGTGGAAAAAAGAGATAAACGGGACACTGCAAACAAGCATCAAAATGGAGAGATACCTCATTGCTGATCTGAGCTGGGATGCTTGCAAACTCAGGGTTGCTGGCAAAGGTTGAGAGGTTTTCTACAGCCTCGAGGAGAGGAGTTGTAGCAACACGGCACCTGTTTCTGTTCTCCTCAGAAAAATCTCCATCTAAGGCCTGAAACAAAACAAACATGATTTGAATGCGTGTCCGATCTGTCTGTATTTTTGCAAGTGACTGGCTTATACACACATCCACTGCTTCCCACTTGACGAAAAAATTTCTGTAACAAATGTACACTCAACGTTTTGATCAGTTGGGGAGTTGACCTTGATGGTTTTGACGAGGTTGGCTGTGGTGTTGGCCACCTCTTTGGCTGACTGGACAAACTGTCTCCTAGCCACAGGATTGGAGGTTTTAGAGGAAGCCAGGCGACAAGCGTTACAGAGAGCTGAGGTGTGTTTGGCTACAATTGTTGCTGCGGACAAGACCTGACAAACAGACAAACAAGGTCAAACATGAAGCACAGTTGTACAAAATGAGGCATTCTGGAATGGTGTGCGATGCAAATTATTAGTCGTTTTTAAGGTTTTCAAACTTAATGAGCCATTTAATTTAAGTCACAAGAGATCTATATAAACAAGTACATGCCCCCTTTGCCAGGGAACTGATCTGTAATATTTTGCAGCCCTGGATTGGACGTTCTTACCTGCGAGGGACTACTGGCTGGGTCCACTAAGTTCTGACAAGCCATCTGTATAGCCTGATGGGCTCTTGCAAACTGGATTGGATCCACAAGCCCCTCATGACCTGACTGACTGTTGGGATCAGACACACCTACGAGATAAGCTGCCTACAGAACAGAATAGAAAAACACAGTTGGATTGATGCATCAGCTAACAACCCCACATGCGGTCCACATTCTCTACCGAACATAAATAATAATACATGAATACATGAATAGATATATAGGAAGATTTGTATTGCATACATGGTGCATAAAAGGGAAGCTTTCTGGAAGTAGATAAGCAGTTTGGAGGAAGGATTTGTCAAAATTTGCCCTTTTCCCGACAAGGTAATAGAATCTGACATATAGGTGAGGATGTTATTTTACAGCTTTAGGGGTGGGAGTCTATAAAACCTCCAATGAAACCTGCTCAACCTGTCTCACTACAGCTCATTGTAATGGAAAGTGTATGGATATCAGATAAAAATATATAAGTTTCCACTTAAAAACACACATAAAAAAAGAAAGCATGTGTTGGATTGGACTGAATTAAGGAAATAAAGTTTATCTCACCTGTCCCGCAGCCTCCGTCAGCCCACACAGAGCTTTGGACGCAACACCCACGCTTTCCCCAAAGGCTACCACATCTCCTGTCTTACAATGCTGAGAAATACCTGCCATTGACTCGCCCAGAACCTGAGGCATTTGGAGATGGATAGGGGAAAAAAATGTGTAAAAATTAGACCTTTAGATGCCCATTACCTAAAATATCCCTGACAGTTAAAGTATGCAGTGTAGGCAGCGATTTCAAAAGCCCGAACCTTTGAGTTTTCCATGACGCTCTCGATGCAGTCGAAGTAGGAGAGTTCGCTGACAGGCTCGTTGGGATTATCTAGGAGTCCTCTGACAGCCTGTGTACATGAAGAGTTGGTAATAACTAGAACAACCTGGCACTGCCGAACACTTCTGCTATGATACCCTTGTACTTTTATCATCTATGTAAATTAGATTTGAACAAGCAAATACTATAAACGTACATCAAGCTGATTGTAACACACTGCCATGATAAATCATGATAATCGTGACAAAGTGAATGTAGGCTTCGATATGCAAATGCCTCTGATTCAGTCAGGGTCACTAATGCAGTTGCTGTAGTTATGAATTTAATGTTTGCGTACACTGAATGTCTTCGTGGGAGAAATGAAAAGATAGATGGAAGGCAAGGGTGAAAAAAAAGCCCACACTTAGTTTCCAGTTTTTGTTGATGAAAAGCATACAGCGCAGGCATGCACAGGCAGCATAAAACAAACAATAAATGGGAGGAAATCTGTGTGTGTGTGGTACAGTATGTGAGAGGACGGCTACCTCCAACTCCCTCAAGGCGTTGTCACACTCCTTCTGTCCTGCTGCTTGCTGAGTACAGAGTGTGATCAGCTGGTTAATGCTCTCTGTCACCGCCCTGAAACACACACACACACGCAGCAACACAGGGTTTTTAGCTCTCACATGTGTCCTCTGCATGCACACGCATCAGCTTTCACTCACACATGCTTTTAGCCCCCTCTCACCCCCCCACCGCCGCCCCTCCTATTCAAGCACGGCACTGCTGGCCTCTGCTGCGATAGGCCAACACAGCGCAAGAGGAAAGCCGAGATTGTCTTGAGTTTGCGTTCAGCCTTGCTGAGCACAGACGGGCTCTCGCCAAAGCTTCCATCTTCCTAATTAGACAGAGAGAAGTCAGTCAGGCCCAAAGCCCAGCGGACTCAGCTGCTTTGGCTCCTCTCCACTAGGGGGAGGATACGTCTTCCCTCCAGCATTGCAGCTTAGGAGTGGCATACAGATGCAGAGAGGGAGACAATTGAAATGTATAAAAGTAGAAGTATAAAATTTCAAAAACAAAAAACAATGAACAAAAAATGTTCTATTTACAGGCACATATTGTAAGACCTCAATAAGAAAAAAAACAGGGACACTATTAGATACATAATGGGTGCTTTTTTCTACTTATCGCACCTTGCTGCCACAGCTAGAAGATTCTTAGCATTGGCTGCACCTGGATCCACAGACAGAGACTTGGCAGCCAGCAGCAGCTTACTGGATGCCATGGAGATATTCTTCAGATTACCAATGACTTGGATCTGGTCGTCCTTGCTCTGTGTGGGGAAAAAACACATAAATACAAGACTTCAAAATGGATTCAGAGCTCTATTCAATACAAAACACTCAAAAATAAAACACTATTCATTGTATCAGCAACATCTGTTCAGGGACAAGATAATGTAAAGAGTGAGTCTCTACCACCTATATCATCTTTGCTCTCACAGCAGCCGACTTTGAGCCTGATTAAAGCTCGGGTGTCATGCTACATCGACTCCAATCCCAGACGATCTTTCCAAATTAATGAGCAAAATAGCCAGAACAAGAACATCACAAGATCTCATTACATCTGACTATGTTAGTACTCTTGGGGACAATCATGTGCCTAAATGAATTAAATGAATTAGACAAGAAGGCCTTATTAACAAATGAGTTAAATAGCTTAGGTGCTAAAGTGACACAAAAATATGAGCTCGACCCCTCAAGTTTTTTTGTTTGAGAGTCCCATGTGTCAAATACTGGTGACTAGTGGATTATCGTTGATCTGTTTCAGTGGAATATGGAGAGGCTCTACGATCATGAAACCTACTTGGGTGTGTCCTGCCATCTCAATGCCAGCATCCAGGAACTCATCAAAGTCTTGGCTGAACTTCCTGAGGCCGCAGCCAGCTGGCTGCTTGTTCCGCGAGAGGAGTGGACGACCTCGCCTGCAGAGTGGTTGAGTTCAGCTGCTGTGTGGTTCAGATCAGTCTGGGCCTCCTGGAATGTCTTACTGCAGGGAGGGAGCTTCAAAGACAAGATACACACATTAGCCGTACTGTAGAATATTAAAATAAAAAAAAAAAGTCAAGTCAAAGAGAAATACATTCCCTTCATTTATAAAAAAAATGCTTGAATAAACTTCATCCAGCACAAATATTTGTCACAAAATGTCAACAAGGACTTACAACGTCCACCAACAGCTTCTTGCTGGCCTCCCCGATGCTCCTGAGGGCCATGTCAACATCCTTCTGGCCTGGCAGGCAATTCACGCAATTATTCAGGGAGTGCGACACAGCTTTGGCTACCTGAAACACAGCACAGTGCTCTGTCAATGGACTGCCATTAGTCATTCTAACACCGTGCTACACAATACGAAGTTGCAGAGCAAAGCTATAAGGAGGGGGAAAAATACATCTCGAATGCAAATTGGGCTCACAGCAGTGCACAGTATAATCTGTGTCACTAATTTATGCTGCTACCACAGATATATGCCAACAATATGTTTATTCTCTGAAGGGGTAAGGGAGAATGAGCAGTTTTATTCTGGCACTCCTGAGAGAGAGGAATACCAAGCAAGAGATAGAGAAGAGAGAAAATAGCAACGGTTAGAGGGGATTATTGTTATGGAAAGAAGAAATGTTTACAAATCAGTAGAGGATACACAGAGGCCTGAGAGAAACAATGTGATTGCTAATATCACGATCTCTGGGGTATATATTAGCACAAGTTATGCTACCTGCGCCAGTCTCTGCTGACTCTCAGCATCACCAGGATGCACCAGAGCCTGATGGGCTTCGTGGATCAACATGGCTGAGCCCTCCATGACACACTGGGCCGAGTCGAGCATCGCGGCTGATGCCTGCGGCTCTTTGGTGCTCGCTGCTACACCTCTGGCTGCTTGGGCCAGTGTCCTTAAAGCCTGGGCTGTTTCTCTAGCAGCAACACCTGCAAATAACCCAAGTTCTCATTTAAATAACAATGAATAAATTCAATCATAATGACATACTGACAGAGAGAGAAAAAAAAAAAAAAAATCACACCACAAATCAAAAATAAATTAGTATAATATTAGAAACTGGAACTATGTCCTGACTGTTACACATGTGCTGCAGTTTATGGATATGACACATTTTCAGAAAGTGGGAATAAATTACCATGTTTCTGCAGAAACTAAAACTGACGTACTAAACAAATTCATTTCAATCTCATTACTGTTGTTTTACAGCATTCAGTTTAAGTAAAACAAATGAAAAGACACAGTGTGTGTATTTTCTGCCTGTAACTGTAATTGTGAAAATTAGTTGGCAGGGGCCTGTACTCAAAACAAATTGTGATACTGAAATGGCCTCATTGTTTAGATAAATTAGTTAATATAATAAAGACGACCCCACATGAGAGGTGCCCTTAACTTATTGTACACAGAGCCAAGAAAGAAAGCAGCAAATTGCATCAAATTGCATTAACTAGCCAAGTGGAGCCATTTGCTGATGGAATGTTAAATCTAGTGAAAATAAGATTAATGAGTAGCCAGCAGCACCCTGGGCCGCAGCATGAAATGCTGCCTGGGAGTATTCATTGTTAGAAATGTTATTCTCTATCTGTCTTCATCTTTCCTCCCCCCTGAGATCTTAAGTTGAGCCAGAATTGACAGCAAAACAGGCGAAGCAGTCGAGATTTTGAAATCTCAGTTCAGGGCAATAGTAATAGCGACAAATAAAGGAGTCATAATTTACTCCTCCTGCTATATTCTCCCACTCCTGCTTGGCAGGTGTGGGAGTTACAGTCAGCAATTTATATATATGTATTTATAACATCCATCGACTCTTTCTTGCAGTGTAACAAATTTAGACAGAAATATAGAAATAAATTATTAAAGTAAATAGCTATTTACACCTCTACAGCTATAGCTCCCTGTGCAGAATAAACTCATCTTACCTGTATAATGTTCATTGCCTTGTGCAGCACATGTTAGCAGCTGGGCCATGGACGAGCCTACAGCTTTGGATGTGCTTCCTAAATCCTGAGCACACTTCTCCAGCTGCATAAGAAAAAAAAAATACAATTGATTCATAGTCATGATCTCCTCATGTTCATACTTCCGCAGCTGGATATTTAATATCATGTTTCACTTGAACTTCACAGCGGATGTTGCTATGTACTGACTGTTTCACCGGGAAGAGGTTTGAGTTGGCCGTCGATGACAGACATCTTGGCATCTTGAAGCTCGCTCTTCAGCGTCTGTACTGTTTTGAGGGCTGAGTCAATCTCTAGAGGACCACAAGCTTCATGGGCCTTCAAACAAACACACACACACACACACACACACACACACACACACACACACACAGAAATGTTACTCATATGCATGCATCTGTCCATTATACAGAGCAGAGTATGTAATGTACAGTGCCTGCTATCATAATATGAGATCAAAGAACGATGCTTACCTAAGTGCAGCCTTACATCAAACAACATTACACAAGAGAGCAACAAATTTCCTGCATCTGTGAGATGAAACCTGTTATCTCTAACAGTGTTGTGTGTGTTTGTGTGGATACCTTCTGGGTTGCGGTTCTGAGCTCTGCCAGGCATGTGGCCAGGTTCTTGGCACACTGGCCCAGTTGCATCGCGGCGGCTTGGTCGGCCACCGTCGGAACCGCTGACTTTGCAGATGTCACCATCTTACTTCCAGGCTGAGTGGAGGGATGGCGACGAGAAACAAATCGACAAGAACAAAAAGATCAGCTTTGTTGCATCTGCGTCTGTCTGAAGATAGAGTTTGATAAATGATAATTCGGCTGTGTCATGGTGTTAAATCTAACCTGTAAAAAGCTCTGGCTGGCCATGATGAGGGCGAGCTGGGCACCAAGCTCCTCTGGTTGGGCCTGGCTGCTCTTCATTCCCTGCACTAACTGAGGAATACTATCTGCTACTGCCTGCATTTAAACACACATCCACATCATCATGTTTAAAAGAGTGCATGACTAGCAGATCATACATATTTTATAACAAGGAGTAAAAAGTTTTTTTAAATACATGAGTAAAAAGAGTACATGATCGTACCTTACAGCTGTGTACTAGCTGTTGATGTGAGGCTGTATTTTTGTTGGAAGCGGCAGCATTCTGGGCAGCCGCGATTGTCTGTGTAGCAGCGGCCGCAGCCTGTTTTGCAGCTATCTGTATGTCGAGAGATACAAATGGAAATCATTTTTGCCTTAAGTAAGAGAGTGGTGCCTGGCTAAAGAGTAACATTCACTTTCGCTCTGTGCAGCATTATGCTGTCATGTTCTGCACTCAGACACAGTTGTTCTAATCAAACTAACAGGGGTCACAGACCACAGTGTTTTGTAAGAACAGGAAATGGGTGGGATCGGGCTGCTCGATCTTTATTTCATGAGGTGATCAGAGTTGCTTTGCCTTTGCTGTGATCACGAAACTAGAGAACTAAAAATGTACTACTTAGCTCACATTAATTCATAGACATAACACTAGCTTTGAAGCGATGACAGGATTGAAAACAGGAGGAAAGACATTCCCTGTTGAGTGGATGTAGAATTAAAGATGAAAAAGGAAACATGGAATAGATTTTATATATATATATATATATATATGTGTGTGTGTGTACAAAAATCAAGCGTGAGCTATATGTAGAATTGACATTGATAGATAAGAGAAGTAGCACTTTAAAAAAAAAAAATCAGTGGCTTTTTTATTATCTGCACAGCAACCAAGACACAACAGGTAAGATTAAAGAGGTTGTAAGGGACATAAATGTGTCTGTGATAACTGCTCTATGCTCTTGAAGATTCTTGACACTTTAGTCTTCACTGATTCACACCCTTCCTTGATGGATTCGACCATTAGCACCATTACTGTGACCATCTGATGCAAGGAGGCAAACCGAGATATTATGTCTGATAGCAGGCTGATCCCCAGCCCTGGGTAACACACAGTTTATGTGCTTGGGAAATTGAACATTGGAGCAGAGAGAGGGGGTTAGTCATTAGGGGCAAACTAATACCAAAGGCTACACACAGATCTTAACACGCAGATAGTTCAATTCACAGCACTAATGGGATTTATAGCTCACCGCTTCAGGAAAGAGAAAGAAAGCAGACAAACATAGCAAATGGGCTGTATTTGTCCAAATGACTGCTGAAGCATTTCATTATTCATATTCTGGCATGTCCTGTTTGCGTAATGTCTGGACTCTCATTTATTCCTTCGACATTTCAACTTTGTTCATGACAGAGATGATGTTTGCACACCATGTTTGCTGCTAAGGAGACTTAACGAAGGAGGGTTGTGTTTTTTGATCAGGGTTAAACACTACAAAGATAGGAACGTATTAACTCCCGTGACTCACCTCCAGCCTGTTGACCAGTTTCTTCTTTATTGCATTCTGAGCTGCAGCATTAGTGGCAACACGGAGCCCCTCAGCTGCCTCTCTGAGCCTCTGTTGCTGGTCCTCGTTCTCTGGGTAGGCAGCCGCCCCCTGAGGGAAAATAAACACACATATAAACACAGATATGTATATGTCACATACGTACAGTATATAACGATATCTGTCAGATCACAGCAATGAAAGTTTATACACAATGTACGATGGATGCAAAGAGGCACTTAGCTCTGTCTGCTTTCTGACAGTTTCCAAGGAAACCGTCAGTGCCAGATTCCCCACTTCCTCTTTGATAATGGCAGTGATGTGGTGATTAATGTGTCACAGATTAAAAACATCTCACAAGCCGTAAGCAGCATTTCACTTGCTTGGGTATTTCACACTGATAATATCCTGCTTGACAGTGCCAGGGGCTTATTAAGAGCCACCGATGCTGCACCCTTTTATTTTGTGATGTGAAATGATGCTAGTAGTTAGTGCTTACAGTAATGCTAAAATGTGCATTCTATCAGAGGAGAGCAATTCAGTTCGCTTCATCTTTAAACACTGTTTTATATGTGACATTAGACGCACAGCGCGGCAGTGCTGATATCAATACAGAAAACAACAGAATAAAATGCAGCATATGAACAGTTGTGGATCACATCAATTGTTTGCATTGGGGTTAAATTAATGATTAGGGTATTTAGATGAAGTATGTATTGCATTACATGATCTCACCTTAGCAGCTTCAACCATGCGAGCCGTAGCATCAGCCAGGAGTTTGGCCGCAGCCAGAAGTTTCTTGGAGTTGTCCACATCCACTTCTGCCTCCGCATCCGATCTCATGGCAGTGACTAAGTCAGAAGTGGCTTGAGCTAACACCCTGGCCTGACGCACCATCTCACCTGTTCACACGTACACATACAGGTTATATATATATATATATATATATATATATATAAATCACATGTCAGACATCAACTAAAATCACTTAATCAACTGTGGCTGCAGCACAAAGACTAAGTCCATTTAAATGTTTTTGGTTTTTGTTTCGTTTTTCGGTAACAACTTTCTGTTGTGCAGAAAGAACCTTCAATGCGATGGTTACGTTTCACAGTTGTCATCGTCCATTTAACCGTCAGAATCTTGGAAGCATTTCTTGTGACAAAACTATTCTTGAAATAAAACCACAAACTGTCAAACGAAAGTCAGGTAAGAATGTCACACATTCTTATGTTTTTACTGCCAGTAACGCCTCATTAGTACTGATATATGAGCATCAAAGGTGTGTGTGATGTGAATAAAATGCCGTCTGGTGTAGATAATATTATATTATACTGTCAGTAAATATACATGTTGTGAAAAATGATATATCTCTAGCTATAAAAAAACGTCTGGATGTTGTGTCCTTGTGTCCAAGCCACATCATTGTTTCTAGCTTCATCTAGTGAAGGTCTCTGTTGAATCATCCTCTCTCCGTCACAAATGAACGCCTTCAGAATATATCTCCCCACACACCTTCTATAAAAAGCTTGTGTTTCCCAAACACCCACCTACAGCATGAAATAACGCATTGAGAGAACTCTGTGAAGATATCCAGGTGCTTTACAACCTACATCATATGGCCTTGTGAATAAACCAATACTCCACCTGTAGAACGCTGATCTATTGCTACAGATTTACTTTTTTTTTTTATCTCTCTCTCTTTTCTTTTTCCTACATGGATGAAAAAAAATGCCCAGGTCATGTGTTTCCTTTTAAGTTTTCAAAGCCTCCCTGATGTTGATTGGGACCAGATTGAAAGCTCTGTAGTGGTTTTGGATGACATGTTTCCTACAACCCCTTGAGAATTGGCCGGTTTGGGAAATTCTTCAACCTCATGGCTTGAACCATAACAAAGAGCCCCAGCTTTGAAAATGTTTCAGCAGGATTTTTTTAAGATCACATAACATAGGTACAAAAATATCCTATGACCTTCTGATATAGTTAGTAGTGGAAGCAAGTATTAGTGAAAGAGAAGCTGGTTTAGTCCTTGTTGTGAGTAAACAGGTCTGGATAAACTCAGAAGACACTAAATAACTTTTAATTTGAAGCATTTGTTGTTCACCTGCGTCGCCCATGGAACTGAAAATGTTCTCCGTCACGTTCATGATGGTGTCTGTGGCCTGGTCGTAGCGTCCGATGGGTTCTCCACAGCTAGCGTAGTGACGGACGTGCTGCAGCAGGTCGCTGAGGGCCTGGCTCACCACACCAGCTGCCGTCCCGACTTGCTTCAGCAGCTCGCCATCGTCGCTGGCTGAGCGGCAAGCTTTGACGCAGGTTTCGACTGAACGGTCCACCAGCTTCCCGGCCTCAACAAGCTGCTCCTGACACACTGGGGAGCTGATGGTTGGGCTCACCACCTGCACCACACAGTCGTTAGCAGAAGCTCATTACAAATTACAGAAACTAAGGAATACTTAGATTTTATACCGTCTTCAAAAATCAAACATAACAATTGAGGTTTTAAAATTAACGTGGAAGGGCTACTCATTGGTTGCATGTTTAAAAAACACTTAATGTGTGCATACATGACACAAAACTGATATTCAATCTAACAACTGAACACAACTGGAGGGCTTCCTGCCTGTTGGTATGTCTATTACCGACTTGGCTGCAGATATAAACAAGTTTACATCAGTACCTTGGTGCAGGCTACCAGCTGTGAGGTGGACAGGGCACACTGAGTGGCAGCTGCGATCACCCGGTTCTGCAATATGGTGTCCTCGGCCACCTGGGCCACGTTCTTGGCCTTCAGGACTAACATAGCAGCTGCATTGGCCACCGCTTTGGCCAGATTCATCAGGGTGTCCTGCAACATATTAATCAATGTCCTTCACTGAAACACAGCACAGCTGCGCACATGTGACTGAAGGGACCCGGGAAAGTAAATGTTTTCAACTCATTTTGCTCAGTTGATGTAGTGTGACTACTGAACTCAAGCACAAGAAACAACAGCGGTGTAACTGGAAATGTGCTTAAGCGGGAGCCTGATAGCTATTATGCATTTTAGCTCATGAATAATAAATATACCTGTGTTATTAAGTAAAACTTACAGACACAACAAATCCTCAAATAGTAGAAGAGAATATTGATGATATATGAACCCTCCTCTCCAAGGATCAACATTAAAGACCGTGAAAAGATATCTACAGTATAACAGTGAAGTTAGATAGTAAGAGACAGATAGACTAGTGGCAATTTCTCAGACATTGAGTTGTGATTCTACTAAAAACTCTCCTTCTGACATAAAGTCTAATAATAACGTCTGAGGTGATTACATAAGTCCGTATTGACATTTTTCTTTCAACGTGGCCTGAGAATATGTGTGTGTGTCTTCCTGTTTGGCCAGCAGTGTCATAGGAACAGTGAGTGGGCGACGTCCAACCTGGAACTTCTCATCGGTCTCGCCCTCCCCCATGTGACGGAGCAGGTCCCCGCTGGCCTGTCCAATGCTTCCTGCCGCAGTAAGCACCGTCTGTCTGGGCTGTATGAAGATGACATCATTACATTCATTATACCGTGCCTGGCCTATTCTCACAAAGGCTTCCATGAATTAACTACAACAGACTTCTGGATCAAAAATCATCCCATAGGGCCCTTACATGGAAAGCATGCAAATTGACAGTGTATGTGGCTTTTGTGGGTACTAGGATTACAGCGGAGGAGGGTCAAAGAAATAATCAGCAGGCGTCTCACCTCGGCAGCTGCAGGCTCAACAGATCTGAGCAGATCTGATACGGCTCCTGCTAGCATCCTGGCAGCGCCCATGAGCTTGTGTCCGCTGCCCACCTCGTCGTCCATTAACGCCGCTAGCAGTTTGACACCCTTGGACATTTCCGTCAGGTTGGAAGAAATGGTTGTGATTGCGCAGCCCACTGCCGTATAGTCAGTTTCTGTGGGCTCACCTGTGGACGCGAATGCATAGCTATCATTACAAATCACATTGATTCAGCTAATCCACAGGGCACCTTGTGTGTTGTATTCTGTAATATGCACAGCAGCGTTGGTGTCATTATCATGGCCTATTTGAAATGCTTCCATGGAGATGAATGTGTTGATGGAGCAAGTGGCCGTGAAGAGGAAGAACTTTGTATTAGATAGTGGAGGGAGCATAGGTGTAACCCAACAGATGGTGAGGTAAGATTAAAATCCTGAATAAGGCTGGCAGGAACTTTACTGGCATTGAGCCAAGCAGCAGGGGATCAGAGAGAGAGAGCGAGAGAGAGAGAGAGACACTACAACTGAACTGAGCTTCAGGACAGGTTCAGGCGAGCAAAGATCAGCATCAGCTGGTGTTTAACTGTGACTTGGAAGAAAAAAATTATTGATTCAAACTTCAGGGTTACAATAATATAAGGACAAACAATGTTTTTGACAACAAGGCCATTTCCTTTTACAGCTGTGCCCGGTACAGTCTTCATAAACTAGAATTCTTACTAATGAAAACCAAGCACATACAAGTTCCATCTTTTAGCTGTTCAGTATTCTCTTGGGTACTCACCTGCAGTGAGATTGACCACAGATGCTGTTCCAGCAGTGATAGCATCAACCTGGGAGTGAATTTCATGTTTGGATTCATCTACTTTGTTCTGAACCCAGACCCTGGATGCCTTTCGGTGGAGGAGGAAAAAGAGAGCTATTGGCTTTCATCACAGTGGGTGATTTTCACTTCATATAAACTTTCTTGTTCGGGATTAAAGGACTCTGGGCTGTAACACCTACAGCCTTGGAAACACTCAAGCATTAAATACAGCCTCCACATGTACAGTCAGTTCCAGATCTTAATTATATTTAACAAATATGACGGACTTTGATGTGATAATAAATCTTGATTCTTCCTAAGCTGCCTCTGCTTAGCAAAACCAGAGGGTATAATATATGAAAGCACATTTATGATTGTTAGAAAAGTGGACCTTGGGGAGTTGCCGTACATCCATCTGCATATATCGTAAAATATTATTGTGAAACTGTGCACTAAGTTGAAGAGAGAGACTTACCAAATCATGGCCCAGTGGAGGAAGATTATCAACATGCCCCAGGTCAGCTTGGGCTTGCTGCACAGCCTGCATGCTGCTGTTGATGGTCCCCATCAGGGCCTGCTGGGCCAGACTCTAACAACCACAAACAATAGAGGCACACAAATGACTAAACCAAATCTAAATACATGCTTTGCTTTGCATGTGGATGCAAAATTGTGAAACCCAGTCTTGCAGTCTAATGTCTATAAACCACAGGAGACAAATGGGCTTTTAGTGTGAGCGAGCGGAACTTTTCATTCCCTATTTCACTCACAGCCATATTTATATTGTCTATTGTGGTTCGGTGTTGACAGCAGGGACCACAAGCAATATTTCAAACTCCGCAGTCTAGATTTATAAAGAAAAAAAAAAAAAAGAAAAAAAAAATGTGAGAATGATTTGCCTCAACACCGTGTTCTGATATTATAAAAATGAGAGCAATGATCATGTTCTCATCTCCCTCTGTTCGACATTTAGATTCACATCAAACTGTGGTGACTCAGAGAGTGTATTTGTGTATTAGTATATTTGGTGTAGTCACATTTGCCTAGGACACTCTTGTTTTCGTCCAACTGCAATTGCTTTTACTCACCAGTGGGGGCATGTGTCCTCTGTGCATCTGCCCTGTGGTGATTTGCTGCTGAGCAGAGGGCATCGAGCCCACGTTGAAGGTGTCAGGGCCTCCGATGGACCCCGACCGAATTATACCCGGCAGCGCTACCGAACCGTGCTCCACACGACCCACACGATTGAACTGCTGCTGCAAAATTGTGGACCTAATGCAGGAGGCAAAAAAAGAGCCAGGAAGTACAGGATTAATTTCATAATTAAACACAGAGTAAACATGAAGATGTTTCATTGTTTACATAGTTGTAAATTCGACACAGGACACATACAGATAAAACCAAACCTATCACTTCCTGGTTGTCTGAGCTGTAGAGAGATAAGTAATATAAAGTCAAAGTCAAACACTGCATTAAGAATTTCATTCAGGGCTGCAGACTTGATAATGATATTCATGGTGCTTTTCATCTAATCTTCTATCCTTATTAAAACTTGACAGATCAATTATAAATGATCCTATTTTAGGATAATTATGGCATTGTGGTTTAAAATTGACTTATGGAGGTGCTCCAGAGTGAACTGCTTTCCTGGATTTTTGTATTCATATTGTTAATACAAATGACAACATAACTGTTAATCATTTAGATGATGAAAATCACAAAAATTGTAATTAAAACAATTACCATGCCTGTTGGCAAATGTTCCCAAGGTAAGTAGGTATTGTCAGGAAAAAAAAAAAATATTGTACAGAAAAATGTCTGTTTTCCTTCCCAGCTCAACAGATGCTCCTGACTCCACTGGTTAATTATGGCTTGTTTTGAGAGGCAGCAATTATGTATTTGTGCCGAGAACCATGACACGAGTCAATTGGCCCCTAAGCAGCAGGAATATGATGCCACATTCTGCCAAAGAGGGTTTTCACTAAGAGCCATGTGGCGTTCTAGTAACAACAAATTTCCACAAGCTCTGCATGATAGAGCTGTGGTCCGTAAGCATTATTTTAATTTCCATCAGTCACTAAGGTACGCTGGGTAGTCATAAGAGATGGCAGATAAATGGGAGATTAAGAACTAATGAATAGAAAAGCTTCCAGTGATATCTTAACCTGTCTGATATCTTAGCCGTCCAAGGATGCAGTTTTATTTCTAGTTTTTTTTAGATAAAATGATGATGATTTAGTAGCTTTACCCCGAGGCAGCTTTTGTGTTTATGTTTGCAAAAACAAAACAAAACAAAAAAAAAAAATCATACAAGGAGGCACTTTTAACAAATTGTGTTTTGGAAGATCGAGAATGGCGTTAATGTTATTTTGAAATTCAAAGTGCTATTTTTTTCTGTTCAAAATCTAACATTTGCTCTCTTGGGGGTACTTTGCTGGGCAGGCAGAAATGTAATTACATGCACAATTAAACAGCGAGGTTTAAATTCATGAAGAATAACTGGACTGTGCTCGCTGAATTAGAATGGTCAGCACTCTCCCGCATGTTGCAGTGCACGGACAATAACGGCAGATAACACAAAAGCACTACTCACTTCTTGGGGGAAACTGATTCCTCCAGCATGGTGGATTCCTCATCTCCCTCAAGGCCAAAACGATCCTTGCTCTGCTTCTATAGAGAGGAGATGCACACTTCACAGTGAACAATGTTCAAGGCTAAACGTGTGGAGAAACTTTTAATGTCTAAATGCCTTGCCTTTTTAAGAATGATGTCAATATATCCAGCGATAAGTTGGGATATCTGCTCTCCTTCTGTAGTCTGGACGGAGTAGTAACTCTCCTGGTATTCTCCAAAATCCTTTTTAATGAATGGAAGAAATAAAATTTTTAAGGGAAAATCAAGTTGCAGCATTTCCACTATCTATCCATCTCTCTATCTATCTATCTATCTATCTATCTATCACTGATAATACATTCTATACCTAACAGGAGCCTCACAATCTGCTTACAGATGAAAGAAAAATACCATCCTGTTGATGAGTTTCAGCATAAAACTGGCAGCAAATTCATCATTTCTACCTCTGACAAAAAAGAAAAGCACTTCTTCAAAGAGATGATTAAAAATGAGATGTGGTGAATCTCCAAACTTCTCACTTCAAAGCACTGCACAGAAACGCAAAAAAAGGGTGAATGTTTTCTTTCAATCGATGTTGGGAAATATACCTCAGAGTCGTCATTTTTTTTCATAATTTACATAATCTATTAATCTTTAAATGGAGTACTCTTCTCCAATACGGGAAGAAAACACACAGAACTGTTGCCAACAGATGGTAAAGAAAATTGAAAAAGCTTCCAGATAAATAATACATCCAAATTCTGCACATTCTTCCCAGGGCATCTATTGTTAAGTCAGATGAAATAGCTGGCTAGCATGCTGAAAACATCCAATATTGGAGACTGAGGTCTCGGCAATTTTTAGGATGTTATTTGTATTGGAAAATTGAAACTTGGGGGGGAAAGATTGAATATGTGATGCAGAGCTGTGTAAATCACACTGTGCGTAGAATAACTGAATATGTGCATAGGATTAGGAGTGTACAACATCTGACTGTCTGAGCAGCGCTGAGGACTTGATGCAGACGGTCGCACAGTACCAGGGTGAAACTCTTGGGGGAGGCGGCCCATCTCTTGACTGTAGTCAGAGGCCACTCCTGCACCACATCCTTCGTCTTCTCATCCACTCGCATCACTGACTCTTTGGTTATTCCCAGCAGCCGCGGGACCAGCTTATTTTTACCCTTCATCTTTTCCTGTAGGATAAGGAAAAACATCAGGTGTCATTTACGTCGGGCGCTTTTAACACCTACGCAGATGATTCATTCAGAGGAGAGAATGCATATAAATTCTACGTGCCATTCTGCCGGTGCTGGTCGTAATAGGCTACACATAATGTGGCGGTGGCTCGGAGCCTCGAATGGAGGAGGCAGAGGAAGAGGAGGAGGTGGAGGAAAAGAAGGGCAGCTGTGAAATGACCCAACAGAGTTCAGCCTTGTTTAACTGCTGCTTTATTGAGCAGGGTCTCCACAGGCCTTAGTCACTGTCAGCACACCAGCATGGTGCCTGACCAGCTCCAGTGCCCTCCATTCTCTGCCCACTGAAAATCTATTACAGCTCACTTTAGAGACTGAGCCTACACTTGGCTCCCCTCCAGGGATAGAGAGGATGACACAAAAATTAGCCAGTGACGGGGAGGGAAGCTCAAAATGTATACATTCGATTGTTTTTCTAATCACTGGGTTAAGATGGAGAGAGCTAAAAATGGAACAAAAGCCAATATGTAGAGCGCTTTCTAGGCTCGCGGCTCTTAAACACAAGGACAGATAGTATTATCTCAGTGCCTGTGCTATCGTCATACAAAGGTTTATTAAAAACTTCCATTGTTTTAAATCATATTACTTAAATGTCATAATATCGGGGCTATATTTAAGTAAGAAGTTTGATTGTCTAATCTTAAGTGGGTAAGCTGAGATATTATATCATTTTAAAAAGTTAACCTTGATTATTGTTTTGGAGATTTTCCTTGTGCAACAAAACACAACAGTGCAGCAGATACATACACACACATAACATAGACACAGGTCTGTGCTTTTGCCTCCTGTTAGAACCAAGAACAGAGTGCAGCTGGAGTGAATTATTTAACAGAACCTTGAAATCTCCATCAGTAGTCTACATCTCCTCATCGCAGGCAGACAACGCTTGTGGATGCACACGCACTCTCGCGCACATACGCATACAGACAGACAGACAGACAGACAGACAGAGACACACACACACACACACACACACACACACACAAAAGATGATCTGAACCCTGCAGTCTGCTTCAACCATGAGGCCAAACATTCCATTTATCATCCATTAAGATCCCGGCCGACAACTGCTCTCTCTCTTTCTCTTTCCCTCTTTTTCCACACCCCTCGTTCTTCTCGCTAGTTTGCAACAGAACGTTCTGCTGCTGTCAGAGAGCTCTTATAACACTCGCAGGCGCGACTTCATCCCATTCGTGTGCCGCACTTCCATTCCACTTTTGTGTTCGCCAAACCAGAACGGAACAGAATTGCTATTGTCACAAGTATTTCACAGCACCGGGTACAGAAACAAAAAGTGTATAAGCTTCCACCAGGAAGCTTTTGATTTGTTGTGATAATGAGGATTTTTTGGGGGGACGGCGTTTTTAACAAGCGTTCATACCTGTTTGATAGTGCGGTGCATATAAGAACAGCTGTCTTACAGCTGCCACTCATTAGTTCATAAGACTCACCTGCCTGTTTTCCATAAGCAGATGTATCATTAAACACATATTGCTCAGTAATTATTAAAGGAAAATTCATAGTTTATTACAACTAGAGATTTATTTTCACAACGCTGGCTCTAATTTTGATCAATTCTGGTTAAGAGTTAAATGTTGTTAGTGAACCGTGGAGGTGGTAGCATTATTGCAACAAAGTTAAAAGGTAGGAAACACAAGCGGTGAGAAGATCACGGTTGTAAACAAGCTCAGCACAAGCAAGATTTTCTATTACCTTATCTGCAGATACAACAAAAAGTGAGCACATTTTTCTTTTCACTTTTTTTCCCTTTATTTTCTTCCAAAGGTTTGTTCACAACCCATACTCTCGCCTGACTAGTTTTAGTCTAGTATTTATTTTTTCCCTTTTGGACCTCTTTTTAGTGATGTTTCTGCAGGTCAAGAGGTCATATAATAGACTGTTCTTTAAATAATTTACTGGTGTAAATTAGCCCGACTGTCATCTCATACCTTCACCAGGAAGAAGGACACGCCGTACGTCTGCAGGGACCTGGCGAGCTTCACGTACTTCACTTTTGCCTCAATCTCTGTCATCTCACCGCAGTTTTTATGATCCTGGAAAAAAAGAAACAACAATTACATATACATTACATACATTAATACTAATATACTTGAAATGATGTGGCGTAAGTGTTATGCATTTTGCCGAATTTCTGCCTCAACACAAAAAAACAAATGACTATATTTCTCATGAAATTGCCACAGTTTCAAGTTCACCACTTTTACTTAAGTATAACATCCAAACAATGTAATGTACATACTTGGAATATTTTCTTCTCAGACCCTCTCTGCTTGATGTACTCTTTAGGAAGGAACTCCTTCAGGCTATGGGGAAAAGAGACATTTTTACATGGTTACTTTTTGGAGCTACAGGCATTTCCTTTACTATTAACATACCTCTACATATGAGGTCATTCTTGCCCTACTGCCTACATATCAGAAAACAGTTGTAACAGCTGACATCACCCCTGAGCTTTCCACTGGAGGAAATCCCTGAAGTTACAGCCTGTGCTGAAGCAGGAGATAACCACTACATACTCTGTGTGTACAGCTGTGCACATATAAAAAAGCAAAACATGCCATAAAGAGTGATGGCTAATGTCGGTGTTAATGTATCTTTTGAAGAGAAAAGCTTACTCCAGGAATCCGGGCTTGTGTTTGTGCTCAACGTGGGGTCCGAACTGGATCTGAGCCTGGATCCCTGCAAACTCACAAGCTTTATCAAAGGAGACAGGGTGGGATCCATTCAATATATCATCCCTAGCCTGGAAGAGACATGAGGAGGACAGAGGTGGGGTGGTGAGTTAGAGGAGAAAAAAAGAAAACACGTCCAGGAAAAGGATACAATTACAAAAGGCATGAGTTTTATCCAAAATTTACCCAGCAGAGCTGTCTAATGAGCACTTATTGTGCGCTTTGAATGTATGTGTGACTTCAGAGAGAATGTCTTCTAAGTGTACATCATCATAACTGAGACTGAGCCACACAGGGGAGCCAAATAAGATTTGTTTGTGACAATAAAAGCCATTCTGCCAGCTTTCAAATGCAACAGCCTCAACAATTTGTCATCACAGCCCATTACGTGTTATTAAAAAGGGAAACACATTACAGAAATGTGCCGGTTTTTCCACTATATTCCATTATTCCATCTGTATTACAGAGTGGCCCACAATATGTTGTTTAAAAAAAATGTCTAATGACAAAATGTTTTTTTCCACAGAGCAAAATAAAAAATGGGCTGTGTCTGTTTGGTGTTGGTGAGACATCACTTATATTTCAATGCATTTTCAGTCATGCTGTCTACATTATCTTCACCATTTAGGTAGATGGAACGGGAGAGGCCTTTGTTGACATCTTTCATATGGTTGTCAGTGTGTGCTGTTTTCTCCAGGGGGCAGTCAGGTCTGCTTCTCTCTCTCTCTCTCTCTCTCTCTCTCTCTCATTGTCTCTGTCTTTCTCTCTCTTTCTATTGCACTGCTGCAAAATTAATGGCTCCAAAAGCCGAGAGGCCTTGCTGACAGTGAGAAAGCCTCCATCAATGCTTTTAGCGTGAGCATATCAGTGCGCAGCGTGGACTCCACTCATTCTTACGTCCCATTACATCAATGAAAAACTAAGCGGCGGCTTACTGCTGTAATGAGGACAACAATCTCCTCCACTCACAATCAAGCCCTTTTCCCCAGTGCAATTCACAGTGGAGTACATAAGCTCTTACTGAACACAAGAAGACACTCTAAAATTAGCCCTCACACATTCCATTCATCCTAATGCACGACGTTACCCTGTATTAATCGAAAATGCAATGACATGAAAAAAGTTTAGATTAAAAAAAAAAACAAAAAACTGTTGCACGGTGGAGTATAATGAATATTCCAGTGTACAAGAACACCCACACAACTGCAGTGTTTCAACATTTTAAAAAAAATAAAAATAAAAATAAATCAGTCATTGTGTTACATGCATGCTAATACCTTATCATCAGGATAATAGGTGTATAAAATGGTTCATCATAAATCTGAATAATGAAGGTTTGACATAAGTAAAGTGTAAACAGTGAAGTGAAAGATTGTTGTAGTGATAAGATGAAGGTGTCAAGACACAGCTACGAGGTACAAAAATGGCAGTTTGAAAGAGGGTACAACAGGGAAACCAATCAGTTTTGCAGCTATGCAGCGAGTAGCGTTGACAAGTGCACATCAGTAGAATAAACTTGAGGTAATGGGTTATAATGTTTCCAGTAAGTTATGTTGTACACCTTCCTGAATATTATACTAGTAAGCTAAAAGTACAATACTAGTAAAATACTTATTTGCTTTGCTTTTAAGTTAAGTATATTATTGGTACTGTTTTTATATGACTCTGTTTGGTTAAATGATCAGCCTTCTACTGCGTTTGTCAACAGACAAGACAGTGAAACCAGCCGGTGAGTTTTTGTCATGGTAGATATGACAAGCGATACAGGCGCTGGTTGTAGGACATTTTAATGGAGCTGCATGAGTGGAAGTGAAGCACAAGATATTAGAAGCTGTGACACATACAGCCTGGGGCTAAGCACTAAGGTCAACAAGTCCACCATGGCTCAGCAGAGCACACAGTGTATAATACAACCATAAAAATAAATGCTGACATAGGGATACACTAAAGCAACTGAATGCACACAGTGTCCAATCAGGACAAATGCTAATGGGTGAGAGAGTAAAGGATTACGGAAACATTTAATGACTTTGATAACATTGTTTTATTCCTAAAGCTTTATACCTGAACTAGCTTTGGTTCAAATCCAACCTGCCCCTTTTTTTCCTCTCTCCCTATTTCACTGTATTGTTCATTTTCCAATGAAGCAAAAACACAATTTTTGAAGACAATTGCTTCATCTGTTCCTGCTTTGGGCTACACAGTCTCGTGGTACAACTAAAATGAGATCAACTAAAATGAGTAAAAGTTTAAAAAAATGGGCAGGACACACTGTAATGTTACTGCTGTGGAGGTTTATTCTGGTCTTAGCACAAATACATAGCAGATAGGGAGTGGCCAAGTAGTAAAGGAGATTAGTCTGTTACTGGCAGCGCTTCCATTATGTGTGTGTGTGTGTGTGTGCATGTGTGTGGGTGTTTGGGTGGGTTTGAAATCATGGAAGCTTCGAACCATTAATAAACATATGAGATCATCGCTGATTCGCAGGGATGCTCTGTTAAAAAGAAATGCCAGCAATAATGTCATCATCTGCACAATCTGAATTCAATTACTCAACATTGTTGAGGTTCGGAGAATTTAAGCAACTACGGTCGATGATGGATGTTAAAGAAGAAAAAATCCGGGATGCAAAAAAAGCTGTGTATTAGAAAAGAAAAGAAAAGAGTGCGGACAAGAAGGATGGGGTATGTTCCTCTCTAGTAAAGATCTCTCTTCTGGCTCGCTTTGGCCTTTTTTAACACTGACAAATTAGAGCCACTGCCTTGTGAAGAGTCTCTGTGATCTGCCTGTGTAACAATCCGTGTGTGAGTGAGAGAGAGAACAAGGGAAAGATAGATGGGGAAGGGCAACGGAGAGGCAAAAAGGAGGCGGGGGCAAGGGGCGGGGATGTTATTGTGAAAGGAAATATGAGTCTGTGTTGAGAGGAGAGCATGATATTCAACTGTGCTGTAATGTGTGCCAGGGTAAGAGGGTGGGGACGAGCATGATTATGTCAGAATGTGTAGGAGATGGGAGCGGGAGTGGAGACAGGCGAACTGGAAAAGGGGAAGGAAACGGAGGGTAAGAAAAATAGAGGCAAAAACAGGAACAGACAGATAGAAGGGAGGAGTGCAGACAGGGAGGGTGGGTAGCTGGATGTCTTTTATGAACATGTTCAGGAGGTCGACTGGGACTGAAAAGATGGAAGGGTTGAATACAAACAACTATAGATATTTCAGACGTGGTGCACTGCGTTTCAAATCACAGTTTTCAAGTAGAGAATCTTAAAATGTGTGTATAATTCATTTTCAGATAAATACTTCACCTTCTTCTACATCAGTCTCTGTGTATGTGTAGTTGGATACTCCATTCCCTGCTGTTTGAGTCCAGGTGTCAGTGGGGAACTCTCCTCTCTTGGCTGGAGGGCGGCTAATATGAATGCAGTGATGTGTGCAGTGAGCAAACCATGACCACTGCAGTACCGGATTTATCTGACCCCCCAATCCTCCACCCGCACTTAGAACACCCCCACCCCACCCCCTGGAGCAGCAGGGCTCCCTCAGTTCACAAAAAACTGGTACAACTAGCAAGTGCTGACATACTTTCACAGACAGAAAACAGGGAGAGGCGCTAACTCATCCAGACGTAACCTCACAAAACCGAACTAGTACATCTTTCCAAAATGCGTCGTGCCAGATGTATTCTGCATATTGGAAAGATCAACCAACATCAGGGAGTGTTTAGATAGTGACGTATCTCACTGCCCCCCCAAAATAAATAAATAAATAAATAAACTCATAGACCTTGTAAACAACCACCACACTACAGATATAAACTCATCAAACCCACTGAATCACAAAACTGGTTGGTCAGTGCAACATGGGCTGTGCAGTCAGTCGTTGTTTAAACCCACAGAGCTTAATTTGAAGTTGCAGTCAGGATCACACAATTTCCACACATACCAAATATATCAGGCTGAATTTTGGGATTTTTGGGGGAAATGTGTCTAAAACGATGCACCAGACATTTTCAATATTTCCATTTGAAGGCATGCTGTAGCCAGAAAACTGCATATTTCATTCAGTGTAAATCATGTGGATGGAAGGCTTAAGCTACAAGAAATAACAGGGAAAACTGTATTTTAAGGGTGACAGAGTGAAACATTTTTGGTCAAAAATTGAAGAGATTATTGCCTGAGAGATTTAAGAAACTAACATTTCCAGCACAGTAGTCATGTTTTTCCAAGTTTAAAATTAGAAGTAAAGACCAATGTTATCCCACTGAGAGAAACATTCATTCAATCAAATGTAGGAATGGATACTGTAAATCATGTATTGTAAAGCCTATTTGACGTAATGTCTGCCTCAATGAAATTCTTATTGAGTTTTTGAAACCATAAAGAGCAGTAGCTTGGTCTGGACTGCGCAACAGCTGTGTCCGTCCTTAGATTATCCCCGAGACTCCAGATAGACACGTTATAACATCCGGCCATTTCAAGGTTAATACAAACAACAGCGGTGCTTATAATTACATGAGTGTAGAGAGGATTTGCAGATGGGCAGCGACATTACAGTAAAATGACTGTAATGATGCCAGAATAATCCACTGTTTACATTTTCCAACTTGTTTGGTTAATGTTCACGAACGCAAAACTCAAACAGTTCAGAAATGTTACACAAAAGCCATGTTTAATACAGTTGAAGGGTAAAAAAAAAAAAAAAAACCTTTCCCAATTTGCACCAGATATTGTTTATCATGAAGAGCTGTCACAAACCTTGGTGGACAGCACACTGATATAACCAAAAAACTCACAATCAGAAACAGGCAAAAAAGTAACAAAGTTGGGCCATATACAGGGGCTAGTAAAGGCCCATCACATCCACATTTATTTGCAAGAATGAATGGATGCAATCTCATATGTCTGCTATTTCTCCACTCACCAAAACGTGAACTGAAAACTAATCCCGACATTCACACCAACCAAAGCGAACCACACCAGGGGAGCAAATGCTCCAGATTTCAGTTCAGTTGGACTAAATAAGGTCAGTGTGAACACACCTTTACAATGATGATCCATAAAAAAATCTGCAGTCCCGTTCAGCTCCATGAAGCATTTTAGCTCCTATAAGCTCACTGTTTTGGTTTTATCACCTGGAAATGTACGCACCTATTTTCAATGAAATAGTTCAAACCAAAACATTGTATGTCATCTAGTTCGAGACTAAACGGCAGACAGTCAAAGTTAGCTGGTGAAGAATTCAGCAGCTAAGGACACAAAAACACAACTAAAATGAAAGAGGATATTGAACAAATGTCACTCTACAGTACATCTGTTGTGTTTTCTTTACAGATATATGTACAGGCAGCTTTGCTTTCACATACAGTGACTTATATTGTTGTGCCACTGTACAGTAGGACCAATAAGCAGAACCAGGAAACAACAAGTCAAACCTATGTGGATCACATATGAGCTAACCACATTTCATTCTATTGTTGAGTATAATTAGACTCCTATTGCAACTCCCGTTCCATCTGTAGTCTGTTCTGAAAAACATCTAAATAACCCCCAAAAAACTGCAGAATAATTCTTATCCTCACCTGCTTGGGCCTCATTTTGCAGTTTGGGCTGTTAACAGCAAAATATTTAGGCCTGGGTCACCTCAGTTGCTGCTGGGTGTTTTTTTGCTATATCAGCATATAGGTGTGTGTGTATAACAAGTTTACCTGAACGTAGAGGAGGTTGAGCTGGACAGGGTCCCTCGAGTCCACATTCTGGTCCGAATAGAAGAACTTGCGCCTGAGCAGCAGAGTCTCGCTTTCCTCCACTCCTTGTTCTCTGAACGTCCTGCTGTGATCCAGCCAGTTCACTGCCCAATCAATACGCACACTGTTACCAAACTCACCCAAATGCATGCACGTTCGCTGCGCAATGATATTATTAGAAAACGATACTGATTATTGAAATTAACCGAGCCATTTCAACACACAAGCGAGGCAGATAAATCAGCTTAAGTGGACTATTTCCTTAATTAATCACGGAGAAATGAAAACCTTGACAGCACATGAATGGTGTCATTCGTTTTTTTTTTTTTTTCCCCGTCAACTAGGACGGAAAGCCACTTTTTATCCAAAGTTGGAGGGGTGCTTTATATATTAACATGTTTCAAAATTTAATTGGTGCCCTCTGGGCAAGAGATAACAGTGGTAATTTCATTAAACTTTGATATGTCCGTGCAATAAATTAGACTTGACTGATAAAGCACATGACGGCGTTCAGTCAGATTTATTCATGTGAAAATAAGAAGTAGACATAAAGCCATCCAGACACAAAACGACACTTCTGGAGGCTTTTGCGAACTCGCACACTCACAGTCATCATCCGTGTGGAGTTTGGCCTTGAGCTTTTCCATCTTCCTCTCGTCTCGTAGCAGCAGCGTTCTGTCTTTCTTCAGCGTCCCCATTCCTTCTTCCTTCTTGTCCTCGGCCACCTCTTGAATGAGGGAGTACTCCTCATAGTTGGTGATTCCTAAAAAAGGGCACGAAGAGTCAGCTACGGGAAGGAGGAGATACCTTCAAACTGGCATGATAACTACTGCTATTGAGATAGAGAAAAGCAACTCTCTTTGCACTCATCTTTTTAATCTCTTTTTCTCTCTGCTTTGAAACAGAAGTGAAGGAAAGCTGGTACAGAGCCAGCAAACTAAAGTGGGAGCTGAGGCAGAGAAGAAGCCAAGCAGAAAGACCTACTCCAAACAAACATTTTCCAATAAAGCTATCTGCCAGACACACATCCCCTTCCTCCTCACCCAATTGAGCTTGATAACGGCCCATTATAATTGAAATATACAGCTTAGGGAAAACCTCTATGACAGGCAAGGATGACACTCTCTGGGCTTTGGGAAAAATACTTCAGCATTTATTGGAAACGAGCTTGTTTGAGCTTGATAAATCATGCCCACCATGTTGTAAAAACATGATTAGGACTTCATCAGGCATACATGAATGCAACTAAGTAGTTAACTAATGCTCTAATATGAATTTAATAGCATATAATAACACAGTAATATCATGCGACCCAGAGTGAAGTCAAGTAGTGTGCTGTAGACTAAAAATAAAATGTATGTATGAATAATTTAAGCCTTGGACGATAGCTTGACAAGATTCATATTAGCAGTGCTGGGAGACTATCACTTACCTATTCTACTGCATATAGTGACAAGCAGCTCCCCGACTGTTTTCGAGTCATCCACCATGATGGTTTTAATCGCACCATCCAGCATTTTGATCTTTTGTGGCCTCTGTTTCTTCTTATACTCCAAGATATCCTAAAAAAGAATGAATGAATAAATAAATAAATCAACGGTGGAAGAAAAGGAAGCCAGTGGTAACTTCTACAACCTCGCTGATCGTTTCAACAGTAAAGTGCAGTCACTCCCAGCGACTGGGGAGGCATAAATATCTCAGGTCCCTCTAGAAAATGTAAATCACTTTAAGAGATAAGTGACGCCGACGTGTCTCCACCCTACAGTTTATGAATTAAGTTTACCCCATTTCGTAGCATGTAGTAATCCAGGGTTCTTCCAGACTCAAGCCAGATTCCTTTCCTGGGATCATCGTCAGACAAGAACAGGCCATAATCTGAGGCTGGAACACAGAGTGAAAAAAAGACAGTATGCAAATGTAGATCCCTATAAATTTCCATTATGTAAATTAAGTTCACGTTTCCTAAGACATCCACCAACCTTGTCCTGTCTGGGCTTCTGGTACTCTCTCTCTGATGATTCTGCAGGCGTCGTACACAGGCGTGGACGGCTCAAACTGCATCGTCTTCACCACGTTGCACTGGCGCACGCAGATCTTGAGCGACAAGGCCACCATCTTGGTGGGTAGTATAATGGCCTCACCGACCTACACAACTGGAAAGCACCACAGAAAGTGAAGAGACTGCGTAAGGTTCAGTGTGTGTAAAGTCATCCTGCCGGCTAATATCCTGAATAAATGGTCTGTGTTATGGCTGGTATCAACAAGCCATTATTAAAATGTCCTCTCATAAAACAATCATACTCGAACGTGTGAAGAGGAAGTCTCGGAGGCAGAATATAAGACCGCAAGGCACAGAACAAATCATCACAATTATCTCCTTGGGGACATTTTCACCTGTGAAATTGAATGTGTGTTATGCAGTGCCCCTGTCTCAGCAGCTCCGTATTCTTCCCTGCTGTTCTGATATTAAAGGGTGTCGTGTATAGAGAGCCTGTGCCTGATTGCAGAGTGTGCGTAGAATTAGCTGAACCAAGGCAAGCAACGCTATCTTTCAGCAGAAAAGGCGGAAAGAAAGTGAAAATCTCTCTAATCGGCAAGAATAACAGGAGCTGAGTCAAAACACACTAAAAATGACATTCCACTGCTGCATCATTATTTGCTCCTCTTCTGGCTTGCACCCCCAGCCCACGAAGCAGACCTCACTGTGAGAAAAATCAGTGGGTGTTTTATCACATACTGCAATTAGGGTGAATCAATTGGGGTATTCTTAGACTCATATGTGCAAAAAAAGAAAAGGGAAGAGACTGACACTGCAGAGTGTTTCTCCTCTTCTTTGACCTTGGCTTTAAGAGGAAGAGGGATGAGTGTGATAAATAGGCCCATCTTCACCAGAGAGAGCTCTCTGCCTCTTATTTACACACATCGTATGTCCCAAATGTAACCACTACTCTTTTTGTCTGTGACATTCAAAGTCAACTGATCTGTTCTGGAGAAGATATAGATTTGTATTAAAGACAGAAAATAGATCAATATACATCCAATCCTCACGTACTGATGTTACTATATTCTAAGTCTTTTTATTATCAGTTTCTTGATTACTTTCTCTCAAAAAAAAAAAAGTGATTAATCTTTTGATCCAGAAAACAGAGTATAGGAAAAAAATGCGCTTCACAATTTTCCAGAGGCTGAGTTCACATCTTCACAATGGCACAATTCAGATCCCAGTCACACTCGGAAACAGAGAGTTTTTTTGTGGTCAGGAAACACAGTTCACCCACAAACCCCTTTTGAGCCAGAGCAGAGAAAGTCCGGGAAGTAAATATTCTATAATGATGGGAGTTGTGAATGAGTGACTACTGTGTGGCTCTGTCACGGCCATGGGTTCCTCTTCCAATAGACACTCTCCTTCCCTGAGTTTTTCTTCATACAAAGTGGAAAAGACAAGCACAATGAAGAAGGGGTAATGGCGCCGCATGAGTTCCCCTCCATACAGGCTGGCGGAGAAGCCCCACCGAGTTTTTGTCATCCAGCTCTTTCTGTGGATACTCTGTTCTAGACAAGCAGCTTGAGACTCCAGACTGACAACACAGCAGGCCACATAGGCACTTATGTGGGCTCACAATGTAGACTCACGGATAACAACTCCCAAACACACACACACCAACACCAAATACACAGATTGTCCAGATAAAATGTTTTGATTTCTAATAGTTCTTTTTTCTTAGAGGATTTCAGAAAGGTCTTAGTTAGTCACCTCTGCTGACAGGTGTTAGCCTGAGATTACTTACATCGACCACTAAAAGCAACAGTCCCTTAAGTATCAGTTGTGAGTAGCATCACTCACTTCAGAGAGCAAGTGCTACAGAAACCACATGATGTAACACAGGAGGATAATGATAATGCCTAAGCTTACAGTGGTGCAAGAGCATATTTTTCACCCAGTTCCTCGTGCAAACACTCCAGTGCAGCCAGCTCCTCATTAAATCTGCTTTCAAGCATGGATGGATCTATGTCTGAGAGAGGAGCAATGAGAAACAACTCATTTATGTGACTCTGTGTTGGATCTTGTTTATTTTATTACCCTTTCTACATCGCTAGGTTGACGTAAAAATGTAATTTCGAAGTATTATCATCCACGACAATCGCTAACGCATCAGCTGCACCACTCTGCATCAAATTATGTCCGGTTCCTGCTGAATATTAAGACATGAATATGGCCAAAGAGCAGCTTGCAAGAGAGTCTAAACACGGACAATTCGATAGAGACCAGGGAAGGCAGGTGCCATCTGGAGAGGATGCAACTCTAATGATTGACTGTAATACCGGCAACAGCACAGAACCCAAGAGCAACAACTGCTGCGATTAGTGCGCCAGTCTGTCAAACAAATACAGAGGCGGCTGGACAGGAAATCTTAAACAGCATCAGTTGGACCACGCCTGATCAGGTTGTTTGCACAAGCCTTCCAAATGTTCCAAACAGAACAACAAATCTGAAGCAGAATGACCCTCGAGAGGTAACCAGGGCGTGGATGAGAATAAAAAACATTCTTTCAAGGACACTGTGCAACAATGCTGTACAGAGGTGCTTCAATTTTGTGGTTTTTATTTGATCAATAACAGAACAAATGCTGGTTTGTGTGTGTGTGTGTGTGTGTGTGTCACTGTGTGGAGATGAGAATGTAGAACATTGGGTGGCAAAAAAATAAACAAAAAAAAAAAGATCACTTATGTATAAAAAGAGATATACCAGGGATACCTGGAGCCACCGACATGACTTCCAACTGTGAAGAAACACACAAGCGTTTTACAGCTGCTTTGAACATGTTCAATGCACCAATCATATGGCAATTACCATACTGTACATGTTACCCATACTGCACGAGACTGTCCACTGCAATTTACATCAGAAGCCAGGTTTCTGTTGCCTATTACACCAGTGTATGTTTTATATTCAAGTTATATTCAAGTGCAACACGCTGTGTTCTCTTACCAAACAAGATTCTGAAGAGTGTACACAACATAAACACTTGAAGTAATTACTCATTTATTAGTGGAGAAATGAGAAAATGTTGCTGACCTGCAGTGCACTGAGAGGAAAAAACACCACAAATGAAAGCAACTGGAGTTAAATGCAAAATGGAAAACAATAACAAATTTATAATGCGTACAATTCCTTATTCTTATTGCACCAAATCTAAACCATCCCCCCGCATTGTCGCTATGGGATTCTCAAGGTCAGCCCATTAAAATGAGATCACAGGAGAAGCAGTAATGATACTCTGGTAAGCAAGACATTCTCGACTCTTTCTGCTTTAGCAGCATTTATGAACAGAAACAGAAATAGTGAGGCGGATGCAAACATCTCTCATCTTGCTTACACAATTTTACACAATCCGCAGCAATTATTGTCGAGTTTGATAACAACCGGTGTGGGATAAAAAGGTAGATTATTATGGCGACTCTAAAGAAAAAGCACAGCTATTGTTAAGCTTGACAATTAGACTTTAACAAGCTGTGATGCAACTGAAAACAATCCCAGACCTCAAATGAAATAGCCAGTAAAGCAGCAGGGAAATACTGTGTCTGCAGCCTTCACTAACTCAAATGCACTGAATTGGCATTTAGTACAACAAATTATCTCCAGCCTGGTGGACTATTATTATTGTGTAATTTAACCATGTAGTATGTCAGTGACATTGAATGCAGGGCTGAGAGTAATTTTGACCTCAGTAGTTCTCAGGACTGTTGAGAACAGCAGGATTAAAGCACGTGCACATTGAGCAAATGCTAATTGGCTAAAGTGCTCTACACTACGCCTCCTTTTTTTCTCCTCTTTACGTCCTCCTGCACTGCACTGAAAACCCTTTATCTCCGTCCCGACTGAAAGCAAGGTCAGTTTCCTGCAGCACCATAGCTCGTCTCTGGAGACCATTAAGTTTTCCAGGAACACAGACAGTCCAATGGCAGTTCGCATAGAGGCAAACAAGCCCTTGTTGTTGTTTTGATCATCTGTGCATTAAAATCCAATATTCCTGCAACCTGGTAACTACATTTCTGGTCAGCTCTACAGTAAAGATCCCTGTCAAGGTCAGGTGTGAATGCTGTTTCTAAATTTAATCACTGCCCTGCCATCATTTTTGAACACTTCACATCCTGATTTGAATTGGTAAATTAGAAACCCAACAGTAAACAAGAGGTAGACATTAATCAAGCACCAAGAGTACATCTCTATTCTGTGTTTGAGGCATATTTGATTTACAACAGACGTATAGAAAATGATTGTACATCTATTTAATAGCCCAGGGCTACAATCTAAGTAGCATGTGGGACCAGAGAAACATTATTCTTTCAGCTTGTCATCACGACATTAAAACATGAGGAGAATATGATTATGTTACACTGATGGAAAAGAGAAAAAAAAGGGAGTAAAAATACAGCTAATACATTTTTGCTTTTCCAAATGTCTACGTTCTTTCTCATGCTCTATAGTCTTACTTTTTAATCAAGATGTCCTTACGGTCATTTCCTTCCAGAAAACACCCACTGAATCTAGATCCTACCTGAATACAATTCAAAAAATTCACAAGTCAAAGGCTTTCACCTTCACCCTTATCATTTCCTGCACACGTTTCATAAATTAATTATCTTCGTTCCAGCAGGAAACTGCTATCACCGGACAACATTATGGAGCAGAACGGCTATTTAAGGTTCACCAGGGTTACTATGAACAAGCTGTCATGTTATAAGTGGCTTGCATTGTTTTATTTTTTACTTTATGCTTGCTTTATGTTTGTCAAGAACTGATTGTTGATTCAGATTTGGGAAAGAACAGAAAACAGAAAGGCATCTGCCCTTCCCTCTAAATGCAGAGCCTCTTGCTGTGACACCAGCTTATTTTTTTTTTTTTTTTTTTTTTAACAGAACTTAAAAAATGAACCTTGCTGCTGCTGTGACCCACTCTGTGGACCATAAGCTGTGCTCCTGGATGACATACTCTGCCGTAAAGCAATTTGAGGGTATAGATACTGACAGAAATTATGAATCTTGCCCTTGTCACGGGGCAGGAGAGAGCAGCTCCTCTTACACTAAAAATATCCAGCGAAGTAGAACATCCTCCAGCAGCAGCGACAGCGTTTCAAAGAGAATTCACAGCAGAGGCTCTGAAGTCAATGGCAATCACCTACACCTACGCCATTTTGTTATAGATTAAAATAAATTCTATCAGTTCCTAATTGTAATTCTTGTTTATTAGACAGTAAATATTTTGTAAGTATTGTAGGTATTGTATACACTTGACTCAGTTATATTGCTATTGAGACATTATTGGTTTAGGTAGCTCAGGAGTCCTGAAGTAAATACACTCGAGTCTTATAACACCAGCATTATTCAATATGTTCCGTCCCTCATCCCTCAATTTGATGTGAAGGATGATCCTCTTAATAGATGGAGACAGAAACAGCTACTAGAGGAGGAGAGCTCCACCCAGCAGCTGCAGTCAGTCAACCAATGAGCAAGTCCTTCAATCAGTAAGTCAACCCAGTGGTGGTGGCTAATAGTGGCTGAGACAGATGTTGCCCCAACATTTTTATTCCATTACACACACTGATGGATGCAGCTCGACCCAAAACAACAAAAGACTCAGCCCATGATGATTTCATTATCGTTATCAACTGCATTTTTTTTTTTACCATAAATCTTCCATAGTATTTGCAGTATGTGGCCTCTAAGTCCACTAACTTACATCTGGTTTTTGACTGATAACTATTCCAGACAAAATGATGTAATGATGTGAAACAGAGAACATGTTTGGAGTCAATAGTTCAATGTTTTGGGTGTTGAAATTATTCAAGACCAAAAAAAAAAAAAAAAAAAAAAAGGAGAGTGAAGATGCGTTTTTAGTTTTGCACAAGTTTCATAACATAGTTATTTAATACCAAAGAAAAAAAAATGTGGGTTCTGATAGCTGTATTTATAACTATCATGATTAAAAAATGACAAAAAAACAAACAAAACAAAAAACAAAAAACAAAAACAAGCTCTGAACAGGTGCTTGTCGAGTGGCTTTAACCACTCAATCCACACAGGTTTGTCTAATATGTACTGCTCACTGCAGAACATATGGAGGGTTTGATGTCGACATACTTCAGTATGTTCAATCTGGAAAGCATTTCTTCTCCATGGTTACATCCTGAATATATTTTCTGGCCTGCAAAAATGCAACAGATGTCTATTTTTTTCTTACATAATTTATGCTGTTGCTGTTAATACTTATACATGTACTTGAATTTATACAGTTTAAAAGGCATAAAAGGCGCACATGGTAATGTAAACACGCGCCAAAGTGGTGTTACTAATAGTGTGACTACATGGATCCAGCTCAGCTAATATACATTTGCATATTGTATGTGCGCTTAGAAACCCTGTTTTTATAGAGCGCAGATATTATCGTAGCATAGCTGTTGTTTCAGAGACCTGAAAGCTCTGGTATGATCGTGTGAATGACAGCAATGATGCGAACCTCTGAACAATCTGAGGCAATTTTAGCAATTGCTACACTGGGCCTGATTTACTCCACCTTCTCTCTGCTATTGGTTAGCAAGCAACACACCAGCCTGAGATGCAATCTGTGTGCAATCACTGAAGTGTACCCGGGTCCTTTATACATACGGTTGGATTACACAAATCACAGGATGAAGAAGCGATGAAGTGCAGAGATATACATTGTGCCGTGTTTATTGATATTTACGAGGGTTAGTTTAGAATGTAAATGTATCCACTCCTCAAGAGGAGCCAAATATGTGTGTATTATTATCAAAGAAACACTGAGGTGGTATGAATTAAAAAGTAATGGATCTAATGTATGCATATTGCAATAAAAAAAGCAATACCCTTCGCTGCTTTAATAAACATCCACAGTGACTATACACTAATAACAAATGAACACAGTGTCTAATCATTCAATAAAAGGGGAGGACATTGCCTAACATTCCATGAATCATTATTTTATCAGTAATCTTCCCAGCCTGCACTTGGCAGCTGTAGCGACTGTTTCAGAACTTAGTTCATTTAATGAGTCTGTTTCTTTCAGCATCGCCTCATTTGAACACAGTTTCCAAGTTTTTGTTTAAGATTTCACAGAAATCTCAAACCTCAACTCTGACTTTTAACATTTTTTCCCTCACTCAGAATATACATTGATGCTGTCATGTGCTAAAAATTTATGCTTTCCACAGGACAGGACCAGAAATCTACTCTATAGAGCTCAGAACAAACTAAAAAAATCTGACATGTTATGGTAGTCAGCAAAATAAAGACAATGTCTTCCTATAGATTTTTTCAGCCATGTCACTCAGACCAGGAGGGAGACTTGTGGTAATAAGCTTTCTGTTTCTGCTCTTTCCTACACTGCGCACTGTGATGACAGCACTGTGTTGCCAGTGATGTAGTCAGTGTGACATAAATGAAATTGTAGTTCCATCCAAAGTAGACAGAAAGACACAGCGAGATTAAGGATCGGCGAGAAAAATACCCCACAGATGTGACATTAATTAGTGTAAGAATATATAAGTACAAGCCAAAACGCGGTTCATGAAATCATTGCATCGGAATTACAAAGGTCACAGTTTAAGATGCCAGAGCTGTTAGTAGTATATGAGTATCAGTCCAACTCTCCCTGCCATACAAAGAAGAAACGGACGGATTTTCCTTGTAAAATGCAGCAGCTTGCAAGAATGATTTGCCAAACATTGCTTTATTATGCAATTGAGTCTGACAAAACATGGGAAGAATGAACATCGCAGACTTTGATTAACTATATAACAAATCATGTGGGAGTTAATGCCTGAGACTGTAGCATAACAAATGCTGTGCAATAAATAGAGTATGACCGTCTAACATGCAGATTCAAACACAAGCGGACTTTATTGACTTGAATACAAAAAAAAAAAAAAAAAAACTGAACATCCTGCAGCAGGATGTTAGTATTAAATGACACTCACACCTCTGGCTCCACCAATCACCAAACTCTGCCTCGAGTGTTGAAATTCAGGTGACTTCAATCTCCTCCCAAGCACTGAACCTCTCTCTCTTTCTCTCTCTCTTGCTCTCATACTTCAGAAGCTGACTGCCTCCTACCACTTGCATGCTGATTACAGTATCAAGAGCAGTGGAACGGAACATGCGCTGGCTTCACTCCAAAGTGTAATACACCGAGGGACTCCATCAGCATTTTATATCCTCTGGCATGCTGTAAGGGAAGAAACGTGACACATAAAGGCGGAGATTCATTGTTCTGGCTCCGTAAGCAAAGCCAAACATTTAGCTAGGAACACCATAAGCAGACATATCAGTTTAATTGTGAAGTGCAATTCCTATTAGCTTCTTCAGCACAATGTCTTCTGTTATTACCCACACTCTCAGCAAGTTTAGCAAAGCATTACAAAAGGAAACACTTACCAACATTGTAATCTATAACAGTATCAAAGTGGTCTTTGTATAAACCCCACTCTGATGAAGAAAGGAACCGTGTTGTTGCGTGAGAGGAGGTTCAGGGAGAGGCCATGTTTTTGGCCCATTGTTTTCAGATCAGTGACTCTGCCCACAGTTGCCATGGCTGCTGCTGTGCCCACCTTTTCCTGGACATATAAGGTTGGACAGCAGCAGCAGCCACATCCACTTTGCCCTCAGGTCCACCCCTGCAAATGCTTCCAGGGTCATCAACATCCAAACGACCTTGCATCCCCAGTTATTTAAAGATTTCAGCTTTCGGTGATTTAAGCATTTCAGATTTCAAATGTCAAGCAGACAAGGTCAGAGAGAGAGAGAGAGAAAGAAAGAGAAAGAGGGGAAGCTCTGTAGAGGGGTTGCTTTATGTCGAGCTGTGTGCACATCTATATAATGTGTGCACATCAATACAATCCCAGTTTCATCCACAAGGCCTCTCAGCCATCATGTCGCGAGTACATGGAAATGTTCGGCAGAGAAAGAGATTGAGAGAGCTGACTTTGATTCACTTTGATAGAGCTTGTCTGAAAAATGAAAACACCTCTCTGTGAAATTGTCACTTCAGTTTCTCTGCTTTGTTGAAGGTTCTGCAGAGAAACATAATGTAATATTTTGTGAGGAGAGCTGCCACGAGAGCTGTGAGAATCGCGAGCTGGCGCATTGATCCCCACGGTGCAGTGAAGAAGACACGCGTTTAAGCAGACAGGCACACACTGAACATACAGAGAAGAGAAGTACTTAAGCAAGAACCTGTTTCTCTACACTCAATTAACCAAACTATTTTCTAAAGTGTGTTCCCCTCCCGGGATGATGAACGGCTGCTCGACATCTAGAGTGGACAATAAAAGTCGAAAGCGAACTGTGTGAAGGCCGAGGCGAATGAAAAACTCCAATATTCTGTTATTTTGGGAGTACATTCCAAGTGCGGTATCACCGCGCGACTCCTCGCAGCTTTGTTTTTCTCTCAGTGAGGTCTAAAAAGCACTGGAGAATCAAATGTTTAAATTGGCTGCAGAAGGCATATACAACAACTTTCCCTCAGACAAATACTGTACACTTCAGAAAGTTCCTCAAGTGGAGGCTGTGCGCAGGAGGCCTGTCGGCAAATTGGGAGTCTCTTCTGAAGTGACTTTCAAAGACACATGTTTTAACAAGACATGTTTTTTTCCTGGACTGTTCTGCTGCTACAATCCCAAGGTGAAGAGAGGTGCTATATTAAATAAATAGATTTTTTTTTGCCTGTTTAGATTTACCATCCTGAGAGCAAATGGGAGCATGAAAAAACCTCACAGTGATGTTCTCCAAAATGGTAACCATCTATTCTTTATTTGAAAGCTTTCTCAAATATTTAAAGTGGGGGGAAACATTCAAAGTAAACACTATGATTTTTGCCATAAGAGCAGAAGTGTAGACGAATCTCTGGTGCTGATTGAAATGCCTCGATGGACATTAGCTTCATTCAAAGTAAAACAGAACTTAAATTGTGAAATTTTGTATGAAAAAGTGACATAATTATGCAATTAAACTAAGTTAATTTTACATCTCTGGGGTCTGGTTAAGACATGGTCAAATTCTACATAAAAATTGCAACATATGGCCATCTACAGCCATCATATGATTTCTTATGTTAGTCCTTCCAGCTTTCTCATTGGATTTCTATGGTAAACCATGTCCAACTGTTTTTGATTACTAGAAACAAACATCTCTGGCTTAAATCCGCTTCATAAACATCTGGTCAACTAACCACCCACACACACTCACACACACACATTGCATGGATATCCTTAACATATTGTGCAACGGGGTCATCTGAGAGAACCATGCTGACTAGTTGAGATTCTTTTCGGTGCACGCTTTAAGCTCGGTGCCATGAGGACGTAGGGGGAAAAAAAACTCAGCCTCAGCGGTACATCTCTGGATACAACTTGCAGCTGGACCTATACTAAAACAGAAGAGCCACACGATACAGAATGGAGCATGTAAGGGATGCTGCCACGCTTAGTTAAGAACTCACAGCCGCACTATTTCATGCTCCACATCTGCTGGTTGCCATGGCAACCCTGGTTTTGGGCTATTCCCAGGTCAGGTGGCTTCTGTCAGCTCCAAAGGAAAAAGAAAAAAAAAGAAGGAAAAGAAAAAGGGCTTTTTCTATGCTGTGCAGTCTGCAAAAGACACAAATGAATGATAAAAGGGCTCAGACTGTTATTAGCGATTCTTCAGATGGTCACTGAAGTGTTTTCAATGGCTGCACGCATTCTGTGTTCAAAGTGACAATATGTCACTACTACAGCTCAGCTGAGGTGTAGTAGCGACAGCAAATCACCCGAACTGAACTTGTTCCGTACTTTTCTCAGGAGACAGGAGATAAAAAAGACTCAGCGCGGAACGTTCAAAGAGGTTTTCGGTGGATATTTTATGAGCAAAAATGCAAAATGAAACGGAGATATGAACAGGAGGACGACAACACGCAAGACTGTCATTATTGCACAGCTTTTGTGAGTGAAAGAAACAAAAGGGAGAAAACATCTCTCCCACACACAATCATGCTACATTTGTAAATAAAGTCACCATGTTACTATTCCACTGTGCCATTTCTTTCTTTCTTTATGAAAAGAGACCGTTTTTCATTGTCGTTCATGCCTCATCAGCGCAAACAAGCAGATTTTGTTATCGACTGTGTGTGAATCACAACAAATGGATCTGAAATGCTGCTTCATAAACAAATGGCTGTATATCAGAAGTTCTTTACAATTACAATCTGGTCATTATGACAGAACGGGTGCAGTTGAATAACTCAGTGTGGTTTTCGTACAAACAGAAGCAGTGGGAGCCGATCATTAGTAGTAGATGTCTGCAGAGCCTGGTCCTGGTAGCTCAGTCGGAGCCTGTTTGAGAGGTTCTCCTTCTCACTGGGGAAGTCCAAAAGGAAACATACCGCAGGCCAAGTGCTCCCCAGTTCCCTTCTCTTTAACCTGATTACTGTAATGAGCTTAGAGACTTTTGGATGCACAACATCTAATGTAGATGCAGACAAACACACTGCACTCACTGGCTCTCAGTGGCAGCACAAAGCCAAGCGCATCACCGGGCTTGAACCCAGCAGAGCTAGAAGCCTTGTTGGCTCTAGAAATCTTTATGGTAATGGATAAGAAAGGGAAATTGCAGTTTGTTTGAAGGTGAAGCAGGTTTAAGGGCTCGCTCGGAGAAAAATTGTCAAAATGCCAGGGAAATGAAGCCAGCCAATACGTAAATGTACTGTATGCATGCCTATGAATTTGTGCTTAGAGAAGCTTCAGGTGATTTATCACTGCTCTTTAAGTAAATACTTTAGTACTATACTGTACATCTGAGAGCCGATTCAATTTATACCACCATGTGAATACCCCTTTATTCACCATTACAAACTGATTCTAACTGTGTCTGTGTAATAATCTTTTATTACTATTTTTACTGGATCATTTGAGTCGTATAAACTTGGAAGTAATGACTTTGGCTCTGTGATGAAGTCCACTGGTGTATGGATAATTGTTCATAGATAACCAGACAAAATATCTACAAAGACAAAGTTATTATTATCAATGAAAGAAATACGTAATCTATAAAATAAGTCATGTACAGCCAGTATTACTATATGGACTATGATCATGTGAGATACATTATGTCCTCTATAATTTATTATTTTCCTATTTGATCATTTCCCAAAGCACCTGCAGATATGATGCCAGGCTGCTGCACCTGCATGTTAGATGGCGCAACATTGAAGTAGCTCTGCCAGACACCGTGTGTGAACTTGTTGTGGTTGTAATATATCTGCTTCTTGCTGCCAGCTGCAGCTCTAAATTATGATGAACAGACTCATAAAGTATATTCACAACAGAGTATGTTGACTAAACACCGGTGAACAAATACAGAGTAATGAAAATCTCTCTAGTTGCAGGCTTGATGTCATCACGGAAATGGTTTATCAGTGAGCAAACAATAGCTTTAAAAGGAACAGGAGAATAAATCATTCCATTAACACTGTGGTATTCAAATTTAGTAATCTATGCAAACTTTAGATATGTTAAGTGATGGAACTGGACAAATAATGCACTTCTTTGGAGAGTTTACTGAAAACAGCTGAGACAGAAACATTAATCTCTCGCTCCAGAACTAAAGAAAAAAAAAAAAAAACAATTGGTGATTTCTTTCAGGCTAAACTGTTTAGCTTATTCTTATATTTGTATAATTAATGTCGAAAGGCCCTGTAGCCAATTTAATATTCATGCACTAGTTCCAAGAAAACTAAATTAAAAATGTACATACATAATTGCATTGCTAGAGTGAAAGTATCTGAACATACCATACAGAGAAAGGATGATGGGTGCAAGCTTAAGGCGCTGATATTCACTTTCAGAGTTACTCTGCAAAACAACTTTGCCAAAGTGACAGTGCATTTAAACAGCTGTGTGTAAGGTCCCCTACAATATACCCAGTGTATTCATAAATAACTTTTATATTATCATTACTCACATTTTATTGCTGACAGCTTTTTTTACAGCAAGTACTTGGTATCCCTAGGACCAAGGACTTTAACCAATTTATTTCAAATATCCACAAATTAATAGTATCAACAACCATTGCAAGGTATTTAGATGGTTCCAAAATATACTTTGGATGTTATTTTCCTCTCTGAAAAGTCTTTTACCCTACCAGAGGATCTAGTGAAGGACAAGGTGACTGCAGGAATGGTTCTGTCCTAAATGTCCCTGCACAAAAACATTTTTGACAGCTCATTAATTGGTGATTGGCAGTGATTAAAAACTGATAAAACAATAATAATGCAATACAAAACTTCAATCAGTGTTATTATGGGTACTATAAAGATATGCAGGTACTTCTCAAATGTGCTGTCTGGGGAAAACGGGGTTTGATTGATGCTAATAAACAAAAATAAAAGTTGTTACTGACTCACTCCCATTAAAAGTACACAAATCTCTTATAAGTGACTGGAAATGCTGCATCACTTGAATTACACCGCTCATTACTTTACAGTTCTGTAGCTTTATATTGCATCCTGCGAGAGAGAGACAGGATTTCACAAAGTAGCGAGCAAACAGTATCCATTTGGGGTTTGTGTGTTGGTATACCTAATGTATATACTGAAACACAAAACTGAGAGAGGAGCCAGCATGTGACATTGCATTTTGAGGCTGGTGAAAGTCAAGCCTATTAGATTAGAAAAAAAAAAGCTTTTCTCTTTGCCGCTTCACCTGAAGTCCACTCAGTGAACGCTAAATAACAACTATCCTGAGGGAGTGAAATGGATCCCTCGTGCGCCATGCAAACTCCATAATGCAGTCATGTTTGCAGAAAAACACATTCATTCAAGTCTTAAGTACAGTGGGTAATAAAAGCCACTACTGGTCCATTTTCAGAGAAATTACACTTTGCACATGCCGCAATGTTCCAAAATTGTTTTTCTCAATCAAAGGCGCATCTACATGAATCCATAATTCATAGCTTTCAGAGTTGCCAGGATAATTGGGCACAAACAGCAGGAAAATTAAACATCTACCTGCCGCAATTGTCATGTGAATCTGAGTTTACTTCATCACATCTTGTCCACATTAGCACAAGCTCATTTGAAAGATACTGAAGCTTTGCAAAAACACTTAAGGCCTTGTGTTTTTTCCCCAGACAGCAGTTGCCATTCTTTGTCCAATGCTACTCAATAAACAGAAATGGAGTAGGATCATGTCAGACAGGCACTTATCATTTTTATATGCGAAGCAATTTTGAACAGTTTACACTGTCATTCTCTGTAAATGCTACACAAAAAAAAACAAATACGATACAGTATTATAAAATCTGACAGATGAATTTTCCAATTCAAAGGGTGTAATGTGATAAGAGTGTATATCTTAGTGTCTTTTCAGCAGCATGGCTTTAAGGATTGCAGTGTTCTGATAGTTACCGCTGTTTTTATTGCCTTGAAACATTTTAATTAGATTTTCATGGTTGTCAGAGTTTCGTTTTCATCTATTCAAGACTTTACTCTGCCCAAGATTTTTTTGTTTACAACCAAATACCTACAAAACAAATGGTAATCCCATTAGCTTTAACTTCACTTTATGTTTGTACTAATCAATTACCAATTGTTAGTATTCTTTTATGTTAAACTAGATGATAAACATCACTATGTCTGCTTCACATGAGTTAGCATTATGACATCAGGATTTAGCATTACTGGCTCAAAGAAAAGCCTCAAAGAGCTGCTAGCATGGCTGCTAATCCAGTATTTGACACAATGTATGTTCTCCATTAACTCTTTAATACTTTACAGAAAACATCCATCACAGATATTGAACTTTGTAACTAATTCAAAGACAACAGCTCGGATCCAAAAATACTTCACATGACTGAATGCAACTTTGATGTTTCATGCTATATCCTTGTCATCTGCTGCTGATTTCTGCCTATGGTATGTTCATTGCTCACTCACAGTAAACATTTTCCATCACAATCATGCAACAAAACAGACACTACAATTTATAATATCATTCTATACAGCTTAGCAGCACAATCAGTATCAGTATAATAGTAAATTTAACATTTTCATGTGGTTGATTGTCATAGCGAGTGTACCAGCGGTCATTTTTGAGGCTGCATGCTGCTGATTGCTTTCAGTTATGAATGACCTAACAGCTGCCTAACTCAGCAGTTTCCCATCGAGTGTCATGCTTTCTGAGATTCACTAATTGCTTCAATGAATTCTGCCACCATAGCACACAACTCATTAATGCTGACACAGACTTCTAATTAGTTAAGTGGGGCCATTCAGCCAGCTGATAACTTGAACACTTATTATTTCTGCTTTTTGAATAACTATGATAACATCCATTATCTATGCTAAACACAACACCTACACAAATAGAACGTTCTCAACAGTCTATTCAGACTTTGTGTTATTTTCATTGGCAGCTTTTGTGTCCGTTGATCATTAATTGAGACGTGTAGCGATACCACAGATTAGAACATGGCAATTATCTACCACTGAGGGAGTTTGTGAATTTGAATTCCAAGAGAAAACTAAACTAAACTAAAAAAAAAAGACTACCGAGCATATCAAAGAGGTGATTATACCTGAGCAAACTGTTTATCCTCATTATTTATCCTCATTTCAGGTCAAATTCTAACTAAGAAGCGTAACAACTGCTTGTCTCCTGATCTTTTCTGAGGAACATCTGGTCATTAGCAACTTATCATGTTATGTGCTTGCGTTTATCCCCATGGGGATCAATAAAGTTAATAATTAACAGAACTTGGCTCCACTTGGATTAAACAGGCTCATTTTTACAAAATGTAATTTTGTACAAATTTTTATGTTCACAGAAAATGTGCTCTGGAACTGTAAGCGGCGAATACTTGTAAGGTGCAGTGTCATCTTAATCTAGTGGTTCAAGTAATTTCTGCTATTGCTTTTCTTTCTACTTACATAAAATGGAGAAAACTGTGTGAGTGCTGTGCTCTGCCAAGCAGATAATAACAGTATCTAAGGGGGAGGCAGTTTGGATTCTACAAGACCAAAAATCATACATTAGGTCAAGTTGGTTCGGATAGGCATTAGGAGTCTGGTGTTAGCTTAGCATAATAAATGAATGCACAAACACAGACTGCATAGTTTCGCATTAAAAGTTTACAAGTGATGCAAAATCATTTTAACAAATTAAACTTCAATACAATATTTTGGGATAGAGGTCAACAGTCGTCAAGTTAATGCATTACAGTTTCCAAATTTAGCGGCACATGATTGCAAGACAGAAATAATGGCATCTTTGATGGCAGTTTCAAAAAACCTTAAAGCATTAGCAATGCCTAAATGCAGTGATGCGTTGGAAGCATGGAAGTGTAGAGTTTTAAAATGCCTCAGTTGTTTTCAGTGTCTTAACACAGATATACACTTCAGGCATTTTAATGCATCTGCTACAAACCCGATTGGAGGACTGAATCAGATGCGGTGTAGATGCTTTGAATGTCTCGCCTGCAGTGTGTTACCAAAATGTGGAATGAAGCGTTTCAAGTAATACATGTCAAACATTATATCTAGGACATCCGGTCCTCGACACTTCAACATTAGCATAGCTCAAGGGAAATACAATGAGAAGTAGTTCAGAATGTCAACTGGTTAACGCCACAAAAACAGACAACACGTACTTGTCAGTGAGAGCGTCTTGCTGTATTTCATGTGAACAGTCTGGCAGACAATTCAACGTATTGATAGTCAAGACTGTGTTCCTAAATTAGAACGAGTCACGGTGTTCTAACTCATGGCATACAACACTCATCAGGCGCACATGCCTGCATGAGGCATCTTAAAATACCATTGATAAAGGACATGGAGTGATTAAACAGGGATCTGTAACACAATGGTGCCATTCTATAGGATTGCAAGGAAAGCTGACAAGTATGTTTCTTTAATTAATCATTTATTCGACTAAATGCCATAATATCATATGTCATAATTCATCTTTTCTTTCCCAGACTAGCAGCAAAACATGACGATATTTAATTTAGCATGTTATTCTAGTCAGAAAAACTGGCCAGATTGTTTCAAATGAAAAAAAAAAAAAGTTGGCTATTAAAATAGTTAAAACTGTATTTCTATTCAATCAAGAAACGAATTAATCCACTAAGTGTTTCAACACACGATTGTAATATTCTACACTCTTACACTTTTCATATTATAAATTATAGTTTAAGGGTGTATAAGGAACTACACAATGTTTCTCAAACCTTGTTTTGTCATCTACCACTGGAACACAGAGTGCAGGCACTGGGTGAAGACACGGGTGTGAAGGCAGGAAACCAAGAAGCCAGGCAATGAATGGTTCCCTCAACTGTTCTATAATAACTGGACAACCCATCCATTTAATCGTTGCCTTGCCACAGATTTCTGACAGGTATAGCATCATCTGATCCATTGGTGGAGATGTGTCGGAAAAACCTGACAACTTCTACGTCCAGCCTCGGATAACAAGGCAAAAAGTTATGCTCCAGAGATCTGTAGGAGGAGAGGAAGCCGATGCGCACAATCTCCACTGCTCTCTCTTAAACTTCTGCATCTAATTGTGAAGCTGTGCACACAGCTGTGACACTCCAGTTTGATACAGAATCTTTAATCTCTCCTTTTATATGACATCGTCATGTAATCTCCATCTAGCTACCCGGGGAGCAGCCAGAGAGGCAGGAAATGAAATCAATGCTGTGGCTCTGCTCTGGGTGTTACTTCATTAGTATGGGCACTACAGATGTAGCAGTAAATCTGATTTATGAAAGGGCAAGAACGAAAGCACCACCGACAGACGGAGGAATTCATAATAGCAGATGATAGGGACACCCGATGTCCTGTGTTTCACTACAGCTTTACCAATCTATGACAGAGAAACAATTTCCTCTCTAACGTGCAACATCCTTTCTTTGCTGCAGCAGTTAAGCATTAACACCCAGAGTCATGTTGTATGAAATGCTATTAGCGCTTGATTTTCTGAGGTCATGACTGATTTCCATGTCCTTAATAACATGACGAAATGTAAAGCAATTAGAAAATCTATTTATATAAACAGAGAAGGCAGGTAAAGTAAGACTACCAGTGACTGATAAGCCTGAGGCATAAATTACACAAAAATCAATTAGAATTCCCATGCATTAATTTTCACTGCACTCTGAGTGTTAATTTGTCATGAGTTGTTTTTCCACTCTGCACACAATTCATCAGTTTCATAATACTTGCTATAAATCGCTGCGTGGACGTTGGTGACAATGCTTTATATCAGCCAGACTAGTTAAATAAACTTGGCTTGATTGGGTTCAGTGTTAATCTTCATTATATCCTTCATCACAATGTTAAACTGTGAGCTAAGGACTTCTGGCAGGTTTGACATTTAACGATGTTGGCCATTAACGTACACCTCTCCCTCTCACCATGGAGCAGGGAAAGGTTCATTATTCCAAATTATATCATGAATATACTTCAGTTCATAATATCCTCAGAAGGTAAAATAAAAAGGTATGTAAACCCTCTGAAAACACAGAATTCAAAGGAGCACCACTGTTTAACCTTACTTTGGCCAAAAGTATTGTGATACTTTATTAAATTTAAATATTGAGGACTGGTACCAACTTTCTAAGATGAACTTTCCTTTCATTAGCAAGCAATGCAACTATGTGGGGTACATCTGTGCACCAGCTGTGGCTCCATTACAGCCTTTCGAGGTCAGTAGGTTAAGAACCTTCTGGAGTGACGACATCTAATCCTGCGGCAGCTACGGACATGTTATGGAAGAGCTATAGTAGATCCCATACAGTTGGTTTCTCATTGGAGAACCATTGATATGCCTGCCCCTCCCCATTTCTGAAAAACAGAGATTCCAAATGATTAGCTGTGCACTCCCATGGGACTGAAAAGCTAAGGAGGGGGGAGTGTAATTCAATTAGTCCCATGGTTCTGCACCAAAGAGAGGCAGACAGATCCATCTCATTGAGACATCCAGGATGTGCAGGCCTGTGTGCAGAAGATATTGGCAGCACATCATTAGTGCTGTTGGTTTGAATTAAAGATCATTTTACTTGCAAAAGACTGCTGGGGATGAATATACCCAGGAATCTCTGTACTACCAACGCAGAGCAGTTCCTCCTAAAATATCCTTGGCAATCTTGAAAAACCTTATCTATAGAAAGAGTGGCTGAATGAGGTGGGGGTTGCAGACTGATGCTAACAGAGAGCAGAGCAAGCCGCCTTACACGACAAGCAAGGGACATTGGAAGCAATGCCTCTGAGCTTGTGCCATGTGTCGAGGATGCTGTCTCCCACTGAAGTTGCATACAGATCGCCCATTCAGAGACTCACAGCCTCATGCGATCGCTGTCTCTTTGTCCCTCCTCCCAGTCGGGAATTCATAAAGCTCCACAGTGCCTCACTCCATGAAGTTCCTGTAATTTATGACAGCCTTTTCCCAGGCACAGAGAAATCAAATCAGACTGTAAATATAGTGCATGTTTCCCAGTATGAGCTCTTCACACAGACCGTAGATCACAAATAAATGCCAGAGATCTTGACAGTCATTAAATAACAGCATCAATAATCCCACATGTGGCAGCACTACATTTGATTTTGGATTATGAAAAGGGCAGAAAGCATGGATAATGAATGAGACACAGCAGAAACAAATCAGAGGAAATGAAGAATAACCAGAGGCACAGAGCACCCCATCAGCCACTTCATACCGTTTTCAAAGACAAGATCGCTACCAGTGGACATTAGTATAAGCCTGACCCTTGACTTCAGGCTGGTACACACACCTGGCTATGTTATAGGACACTAGCCCAGTAGCATGTCCACTGCGGGTGGGCAGTTTCCCTCCACTGGCTGCAGCTCCGTCAATCTCCTGTCTGAGGAAACTGAAGACGCAGAGAAAGGCCAACAGCTGTCATATAGTGGACTGAACAGATGGTAACGGTGGCAAGAAATTAACACCGTATCATTTTTAACTTCAACACAGCATCTCCATTTGGGTGGAGAAAAGATATACGTCTGCAACCTCTGCGACTTCAGAAATACATTTTGCAAGCTGTCGCTTGTATTGTTGATTGGCGTTTTAGTCTCGTGCAGCAGTAAACTGGAAACATCCCTGGCAATTAGTCCACATTTACCAGAATGAGGAAGCATTTTTGATGTTTTCTTGATGAAATTGAATTCTGTTTATTCCACAAGACCCTGTCATTAATGTTGAATGTATGAAAAGATGGACATCACATCAGACGGAGGTCTTGGCTGTAGAATATTGCAGCATTTCTTGACGCAAAACGGTTAGGGTTATTTGTAATTTAAAAAAATATAAATTTCTTACATTGTATTCACAAAGTCAACATAAGGTGGAAAGAGCGTTTGCATGTGAACTCTGACACGAGAAGAGATCAAATCCTCTGATCCATGTGTCCTTGGTCCTTGTAAGCGATCCTGTGAGTGCCTTGGAGTTCGACACTATGTGACTGCAGAGTGTCTTCAGTAATCCAAACCAACGGCTTCCTCCTCACCTATGTCTGCTGCATTGACAGAGATATGACAAATGCTTCAGTATTTCATGGGGATGTTAACAAATATACTGAGGTGCCAGCAGTATTTTACCGGCTGCAGTCAAAACTGAAAATGTTCAATTCTTCTGAAAAATGTGGTTTCATTTTAAAACTGCCAGACTGCACTGAAAGGTGCCTTGAGATGTCTACACCATCAACATGCCATTTGTAACTATATGCTGGCATAAGTCTAAGCTTAATAATTAATATTCATATATATATAATCATAAAGTATATGCATAAAATATTGCCATTCAACAAGGGTCATAGTATTCCTTATAGTTTTAATATCAGCTAGATGCTGTAGCATGCGCTTGATTTTTCACTACAGAACTGTCGTCTGTTCATAAAGCAAAGCACATTAAAGGTTTGGACTCAAAGCTGCTAAGCCATTACTCTCATATAGCCACTGCTTTATCAAATTAATATTGCATACAGTTATAAGCAGTTCAGAAATTATGCTTTCACAGAATGAAAAGGTGAAGTTCTAACAGCTCTAAGTGCTGTGGAAGCACTTGGACAACACGCAAGCACATGCATATAATCGTTGCCCTATTTAAAACATTTAGACGATGATGTCTCAGCTTACAGTATATAAAACACGGTCCATTTATGTAGTGGTGATCTGAACAGGCATGGGCATCATCAAAGTAATGACCACTTGTTAGGATGGTGCACTGACTCAGATCCGTGGATTAAAATAAACAATATTTCTATAAATAACATCAGAACCGTTGTACCGTACCGCACATGTTCATACGCAGGTTGAAGTGTCACAGGGGAGAAATTAGATAACATAATGGAAGGGAAATAATCAACTAGGTAATGTACACATGACATGATATGCTATTTTTGTTGACTATACCAACAGCTCATATAGCCCGCAGCCCTTTCTTTCCTCCTGCTATAGGTCAGATGATATGATGATGCCTATGCCTAAGCAGGTGAATGAATGATAGCTTCCAATTATTCTTGTAGAATTATATACTTATTCATCACACAATATCCGGAAGACGTTCCTGAGAAATAAAAGATCGATCCAGCTATACGGTGTATTAAACTAATCCAACATCAGATGTCATGACATTGCAACAGGCTAAAGATGTATGGATATAATGGTAAAAAAAGTACAGTGAGATAGATGATGTTAGACTCTACTTCAGCAGGATGTTGATTTTTCAGCAGCTGCTGACGCATTAAAAAGAGATTGAACGTGTGCTCAATCAGCTCATCGCTTTTGATTTGCCAGCCGGTGCATGTTCTGAAAATTAACATGGAGAAAGTCAACATTTATATTCAGCCCTTGCTACGTTCTAAGATCAACGGCGTACCAACAAACAAGGTTACAGTACGAAACATCAGGATTTTGTATAATTAATGCCTGACTTGAATTAAAATCTCCTCCTTCGCTAATGATTTTGTACCATCAGGCCAGGTGAACTTATTCCCTCAGAGACCATTTGGAATTTATGTCGCACTCGACCCAGAGGATCAGCATAACAACTGAGGTTTATGAGGGCAGATGAATGTAACTGTTAGACTGCAACAGTAACAGATGTTAGATACTATATTTAGTTTATTGGGAAAGTTTTTGAAAAATGTTTGAAGTCTTCCCAGCACTTAGTAGAACTGCACCTTCAACATTCATTGTTGGCTTTCAGCAATTGAAGATGTATAATACTCAGTGATACAAACATGTTTCCGTTATACATTCTTGGCTCACTGAGGCATTTTTATTAGGGTTTTACAGTCTTTTTAACAACAGCATCAATTTTCCTCATAATTTTTGGCTACTTGGGGTCAGAAAAACAAGTCATAAACATAAAACTGACAGATTATCACCTAATAAAGTTGTTACAACTGACACAAGGCATCAACACATCTAGGAAATGTGGAGCTGAATCAACAGTGATATATTTCTCATCATCAAATACAAATCAAATCCCTTTTAGCTCTATTTTTGGTCTCCGCCATCACCTATATTTTACTGTATATGTAAACAAATGTGGCTCTGTAGTGGGTAAATGCATCCCTATGTTCACCAGTTAGTCACTGACACTGTTTGATGCTGAGCACAAGAGAACAAGTGATTTGTTCAGCTTTGAGGAGAAAGAGCTAATGATCTTTAGTTATTACGGGAAAGTGAGCACTAGATTTTGGCATATTTATTTGTATAACTGCAGCAGACTGCGAAGAATAACACCAAAAAGGAAATTTGACGAGATTTTAAGATCAGTTAGGGAATTTACGTGACTACTGCGGCGTTCTTTAGTCATGACGTGGCTACAACACAGTCCAACACAGTAGGGTATATCAGGACTGTGCTGATTCTTCCAAGCACAATGTGAGCCAATTTCAAAATGGTCACGGTTAAAAAAAAAAAATAGGTTTATTAAGAGTATCACTACAAATCATGCTGTGTACTCCTGAGTCAATTTTATCATTCCATCTCCAAAAACAGAGCAACGAATGTAATCCTAGATATTGCCTTCCAGTGAGGGTAACCAGAGATTCCCACTGCCCTTAAGACAAGGTCACCGCTCTGCTGATGAGCTGAATATACACGGCTAAAGTAACACAATCACTTATATAGTACAGCTTCCAGCTGCTAAATGCACTTCTGCCAGGCTGATATGACATCATTTCGACGAGAAAGTGTCAGAGCAGTCCACAGTTCTTCTTTGAGACTCAAGGTGCTGACACTACACAGCCCACAGCCAGGGCAGAGGAGAGCAAGTGAGGGAGGGGAAGGGAGACAGAAAGAGAAGAGTTCTCGCTCAGTCAGCAACCCTCGCAGCTCGCAGAGGATCAGAGCAGAGGATAGCAGTAATTTCAGTGCTGCTCTTCAGACAGGAGAGTCCTCTCCCTTGGGCATGAAAAGAGCTTGACAGCTGCTGTACACACATAGGACCTGACGGCCCTCAATTAACCTTGATGTGAAACTACTGCCTTGTCAATTCCCCCCAAAACAAGAGCAACCATCTCATTCAACGGCAATATCATTTGGTTTACTTATCCGTGTGTTCCTCTATCTTCACTCTGTCTCGTTGCTGCTAACCTTTTGCTCTCACTGTTCAAAAATTATGTAAGCCTTTCAACCTCTGGACATCTCCCTTCAAGGCCAGTTTATACTGACTGGCATCAAGTCTGCTCTTTAATTTTTGTCAGCGAATTAAACAACTGTTTTGTAAGCGTGAAAATGATGGTAAATGGTTAATCATGTCATTTAAGTGGTTAATGTCTTAAATGTACTGTGGACTGGGACCCTTTCCACTGGCTGTGATGTATCATTGATGCAGATCAATGACAAGAGGCTCGATCACTAGCATCACTTCCCCCCACTGTCATTGACCTCTGGCTCCTGTGACATTCCTGGGAGACCCCCTGCTGAAAAATACTCCCAGCCTACTGACAAACTGGATAAAAGCATGATAGCCATTGAGAATCAAACCCCGAATATATTTTCTTTGTGTTGCTGGCCACAAAAATAACAATATAGTCAAATATTTCAGTGTACAGAAATATATTGTGCTGTATTGTTTTTTTTAATAGATCATAACACAGCAATTTAGAAGATACTCTAAAGTACTTCATATTTTCTTCTCAACAAGATGTTTCCAGTAGTTAGATACTGAAAGCACAAGTGTCCATAATAGAGTCAAAAGTAGCTGGGCAGGTTACAACAAGGTGGCTATTCATTTGGCAAAAGCAGCCATTTTAACTGAACAAAGACGACCAGGTGATGAACTGTGTTGTATGGATTCTGTGACCACAGAAAGGAGACTATTGACTTAAACAGAACAGCACACATCAGCTCCTCCTATTCTCAAATGCAAAGTCAAATTAATTGTTTTAATCGTATCCACACGGATACAGAGACACAGACATGTTGGAGACAAACCAGGATTAGTTCCACTCTTCAACTCTAACCCCTTTTAAGAGGAGTCTATATATCACATGATCTTTAACACATGTATCACATGATTTGACCACTCATAATCACTTTACCTCAGACGGGCAGATGGGGTAATGTTCTGTGTAAAAACCAAAACAGAAAGGTTTTTTCACATTACCACACAAAGATGCTGCGCTTATTTGCGGCGTTAACACCTTCCTTAACAAAGTTGAGAGGCATTCATTTCACACCTATTTGCTGACAAGTTGACAAGTACAAATGAATGCTAATAAAGGAATTTTTGCAATTTGCAAACGATTTTCCAAGAAGGTTTTTGTAAGATGCCCACTTGCAGCTAAATTCAACAAAACACAGATATACAAACAGATCAAATAAAATGGCATCCATTGAATCAACACCAACAGATAAAACAAATTAATTTGCAGACATATAAAAGCAGCCAAACAGCATGAGATGGCTATTTACCAAAGCTGACGGCTGATGTTCACTGGAAAACCTCCAATCACAGTCTTTTCTTTAACGTCTGGACCATCTACGGTGAAGTTAGAAGACCTGCCGTCTTTGACCTGCTGATGAGAAGTGCCACAGGCTGCGCCACTGCCTCTGACCTGAACCACACCACGCCAGCATCTACTGACCTACTTCTTCACTCCGCTTACGCATCGCTGGCACTGTGAGCACAGTTCAGACCACATGTACAGTAAATGCACCACTCCTGCTGCTGCTGCCAGCGTTGTGAGGGTTCAGCTCGGCGAAGTGCCACTTCAACTATTATTTGCCTGTTTCCACACAATCGTATTCAATAATGTTGTGGTCTTGGGTACATAATGTTGGCCTAGCTGATCTATCATTATAAAACAATAATAATTAACTGCTTCCTATCTTTTTTACTTGCAATGAAACCATTAAAAAAAAAATTAAAATGAAACTGCTTTACGTTAAACTGTCACACATTACAGGACCAACAGCTGACTGGCTGAATACATTGATAAGTGTATCAGCCTCACTTCAAATCTGAAAACACACCGGGAATATGGTCAAGTACTCGCTAATGACAAAAAAGGCCCATCTGGATTATAGCTCTCACATTACCACAGCCTACCACACATATCTGTTGGGAGAAATACAGGAAACTATGACTTCAAAATGATGCACTAGGTAAAGAGCGAGAATCGCAACCGAGCTTATGCTTCTACCTCTTGTTCTATAGAAACAGATCTGGAAGTGAGCCAGACCCTAAAGAGACTGTGATCACAGGGACAGCACTGAACAAAACAAAATACGTAGGAGAGATCTATTTCACTGGTAAACACATAACACAAAAGACTGGGTCACAGAGACAGCATGGGGTGTGTTTTAGTTTCCACCTCCTACACACTCATGCATTAAATATGGTTCAACAATCACACTCTCCAGTCACTCTCAAAACCTTTACTTCCCACCCTCCACAGAACATTTCCTGGGGAATTCCGACCAGGAATGTATTCCTGATGACGGAGCAACTGTAACAGCTGAAAGGAAAAATCACTTTCTAATGAAGAGAAACGGAAATCCAGCGGAGGCTTTGTCTTTCACAATTGCCTGTTCTCAACACTTTGTGGGTCAAAATACCTACTTGGGAATACATGACTTTTTGAATTTCAATTGTTATTTATGGAACAGTTTGAAGATTGTGTGTTTCTCCCTGGGTTTTCTTTTTTTTTTTTTTTTTTGGTGCGGAGTTTGAATGAACGCCGCTTCACGAGAGTATTCAGCAGCAGCAGCAGTCAATTTCAAACTCATGTTTGAGACTTGCGAATCCCAGTAAATTAGGTGCCGAGCTAAAATGTGTGAACTAAAGTTGTTGTAGCAGAGATAGCCTTAATAGCCTCCCATAATACATAATCACTGTGGTAATGGCCTCTTCAATAGCTGGCAATGAGTGGGAAAAAAGCCCGATTTAAATAGTGCTTGGTTTTAATTACCACTGCAAAGTGAAATCGCTGTATTTAATATTTCAGAAGCTTTGAGGAACAAGTGTCAAATGTTGACAAGATCGACGAATTTAGCCTATTTTTCGTGTTTCAAAATCAAAAATCTTTTCCTGGTTTTGTTAATAACTTTGTGAGTGTTTTTGAACTCGATACTTGTGAATAGCATCTAGTGTTTTGTTTGATGGAAAAGTCTGATTCTATCGGTTGCCGCAGGCAGATGCATGCTGCATGTGACATTGGTGGGGCAGTGATCTAATATATCCGTGTACTGTGTAGTGAGGAAAGTATACTGTACTCATTGTAGAAGCTCATACTGGGATTAAACACGGACGAGCAAAGCATTTTGATTATGAACCAGTGTAATGTACCACTGCTATAATATCCATCGCCTCACTATTTCAACAAGACAAGATGTCCAAATGCACAATTATTTGCTATCACCAGTGCAAATATTGTGTCCATTCATAGACACAAACATACTGCATGTGTGCACACACAATGAGCAAATCTATTACTGCTAGTATAAACATAAATACATTAATCCTACAGACAATCCAGCTCCATTCCGTTATAAGGAAAGGATATTTATTCATGAAGCCACTCCAGCAATATGTAATCTGGAGATTATTCTCTATTGGTAAATTCTGACAATAACCACCCAAAGTATACTTTTCTTGCACAGCAAAAAAACATTTCAGAATAGACATTTATCAGCTTGTTTCGACATCCAACCTATAACTTGGAGAATTAAGATGGATGGATTATGTCAATCCACGATGCAGCCATCTAGCATTTACTTTACACCATTTATACCTACGTATGAATGATTCAAAGTCGTAGAGCAACGCACAACATCCTGTCAAAGTGAAGGATGGGTTTTTTTTTTTTTTAAATCAGCAGTTCAAACAGAAGCTCATTTAGCATTTCCTAACGCAAATTTAGTGGACATTTTTATCCCGCACTAACTGGTGCCTAACAGTACCATCAGGGAGTACATTCTTTATATATAGATACTCCCAGTTGGAATGCAGCCCTTGGTGTGTCAGTGATGTCTTAGTGTATAAAGCTATCCAGAATCACAGCTGTCTGCACAGTGCTGAGGCAGCTCGACCTTTCTAGTTAAATCACTCAGGTACAAACATGCCACTCCTCTCAAAAAACCTCCTCACGCCACGAGTATCCTTGAATTGACCCTTACGATCCAAGATGCCTCTCATAGTAAACAGTCAGCTGCTTTATACCGTACAAGAGAGGGGTGTGGTGAAATCTTCCAAACAGCTGGCCATAGCAGCCAAAAGCTTCCTCACTTAAATGAGTATGTCAAAAGAGGCTAACGTGTAGCTAATGTGGTCTAGCATGGCGAGTCAGCCCAGCATTCACACAGTTGTTCCACAAATTAAAGCAATGCATGTAAAAAAAAAAAAAAACAAGCATGGAAAGACATCTAGGGGATTTTCCTATGTGGCCCCTTCACACGTTCAAACATACCGGCCTGTACCGGTGTAAAACAACCAGACACAGCTCATAAAACATAAATAAAATTTCACAAGTGGAGTACATGAGGCAGCGGGGCGGCCTGGAGGTTAAGCAGACATGTCCTTCAGTCAGAGTCCACAACCTTCCTGCCTGCTGGTGTTTTGGAGAAAGTACAAGCACCACCAGGTGAGTTTGCACTCCGATCTCTGCAAGCAGCAAGGTGTCAGGTAAAAGAATGATTTTTGTTCTGCTGGGAAATAGCAGTTTTTTTTCCAGCCTTATCTTTTAATCAGAAAAGCAAAGGACTGCTGAGCTGAACAAACTTGACCAAACTGACCAACGTAGACCGTCATGCCCACATTCTTTTCCATCAACTATAAATAAATCATCAACCCCTCTCATTCCCACATGAGTCTCACATTTGAGCTTTGATGATGAACACATCCAGATAACATTCAGATCCAAGTTACTGTACAGCACATTTCATTTCTTCACTGAGCAGCAGTGATGCTGCTGAGGCTGAAGCATTAATTAGTTCCCTATTTAACCTACTTCATGGCACAAAATTCAAATTCAAATCTAATTATTAAACGCGCAGCAACAACGTCAAAAGCAAGTAGGTCAATGAAATATTAATTTTTAATTTTTTTTACCTCTTATCTGTCAATGTCAAAAGCAGACAGTCACATATTAGTCGAAGAAATAAGACTTGACAGGCTTAGAATAAGGCACCAGCTGAAGCAAATCGACTGATGTTAAATCCAAAGAAGACAAGGAGATGGAGTGGAACACATCTCAAGGATCATATGTGTGTGGGAGCAAAAAAGAAAGAAAAAAAGAAGAGGAAAAGGTCGTCTGCAGGCTGTTAATATGAAATGTTTTCAGCGCTTCTGCTGAGCCAACATCGAGTGGTCCGCCTCCCCCGTAGTGAGCCCGTTTGGGAGGTACGGCACCTACAACAGCAGCAGCAGCAGCGCCAGGCTTGAATAAAAAAAAAAAAGGAGAGAGAGAGAGAAAAAGGACGAAATCCTACCTGATGTCTGTCGCTCGTTAATGCATGCGAGCTGACTTGGGGATGTAGGCTAGAAGGCGACACACACCAACCAACCACACACACACACACACATAATATACACGCACAATCACACACCGCAAGCGGGTCAAGCTCAGCCTGCCTGCCTGCCTCCTCCACGGCATCAAGCCCCTCCTCGTTTATCGTACAGTGAAGAGGTGGAGAGAGAGAGAGGGAGAGAGAGAGAGAGAGATGATTGGGGGAAAAAACGACTCTATATATGCGCCGAAAAAAAAGGAACCTACTGTGTGATTCCAATGAACAATCTTATTGTCGAGGTACAAACGATTAAAGAAGAAAGAAAGAAACAGATCTGATGGCCCAATGAGCGCACGCGTAAAGATGGACGCACGACACATTTGAACGAGTTGTCTTTTATTTTGAAAACGCTTTTGAATTTGTGCAGTCAAGTGCACCTGCCAAAAGCGTGTCAGCAGAGCAGAGCCGAGCCGAGCCCAGCAGAGCAGAGCGACCATTAGTGGAGCACAGTCTTGTTCACTACCACTGCTGGGATCTGCTCTAACACTTGGACACGAGCTCTTGGACACGAGATTAATGCCACATGGAAGGTGGTGTTTTAAACTGAGGGGCACCTTGTCCACACTACACCATCTTATGCTGTACATCTCAAACTAATGTAACCCGGGACAAGTACATTTTCAGGCCTTTTTGCGAGCTGGATAATAAACTAGCTTTATATATTTATATTGGAATGATTAGCAGCTTTACAAATCTACGTGATGATTAGAGTATATTTAATGAATCAATTAGACCAACCTCTCAGTTTATTATCTCAGTGGGTGCTACCCCTGTTTTCTAAACTTATACTGCCCTCTAATGGAGCTATGCAAGCATCCATGCAAGGACATGCTCAGGCACTGGGAAATAGAAGACAGAACACAGGATGTTATGTGTTGTAATATTTATCCACAACATTATAAGAGGAAACATTACATCTGTTTCTGTTCAGATACTCAAAATATTTTTGCTTGATTCACACCCCCCCTCCTGAATCACATGAAAAGGCTGAGCTATTTCCTGAAAACTATTGTCGATGAAAGCAAAGAACCGTGGAATGTAAACCTTTTTATCCTGCCAATTGCTGTGTGTGTATGTGTTTGTGTGTGTGTGTGTGTGTGTGTGTGTGTGTGTGTGTGTGTGTGTGTGTGTGTGTGTGTGTGTGTGAACTAAATTACGTAATGCTACATTCATGATTTTGGTGCCAGGTGTCACACACAAACACAGAGGACAGACACATTGCCTCAATAGGCATGTAATTTGTGTCTGAACATGTCAAAATAGACTCAGTATTTACTGTTTTATATATGCTATACACCTTGGTTTACAGGGGAGAAGCAGATTCAGATGCACGCTTGAATTCCTGATGTGACCTGAACATTTTGGAAAACATCTCTGAGAAGTACCCCATTTAGGACACTTTCCCAGTATATTGTTAGCACTGACATCATTCTGTCCTTTGGTGCCTGGTAACACGCAGCAACCAAGTTACTCCACTTGAACCTTGTCCTGTGCAGAATGGACCTCCTCATCATTACCACTTTTCATTATAGAAAACCATCAAATCAAAAAAGACTGTCCTTGTTCCAGTACATACAGAACTGACAGGAGTTGGGATATGGTACTTTGTTGCACTTTGATAAAAAAAATGGTTTGTTTGTTTTTTGGGGGGAGTGTAAAGATTACAGTAACTGTCAAGTAATAGCTCCCCAGTAAATTCCTATAAAATTTATACCTTACTCTCAAAATTGAATCATTCATAATACACTGCTCTATGTCCCACCACCAGAGGGTAGCACTGACATTGCAAGTTTCAGGAAAAGGTTGAAGACTAAAGGAGCAATGGTTAACGTACTTGTAAATAAATCGATGTTCTCCTTGTTGACTTGACTTGACTTGATGTTGACTTTTCAGAAACCATAACTCTGATAAAGAGACATTGTGTTCTGCCCTTCCAACACCACTGTTTACAACTGAGAAAGACATCAATAGTTTATCAACACAAAATGTCATTTTAAATTTCAAAATCCCAGTGACTTAAATATATATTAAATATATCAGGCTGAATTGTGATGGTAAGGTTTTAATATTTCTTTCAAAGTGAGTATGAGAACTGGAATAAACTGTTTAGAAACTAGAATATACTAATACCAGATAGATCAACCAGTTGTACTTGTCACTTTTATTTCAATACCATATGAAGTTGTGACACGTGGAGACCTGACTGATCTGTAGCTCCACTCTACTGGCCCACTTTTATCCCTTGAACTTTTGCCACTTGAAGTTAATGGCACTTCAAATGTTCTAAAAAAGGTTCTGAATAATTATCTTATCGGATCACCTTGTTTGTCTACACAAACCAAGGTCATACACACCATCTAAATAAATGGAAAAACAAACAGGTGAATTGAAAGCTTTCCATTTGTTTGAAAAAAAAAAAAAAAAACACACCTGTTTACTTTCAGAGTAGTGAACTTATCTTGCAAAATAGTACAATGGCTACTACAAGGGGAGCTGAGTCCTGTTGTAGTTTGGATATTTCCATGGGAACCAGTGGCCAAGGAGAGAGGGAGGATCCTGTTCAAGCAGCATAGAGGGGGTGGCATGTGTTAGATTCACTGGTTTCCTGCTTCATTTAAACTGCCTGCGTCTCTCAAACAGCCACAGATGTGCCGCTCTTGTCAAGAGAGAATCTCCATCTGCTTTCAATAGTCTCACCCTGAACAAACACCCTGAACTTTTAGCTGGAGGTATCACTCCATCCTATTGAGGACAACTTTGTGGATCATCCATACACTCAGTATAAGGTAAGAAAGTGTTCTAGAAAATTTAATGATTGTAAATGTTATGGAACATATTTGATAGTATGTTTGAGTGAGTTTTTTACTTAACAAGAAAAATTTTTTTAATTCTGCAGAGTTTTCCCATTTCTACTAGAGGACCCATGTGGGTGGTGGAGAAGATCCGTGTGTCAGTGGAGAGATCTAACCTACCAATCCCATCAGCTGAACTGAGTTTTAAAATTGGTGATATCATGTTTGGGGAAAAAACTGACAAACCCAAAAGGATTTCGCTCTGCCCTAATGTCATAACTCCTGACAACATCCCAGAGTTCTGCATCCCCCCAACAATCCCATCACTGCAGGAGATGAAGAATACTGAGCAAAGCCGAGCTGCACGTGTCATCAAGGTGTCTGTCTGCGACAGGGCCAGTCCTGAGACAGAGGTGACACATTACGAGCCTCTCAACCCGCACATCATCCAGGTGGAAAGCGTGGATGAGAGCCCCTGTGATGGCTGCAGTGATGAGGAAACCACCAATGCAGATCCCCAGAGTCAGGCTGCCTTGTCCCTTCCACATCTGGCCAAAGCTCAGACCTGCTATGGTTTTTGCACCTTATTGGAAAGCCCTCACACCAGAAGGAAGGAGTCACTCTTCCACTCTGATCCTAGCTCGTCTCCATTGCTGCTGCCCAGGAGTCGATCCGCTATGTGCTCTAAAATCTCCCCTTCCACATCACCTTCCTCCTCTCCTTCCTCTTTCAGTCTTAACACCCTGACCTCCAGGCTTTCCCCGAGATGCTACGCCTTGAACTGGCAGACTGCTCTGGACAGCGACACCACTTCCTCTACCGAGTCTTCTCCCTTCAGTTCACCTCTGTTGTCCAGGTGCCCTGCCAAGTCTTCCCTCTTCAAAGCACTGAGTCATGAACTACTGTTGTCAAGGAACATGAGGAAGGCAATGGTGTCCAGGAACAATTCCCTATCCACAGATGAAGGCAGCTCTACCGACAACAGCCCCAATGTGATGAGGAGAGCATCAGAGGGGTTAGTTGAAGGCCTGCCCAGTAACTACAGCCTAGCACCCCCTACCATCTTCCCTATGGACTTGACTCTGCACAGAGAGAGGGTAATGAAGGAAAGAATGGTGCCCATAGGGAAAGATGGCAGCCTGAGACTCTCAGCAGAGTACTGTCCAGATAACCAAAGACTACGGGTTCGCCTGATCAGTGCTGAGGGCCTTTATCCTCTCTCTGTAGATCCTAAGATTATCAATTGCAGTGTCAGCCTCTCTCTGGTGCCTGGAAAAGTTCAGAAGCAGCGCAGCACGGTCATCAGAAAGAGCCGTAATCCAATCTTCAACGAGGATTTCTTCTTTGATGGTATCTCAGAGGAAGACCTCAGCCAGCGGTCCCTTCGCTTTAAAGTAGTGAACAAAATGTCCACTCTGAAAAGAGACTATCTCCTTGGTGATTGTGATTTGCCTCTTTCTAGTATTGTGCCATTATAGACTTAAGTACTTCCTAATTGCTCTATTTCTAACTTGAATTATTTATTGTCATTTTTTTGTATTGTAACACTAGATTTTGTAATAATTAAATTATGGAAAACACTAAGCTTATTTGTCTTTTATACCTTTCAAAATAATACTACACTGACATGTTTCCATTGTAGCATCATAAATAAAAATTGTGTCTGAGTAGACCAACAAATACTGCGCTGATAAAAGTTGTTGACTGCTGATAAACAAACACAAAAATGTTAAACAAAATAATTTACAGCCTTTTCATTCTTCAGTGTGTTAATGTGGTTACACCATCAGTTGATGGGATGAGACAACCACCATCTCACATTTCTCCTAAGCCTGTTGTTTTCTTCCTGACCTTTTCAATGATTAAAAATATCACTAGAAACCAGAAACCTTAGAGGGGAGATTTGAGTATGCATAATTTTAATCAGCGCAACAAAAGAGGTTCTGTTTTTTTTTTTTTTTCCACGATGATACACATTGCATACTGGTATTTTTCATGAATATGAACTGAAGCTATGAGATCAATATTCTACAAGATGAATATTACAAGATGAGTATTTTCCCTCTGGCATTTCATAAAGGTATAAAGACCATAAGTCGTACAAATACTTTGATAATGAGATCATGTACTGCTTATGTATTTTATGGAAACACCCAGGAAATGAGATTCCTTTTCACTTTCACTGAGTAAAAATATCAGTTGTGCCAAGACTCTGAATATTATTTATGCTGCTAAAATGCTGAATAAATAAATAATAAAGTAAATAAATAAAACAAAGAATTCTTGTCATTGCAGTATAAATTGCAGTGCTTGTAATATCATGTATGAACTAAAACAGGCTTCTTCATACAACTAGAGAGCAAAACATACTCATTTCATGTTGAAGATAAAACAACAGCATCTCTCTATGCAATATACATATGTTTACACAACTGAACCAAGCAGAAGCTCTTAATGTAGACTCCGGGCAAGTATATCCTGCTGCGTTCTGCAATAAAGATCAAGCTTAAAAGCACCGGCTGCCACTATAGCTCCTAGTTAAAGATTAATAGGTTTCTCAGGGCTTAGAAAAGCTCTGATAGGGGACAACTGCTGGTTATGACAAAACAACATACACTAATGTGAAGAGATGGGCTCTGTTCACAAAAACATACTGCTGCCAACAATATAATATAACAAGCTGGGAAAAGGCTGTAATGACACATGCTTTATAATGCAAATATTTTAGTAGATTTTATAGTTTGGATTGTGCCATTGAGAAAAGCCTGTGGACAAATATAGCTCATGATCCTTTTTCAGCTTTCAATCCCATCTCAGCTGTGTAGATGGAAATAAGGATTTTGTGTTCCTACAATACCTGGCTTAATATGTAGGCTTTCGCTTTGTAAAGTCTCAGTTCTGACAAAGAAACCCTATAAAAATCTCACACAGGCGACCAACATTTTTCAACAATAGCTCTCTGTTTCCAGATCGTGCAAAGAGGCTGATACTGTTGGACACTTTTGTGCCGAGTGTTGACTCAGCTGTGAATTACCCTGTAATAAACAAGAATAACCTGTGGTTCCCCTTGCTGGTCAACCACTGATAGGATTCACAGGGATTTCCACTGATCTTTCTTCATTCAAGAGCGCAGAAGAGTAGGTTTTACAGGGAGCTGATGTATTAGGAGCGTGAGTAATCAATGAATAAAAGCATCAAATAATGACAGCAATTATTATTACTATTATTATTACTGTCATGTGAAAGGGGCACTTTCACATCCTAGAAAACCAGTACTTCCTAAAACACTGCTTATCTTTAGTGTTGACCTCATGTTGTTCTTAGTATTTAAGTAGAACGTCCAACGTAACTTTAAATAAAACACCACATGAAAATGATAGAAGATAATTTTACATATAAAGAAATACACTTCCACACTAGAGACAGAAGAAATGGGAATGCAAAGATGTGGCCTGTTTTGGTGGGTTTTGTACTTACTCCTGAGCACTGATAACTAGAAGTGATTTCATATTATCTGTAGGAAACATCTGTCTCCCTTAGAGCTGTGCATCATGAATTTAAACGCACAACTGAGGAAGTGCACTGGCTTAATCTCAAGTGTCTGAAAACGGTTGCCTGGTTACTTCCATTCACCAAGATGCCTTTGCCCAGCTAATGCACATTTATATTATCTAAATAATGAACTGGAATCAACAACAACTACATTTACAAATAATCATATATAATTTAATGTTGTAAATTTCCCTCACATGTTCAGCACTTTATTCGCACCAATGTCTCTTCTGTTGTTCTCTAGTTTTTTTCAAATGGAAACAAAATGTTATCTTACCAAGAAATACAAACGAGCCCCTTCCTCTACCATATCTGACCTTTCTTTTTACAGATATCTACGTAAATGAGCTGGTCCAAACCTGTACCTTTATCACGTTTTCTGTTTTACCAGGCTCTTATATTGTGCCAAAAAATATAACATCATACATCTTGAAATGTCACAGTAAACATGTTTGATGTTAGGCACCAGCAGATCTCTTACTCCACCCTCTTATGTTCTCAGGGTGAGAACTCCTTTCGATTTGCGTGGACCTCTATTGTAATCTGTTGTACACCTCCAGCTGCAATCCATCAAATGTCCTATAAAACATGTCTGTTGCTGTCGTCATTATGTTGACAGGGCAAAGCATTCTGCTGCACCCTGATAGACCAGCAAGGAATTTCTTTTGTTACTGATGAGGAAAGTGACAGGACTTACCGACTACATACACACAAGAAACCATTACAGGAGATCGTTAATGACGTAACGTTTTAACAGCTGACAATTCTATATTCATATAGGACACGTCATACTGTATATACCCAATGCAACATAGATAAATCTTTCCAAACAAGACCTTTGATGCTTTGGTTCAAATATTGAACAACTGTGTTCAAATTACATGATCAAAATGGATGAAACACCTTCCATGATGTCAGTCATGTCGGCTGTGAGTAATGGTTACTTCAGGACCATGACATCACTGTTTATGACCCGTCCTTCAAGCTGGTAAACACTGGCCTCGGTGTTCAGCTTTGCGCCAGATTAGTGGAAGTAATGATGAGGCTATGTGATATATTTTAACTGCGTCATTAGTTTGTGTGAGGACACATCACAGAAACCAGATCTGACTGAAGAAAGACACACACACACACACACACACACACACACACACACACACACACTATGCCCTCACAGTGTCTGGTGATGCTCTGGATTCCCTGTAGCATGCAGGTAAGAAAAATTCATATTGAAAGAATTGTTTTGATTGTTTTTTTTTAACAGTATTGAATGATACAATATCTGGGTGTTGAAATAATTGGTATCTAATTCATACTTTAATTAAAGTGGGTCATTAATTATACCTCTGACACAGTAGTTTCAACATCTATTTAACAATGGCTCAAAATAAACTTCCTGTGACCGCCTACCATACTGTTATCTGTATAGACATTCACAGTTTACGATAAGGCCAAAAACAAATCATGCTGTATCTGCACGTAGCAGACTCATCACTTAGACTGTGCACCTGCCGTGTGTTACACCACCTACTCAATCACCTCCGGCGCTGCATGGAGCTGAGTCCAAGCGTGACCTGTTTGGTACATAACAACCAAACATACTGGAGGTAGGACTTCCTCACATCAGATCAGACTTATATAAACAGAACCAATGCGTTTGAACTCGTTCAACTCCACTCTGTTTTGTAGGTGCTGAGACTCGGCATGAAGCAGTTGTGAACGCTGTGGTAGTCTGGTGCTGGAAAAGCAAATTACTCACACAAGCATGGATGTCTGGTTGGTGGGTATCTTGACAGTATGTCAGTAAGAAGAACAACTCATTACTCGGCCTTGTGAAACACACCGCCTGTGTGTGCTCATTTCTCAGTTGCCCCCTGTGATATGTCTGGTTGCACTTTGGAACAGGCACTTACTGGTGGGATGGTTAATTGCATTAGAACAGTCAGGACATGGCCAACACAATATTGTCTGAATAGCCATTACACAGTTAGGCAAACAGTCTGCCGCATACAGGTCATGTGGCATGGATTAGTTCTAAATTTAGAACTAAGGTGTAATAAAAGATAATGGCCTTTTTTACATTTACTCTCAAGAAAAAAACTGTGATGACATCACATTGAAAGGGTTATGTGTTTAGATTCAAGGTAAGATAAACTGTGCATGATTAGGTACATGGAAAGATGACACTCTCTTCCTGCCTGTCTCTCTGTGTTTTTCCTCTTCCAGCAGCGCTTTACACTCCCATGGCAACGAGGCCCAGCTCCAGGGGAAACCATGGAGATCCTGCCTTTCATGTGCGAGATGCTTTTATTTCGACACATAAGTTGATAGAGGCTGTCCCTGTCTGTTTGATTCAGATGCATCTCAGCTTCAGTCATGCTGCTGCTTGCATCCAAAGCCTGCTGTCAGTACGTCTTTCCTGTGCATCTGAAATAAAATGGAAGCCACAGATGTGTTGTGAATACTCCAGGCTGCTCTGAGACAAACATATATCTAAATAGAATTATTTTTTCCAGGCAAATGGACACATTACATTCAAATAGATTCACTTCAAAAGCATCATAATGAGAAGAATCTACCAATCAGTACATCAAGTTGTGTCAAATGTCATTTAATTTGTGTTTATAGTCTTAAATTAACATTCTGACATGTTTTGCTTGCATTTTTTTTTTCCTGAATATTTTTAAAAGGAAGTTAATTTCAAACAGTTGATAATCTCAGTTTAAATCATAATCTCTTTTGATCAGTGTACTAGCTATGCATTGTATGGTTATGGCCATTTGCCAGTGTGTTTTGTGTTTTGTCTGCCCAGTCCACATACAGTCTGGTACTTGATCAGGTTTCCTGAGAGGGAGATACAATGAGACACATCTAGGTCTGTCTGTGTCATTTTTACTGTCCCACTTACTATGATCCACTTATACATCCAACATCCAAACCACAGAGGAACTTCAGAGTCCCGATTCCCTCGACTTTTTGTTTGTCCTTGACTTTGAGATATTACAAAAGCTGCGGACTGCAGAGCCAATTGTTTATTCGGGGAGAGTCAATTTATGGTCTCATCCCAAAACATTTGTCAATGTAATTATCATATTGTAAGGGAGAAACCCAATGTCACAGTAGTTCCATAAACAACTAATTCATTAAATTGCTATTTTCATTATAATGAAGCAGCGAGACAGATAAAAGTCTAATTTAGATGACGCACAAGCTCCTCTGCTTTCATTTTGAAGAACCTACAATATAATTATGATTTCAAAGCTTTGCTGTGACTAAAAAAAGTACTCCATACAAATAGAAACCCTCTTCCTTGCTCACAGAAATCAAATGCAATAAGGATTTCTCTGGCTCATTTTCTGTCAGTTGTCTGTGTTGGTGGTGTGGTTATTTATTAGGGAAAAAACATACATGCTTTAAATAAATTGTATATTTTTTGGCACTCCTTCAATGAGTAGACTATATCAGAGTTTCACATCTAGGACATGTCGTGCAAGTCAAGGCACACAGATTTCTAAAAATCAATTCCCACCGGTACATGGACATACTATATTATCATAGGGTTGTAAATATAACAGCACACTCAGGATGATAGATTAACAAATGGTCCACTGCTTCTAGTCACTTTATTTAACCGAGGGTAAACATGGAAGCCAGGTGATGGATCTTTGTTTGCCAATTTGGTTTGCTGGGCAACGGGCTGATACAGAACAAGGTAAACTGCAGTGTCATTTTGTGGAAGTGTTTCACAGCTCACGGCACTGCAGGAATAGTGCGCCTTAGGAGAGACTGCTGAGTTGTTTAAACCATGAAACATTCACACTTCAAGCTCTGAGACTGCACTTTCAAGTTAGTATAAGCCTAATTTTCCATGGTAGTCAAAGTCAGAGACCGCAGCCACAATAAATCTGATGTGGGAAGAAATGGCTGCTTTTGAAGCACTGATACTGCCTTAATAAATTTCATATCGTTTGGTTGTAAGTAAGGTGTTACTGCAGTTGTTGATGTTAAGAGCACACAGACTCAGGTGTCTTGGGGCGGATTATAAAAAGAAAATGAAAGCTTGCCAAAAATCAAAGTTCTGTTTCAATTATGTATCTCCAGACAGGTATTCTAGTCAAAAAGTGCCAGAATTATTTCTTGCCCCGTGAGACAAGACTATTAGAATGATAGCACCTTTAAACCCTCTACACTTTGTCATAAAACTAAAGTAATGCTTTCTTTTTCAAGATAGGTTTGTCATTTTGGAACAGGAATATCTCTTCTGATAGAGCTATGCTTCAAGATGCTATCAGTAATACATTTTCCCTATTGCTAAAACTATCTCACATGTCTATGCCAAAACTGGCGATAGCATCATATTTTTGACAGTTTTTGAGTAAAGGTTGACTTCTTCCTGATGGAAGAGAATTGCTACATAAAAAAAATATTTTATGGCTCGACCAGCACCAACTGTACTATACCCTGATTCCCTATGATCTAATCTTCAAAGTCTGTGATATACACACTGTGCAGTTTGTCTCACAAAACAAGGGCCTTTTTATGTTCCCATTGCTTTGTGATAGATGAGAAGAGGTGGAGGTGTGGTACCTCAAGCTAATGAGATGGCAGCTTTGAAAAATGACATTTTTATCAGTTTTTTTTTCTCGAATTACAAAAAAGTATGAATTAACCTAACCTGATCAAACCTGCAATATTTTATTCTGTTCTATACTATCTATCCATATTCTATATTCATCTATATTTAATTTCTGATGTTTTTCTTTGCCTCTGTAAAGCACTATGAATTTCCTTATGTGCGAATTGTGCTATACAAATAAACTCGCCTTGCCTATATCATTTTATAGACATTTAAAATTTTTTAGGGAGCACTGTAATAATACTAATCATGTCAACTGAAATTAATGTTTTGTGTTTTTTTTTTTTTGCAGTTTTTTTTTTTTTTTTTTTGCAGTTTTTTGTAAATATATGGCCGAATTTAAGCTTTAAAAAAATGTAAAAGGTGGTGTTGCTATGGTAACACGCACACCTGCCGTAATTGCGCAGTGTATTTCCGGTCTGCACGCATGTCGCGGTAGCTGCTGCCGCATGGCATCTATGCTAAAACTGCTTTAATTTTCCATCTTTTATTAACAAAAGTGCAAATATACAAAGCTGCTGTTTTGTTCAAATAAATATATTTGGAGCCGCCTTGTTTTATCACATCACGTGACAGCTTCACATGCACTTTTCAAGACCAACAACTTTGTATCGTTTGACTGTTCCCTCACGTGACCAAGGTAAACGTGCTTTTTTGATATGATCTTCAATGTCTGGAGTGTGTATCGTTGTCTTGGTTAATTTATTACTTAACCACACTGCGTTTGTTAACCACCACCATTATTCACCTACCTAAACCTACATTTTCTTGCACTTTAGGTTAGGTTACTGCTTGTTTGTGTCGTTGGGTAATGTAGTGTTGGTAGTTTTGGATGCTTTTGGTATTTTTTTTTTTTTTTTTTTTTTTTGGTTTTACTGGCTCACAAGCATCATGTAGTTTGCCTAAAAGAGGTCATAATTTGTGTTGTGGGTGAGTTTTTCTCACTCGGCCCATCCACATTTATTTTCCTGTAAAAATGTTTTCATGGTTGGTTTTTCGCATCACCCTTTAATTTCCATAACTTTACAAAAATATATATATTTTTACATGACTTGCTGTGCCCTCTTCATTTCAAAGTGGCTTATAAACTGAACTCTCGATGGCCTACACTGCCACGCAACGTTGTTTTCATTAGATGTATTGAGATAATTGGTTTGCATTGTATGCAAACAATGTTATGGCCGCCCAGGAAGGATGTATCACACTGACAGTCATGGCCTCATAGTAATGAATAATGATTCATCTCAGTCTATTTGTGATGCAGTTTTTTTTTTTTTTTTTCCCAGCCTGTTACAATTTCCCAGAATCCAATGTGGCATCTTCCCAAATGTGTTCAATTTAAGATGCTACAACCAGGAAGCAAAGCCAGATCTAAATGATTCTGAAGTCATTCTGAAAATTGTTGTTGATTAATTTTCTGTCTTCTGAACAGCAAACCATAACAATGAATTAACAACTTGATGGGTCCTTTCTTGTTGCTGCATTGTAGGCGGATTGAAGGATTTGGTTTATGTTAGTTTTAATTAACTAGATTCCCTCCACTGATGTCACAGTTAGGTCATTGCTATATAGTTGCTGGTGCCCGGTTCATTCATTAAATGTGCTCATTGTCCCTCTTATGAGCCGTGCGTAGTAAGAGTTTGCATCATAGCAGCTGGTGCAATAAGCTGGCGTCAGATTCTGTATTTAATGTCTCTGATTTGCTTAACCCGGTGTTCTCTTATGTGGACACATGAGGTCAGAGCTTAGTCGCTAAACATAAACTGTGTACGTTGTCTCTAGTCACTTAATTAGAAAAGCGTTCCATATGAGTTGGCTCACTGTTTTATTATGATTTTTAATATGAAGAGGTTTTTAATTTAACTACCTTTGGTTCTGGAGTATTGTTTTATTGAAACACCTGATCAAGCTGACCAGTATACAAGAGCTTTAAACTTGCTGACTGAAACTGGTTATTAAAGTAATCTAATTGTAATTATAGAAAAAGCTTGGGTCCTCTACCAGAGGCCTGGGAGTTTGAGGGTTCTGTGCAGTATCTTAGCTGTTCCTAGGACTGCGCTATTCTGGACTGAGGCTTCAGATGTTGTTCCTGGGATCTGTTGGAGCCACTCTCCCAGTTTGGGGGTCACTGCCCCGAGTGCTCCTACTACCAAGGGGACCACGCTCGCCTTGACCTTCCACATCTGTTCCAGCTGTTCTTTCAACCCTTGGTAATTTTCAGTCTTTTCGTGTTCCTTCTTTCTGATGTTGACGTCGGCTGGTATCGCCACATTTGTCACCACTGCCTTCTTCTGCACTTTGTCCACCACCACTATGTCCAGTTGTTTAGCCAAGAGCTGGAGTCCCACAGAACCTTGGCACTGTTGTTCTCAGCCACCTTCTGTGGCACGACCCATTGGGGTACTTCTATTCCATACTGGGTACAGATGTTCCTGTACACTATTCCAACTATCTGGTTGTGCCTCTCAATGTATGCTGACCCACCTAGCATCTTACACCCTGCCACTATGTGCTGGACTGTCTCAGGGGCAAATTTGCCCAATCTGCACCTTGGGTCTTTTTCCAGCCACTGGTAGATTCGTTCCATATCAGCCGTTTGACAGTGGTACATTTCATGTATCCCTCTTATCCCTCCTGCTTATATATATATATATATATATATATATATATATATATATATATATATATATATATATATATATATATAAAAGCAGAATACATCTGAAGCTGCTGTGACTTTAGACTGATTCACTACAACAAAGTCGCCTTAATACATCTCGTCCCACAGCACTTTGGTGGTGGATAATTACTCGCTTCATTTACTCTTCTGCCCCACTGTCACAATGCACAATGGAAAAAATAGGGTTTTGATTAGCAGCGCAGACATCCTAATCTGCTGGAAGCTTAGTGAATCGCTAATTTGCCACTTTGATCAAAACCTTAATTGATTCAATTGATGAATAATTTCCCATGGTCTCCCTCTCTAAGAGTTATAATACCACATGTTTTCTGAAGCTGGGCATCCTTTGTCTCATGCAGCAAGTTGAAAGTGAGACTTTCAAAGGCCACGTAGCTCAGATCTCAGCGGGGCTCGTGTTTTGCACCATGTGAGGTTGCATGTGTTGGTACACATGTCAATGCTACAGTGCAGATCGAGACCAAGTGTGTGTGTGTGTGTGTGTGTGTGTACATGTGGGTGCGCACATGCGCGTGTGTGTGTTCTATGTGTGCTTTGGACTTCAAGGTGTTTTTAAAGGGCTAAGGTCACTTTGTAGTAAGATTGTGATTGTAGTGGTAGATAATTATGAAAGAATGTTTAATAATTGTTGCCACAGTCAAATTATGACTTGAAAAGGAAAATAATGTTCCGGTGTTTTGAGGGTGTAGTCTCAGACTCATTGCAGACCCAGTTCTAAATTAATTTACTAGGTCTTAAAGTTGACTGTGTCATTTATGTTTTAGTTCAAATGGATAAATGGACCAACAATAATGAGGATGAATTAAAGCAGATAGAATTTGAATGTCAGTCACCTACAGCTGTTGTAGGAAACAAATGAAACCTGCAACCTAACTCCTGATGACATCATGAGCATCGATGATGCCCTCACTGTCTGTCTGACTTAAGTAAAGATCAGTTGTTATCTGATATAAATCATCCTGGTAAGAGCCAAGAGGGTTAAACCTTCAGCAGATGGCCTTTTGTGAATGGGATTTTGTCACATTAGTGTGCTGTGGTATAGGTGAGTTTGGTTCTTAACTCAGGCAGTGACATGAATGTATCCTTCCCAGGTCTGATTGGTTCTTCTCAAACACTCCCACACACCCACCTCTGCATTCACTCAGACCCCACAGACACATTGTCACAGTTTCCATGTTGAATTTTTGTGAAGTCAAACTATCGCCTCGGGCACCGCAGCTATTTATTTCTTGAAAACGGAAATGACCTGCGTCCTTGCCACATTATAGTGCCTGGACTTGCATGCACTTTAACACACATCCTTGCCTTTCCAAGAAAACCTGCGTGTAAAGTATTTGGCTCAGAATAGCAAATTACCACCAGTTTAGCTTTGCATGTTCCGTTACTCAGTTTCACCGGTAGTTATCTCCATTGTTAGTTACGTTTGAGTACATTTGACTGATTGTGAACTGAGTTTAAAGTAGAAAATTATCCCTTTTGATGGGAAATGGTATCACTCCACCAGCTGCTTTATAGGCAAAATGATCTGCTGGATTTAAATTTGTTATGGTTTCTGTTTTTTTTTATGACACTTAATGTTAGAAACCATGGAACTGAATGAAACTGCTGATTTTTAATAGCGATTAGGTTTAACTAATAGCAAAGCTTTGTCAGTATAGTTAGTGTGTAGCGGAGGCAAGATATGATGTTTTTGGAGCTGGTAGGTTGCACTTTAAGAGCAACTTGATGTGTGCTGCCATCTGCTGGTGGTACCACCTCAGTTCAGTAGATGAGATGAAAAACCTATTACTCACAAGGAACATGTGATAAGATTTTAAATGTACTTTCACCATCCACAAACATATTTTACTAACACTCTCATTTTATCCATATTTTTCAGCTAGAATTGCTCCTACATTGAACCAACTCTAGTTACGGGCACATTTGTATTTTAGGTGCAAATACGACACAGAGTCGCACACACAGGCAGTAAATGTACATGTAGCAGCATGCCCCCTAGACACAAATACATTGACCTCCCATAGAGATCTTTATTGGCGAGTGCAAAGAAAAAAGGAGGAATGCATGACTGTTGATTTATGCTACGCGCCTTCAATATCTCTTTATTCTGGCCCGCAGCAATTATTTACAAGTGTTTATTCAACAGCATGAAGCATGTTCTCAGCTAAGAGACACTTGTTTACAACCAATCACAGGGACCGGGCTCATGAATGTTAGGATACACACAGTGTGAGACCCTTTCTCTCACCATGCTATTTTTAGTAGACACCAATGCCTTCCAGCAAAAATCACATGAATATGGATAGTGTGCTCAGCTGTACAGAGTGGTTTGCAGCAAGAGAGCAATGATTCAGAAAGACAGCCTACATGTACTCTATGTGTTCAATAAATACTAGACCAGAACAGGAGGACCATTAGGTTTTTTTGAGTAATAAAATAGTGACGGAAAGGCTAATCGATCTCAAAGTGTTGTTTCACGAGAAAAACGGCAATAAAAACATCACTCTTTACTGCATTTTTTTTTTTTATTGAATGTAGCAATAGCATTAAGAATTGTACTCATTTTAGTGGTGGTTTAAGTTGCTAGTTTCCTTCCGTCGGTATCAAAGATACTGAACTCACCCAACTCTAAATTAATTAAAAAAACAAAAAAATCAAATATGAAAACATGAAAATCACATTAAATATCACAAAAGGCAACCATGACATAAAACAGCAGATTCCTCTGCTGGTACAACATCAGGGTTTTGCAGCTTGCTGCAATATTTTTATCCTTCTCCAAAGCTCATAATTCTTCTGATCATAAGAGCTCGCAAAAATAGCAGCGCCACACAATGAAAGTAATGGATTCATGATCCAGAATGTAGTGTAGAAAAACAAGAAAAAGGAAAGGGAAAAAAAAACACTAATTTGCTTTAAATATAAAATGTAATTATTTCTTAAACATGTGAAGTAAGCATTAAAATACTGATTGATTTTTAATAAAAAAATACTACTACAAATTCATAATTAATGTTTTTTTTTCTCCCCTGCATATTTTCTTCACACCACAAATCCAATCATTCATTATTTGTAAAAATAGAAGAGTGGTTGACTTTTTACTTCGCGCCACTCCTAAATGTATCTGGTTTACTTTCCATCACTCTTGTGCCAACTAGTATGGTCTAGCTTCCTGTCCTTGACCTCAGCATACTTTGCAAGTCAATATTATTCAAAGGCTGTCTATGGTTATGCCTTTAAATAGGCCAATTTAGGCTTGGAGCACATGCATCTTGGAAGACAGGTTTATTTTGGTGTAACTCAATTTTTCTCAAGTCTCCTTGGCCGTCGGTATATCTCCTTGAGAAAGAGGCCAGAGGCATCTGTACTTTTCTAAACATCTAAAAATCCACAAGTACACACCGTAGCGAAAAAAAAAAAAAAAAAAAGCACTGTGTCTTCCTTGAGTAGATCACAGGTCCTGCAAGTTAAGCAGTGTCCAGCAGAGAGTGCCCTGGCTCTGTTAAACACTGGGTTGCTTAGCAGCGGAGTAGTCGCCTTGCTGAAACTAACAAGGCGAATCCTACAGGGCATTTCACAAATTTGTGGATCAAATATCGGCAGAGTGATTCTAAGTGTCATTTGTATTATGATCATGCAAAGAACAAGAAGAAATATTAAATATGAGGTGCAGTTTCTGTATTGATGCACTGTAAGAACTTGTTGGGTGTCTTTTTTTTTTTTTTGTTTGTTTGTTTGTTTTTTACACCTGAAGTACATTTGTGCTCATTGGGATCACTTAGCAAATCTAAATGATTCATTTGTTAATTTGATTTAAGCCGTGGGCGATGATAAATCATTTGGTCAAAGTGTTATGTAGAAATCAGTATCATCAAACCTTTGTTGTTGGTAGATAATGTTTCAATTTTACTGATTACTTGTCACTGACTGCACCTAGAGAACACCTAGTCTCTTCTTTTCTTCATCTTTCTCTTCTTCTTCTATTCATCCCCTCCCCCTCCTCCACCTCTTCCTCCTGCTCTCCTCCTCTCCGGCATTACTTCTTATCTCCTTTACTCTTATCTGCCTTGTTCTGTTCGACTGTCCTCTCCCCACGGAGTGGTCTTGTTCTCCTCACTTGCAGATGATGTGGTTTGGAGGGCTGGAGCTGATGCAAAGTGACGTGTCTTCCCATCACAGGAGTGTAGCTGAGGCTGGGCCTCACTTCCCCCGCACTGGGCTGTTTTTGTTCGCCGCAGCTCATGCGGATAATTTGCCGGGATGCAGTGGAGGGCTGTCACAAGGACTTGGCTCAAGGGGTGTGGGAAAATAGCAGAAGCGTCTTCCATGCTCAAACCCTGCCTTAATGATGAGCATTAAATATGAACATCTTCTTTGTGTAAGTGATGCATTAGGCGCCCTACACGTCCCTCTCCTTGCTTTTGCTTTTGCTTTTCCTCTGTCTCTCTCTCTCTTTTTTTTGGTCCTGTCTTTCCCACCCTGATTTTTTTCTGCAGCCTTGTCTTGAGTTTTGTTTGAGAATCAGTTGAATAATCCGACTGACAAGCAGCCTTTAGGTCATAGCATCTCTGTTCAGAAAATATTCTCAATTCTTTGTGAAAGCGCAGCACAAACACAGTTCTATGTGACTGAGCTAATGTTCCTTTATGAATGCAACTATCATGATTAGAGGGCGGCTTTGTCTCGGTGTCCTTTACCGTTTTCTTTATCTCTTTGAAGTCTTTCATGTGATTGCCTGAAGTATTCCGCTGTATTGTACTCTTTCTCATTTTCATGACTAGAACGAGTCTATCTTTGTAGGACAGCTACCACATACTAGGACCAGACCAAATGATAAATTAACAGGGAGAAAGCTCCTTCATACCTTACTGATCAGAGACAGCAGTCCCAGTTCAGTTGAACAAGTCTATGTAGAATTGTTACATTGACAGTTACAGATAAAGTGATCTCAGGGAAGTAAGGAAGAAAACACACCACCCTCCCTTAAAATAGACCTCCCTGGGTACTGAAGCAAAGGACAGAGTGACATTGTGAATGCTAACATCTGTGCAGAACCTTGCAGTACCAAATGCCCCAACCCCAAGTTTGAGCAGACTCTACCGTCATCCTCCAAGGAGCAGCCATTTTGGAAGGCTCTCCCGGCACAGATGTTGCATATTAAAATGTAGGGCTGTTTTAGCAGAGGAAATGCTGTGGAGAGAGGGGGCTACTCCTCTGCGGGCCTCACCTGTGCCTTCATCCGAGAAGCCAATCCAAGGGAGGGTACTGTCTAACCAACCAAAAACAAAGTGACATTCAAGATAAAGTCACCCTGCTGCCTCTTTGACCCTGGTAGGCTGTGGATGTGGACAGATTATTTCACACATGGATATAACTTGTTTACAACAGAGACATTTGGCTTACATCCTAATTTCATCATAATTTCTTGTTACTATTTTGATGTGTGCACCGATATAACTCCGCTATACGTGTTGCTCTGTCCCTCTGTGTGAAGAAGAAAAGCAAAAGTGTTTGTTAAAAACATAAAGAGAATCAGTGACCCCGTCTGACCAGTACTTAAACAGACAATGAGCACTTGCCCCACAGCATTTCTCATAATGAAGCTGCCATTGTCCACAAGATGGAGATATTCACCAGTTTAATGCTGAGCGCCCACCTGGCTCCACATGAAACAGACAGACACTGGAGAGAGAGTCTGAGTGAGTGAGGGAGACACGGAGGGAGATGCTCTACATGGCTGTGTGTGACAGATTGTGTTTGCATGTGGCAGTATGTGATGCCTGTATAATGTTTGAGAGTGTCTCTTTGTTTATGTGTACATCGTATAGCGTGCACGCTCGAGTGGGTGTATGTTTTTTTTTTTTTTAACAGAGCAGCGTTCGCCAGCTGAGGTGCTGAGGGGGCAGCGTCTGCTAACAGAGAGGTTGCGAGCAGTCCCTGAGCTTATTGGCGGGAGTCCCATGGGGCCCAGAGCAGAGGAAAGGTCAAAGCAGGTCGGTTGTCCTGTGTGTTGCTGGGCCCCGCGGCCCACTGTGTGCTGGGGAGGGTTCAGGTGTGTGTCGACCTCTTGCTCCAGCGGGCTGTAACTAAAGAGACTGGGGTCTGCTCCTCTTATCCAGGAGGCAAGCTGCTGCTGCAGGAGGCCTGACCTGGACCTAGGAAAGGGCCTTTGTCCTCTTCATCCCACCTTTACCTCCACCTTTAGAGTATAAAGGATTTCAAAAATACACGTTCACTAAACTTCATCATAAAAAACAAATTAACTCAATGGCTGTGCTGTTTCTCTTTCACCCTCTGTACTAGTTCTCCAATTAATTGATAAGTAGATCAAGTAGATCAACAGAAAAAATCCCATTTAGTCTGTTTATCAATACGAGTTGAATATCCTTGGCCTGGTTGGACAAACCAAGCAATTTGACAACAACAGTTTGAGCTAGAAATTGTTTTTATTTATTATTTTCTATCGATTAAATTAATCAGTTCATGAAACAAGTCACATGGGTCTAATACACACTGTACAGTAAAAACAAACAAATGTACCTGCTTCATTAATACACAGCATCACAGGTTTAGAGTCACTAACACATCACAATGACTTCTCATTTGAGCTGGATAGAAAAAGGGAAACGGGCGCTTTGTCACATCATAAAGCGCGGTACACTTTGATGCTTTATGTCATGCTATGTTGAAAAATAGAGAGCCCATTTAAAATGAAAGACTGAAGATGTCAGATATACCAATCAAATTCATTCTTTTCAGTGAACACTAAGCTCCAAAACATCATTAAAGTGACCGGCTTGATTGCTAAGAATATCTTTTTTTGCAAAAAAAAAAAAAACATCCATTTGTCTCATGTGGCATAATGATGAAAAGTCATTGTAATGACGCTGCAGCTATGTTACCGCATATTCTTTTATGTGGACAGCGGTTATATTTTCTCCTCTCTGTCATTGTGTCTCTGTATGAGTCATTCAAGGATGCCAACTAGCTTATCCTGAGAACTGTCATAATGGCTTCTATGAACAGTTGAGTGCACACACCTTGTCCATGGGTGCATTAATTAAGATGGTTGCTTGAAACCACTAGCAATTAATGTACTGTATCAACAAGCACTGTGCACCACAATAGTGAATGGTAGCCAAATGGTATTACTGCAATGGCACCTGGTCCTCAATAGGCATTGTTTGGCTACCTTTTGTGCCCATGTAGTGTGACATATTGCCCTCAAGCATTGACCATCTGACCAGGGAGAGGGCTTTAAATGCTAGGCTAATAATAGGAGAGCATAGCCAGGCAAAGGATTCTAGTAATTATGCCCCACTGTGGGACATGATGGGTGAAAAGATGAGAGGATAGGGCTATGAGAGAAAAGACAATAGTGAGGGGGGGGAACAGCAAGCAAGAACATGAGTTGAGTTGGTATTATGCACCACAGCTTGAGAAACTACACTTTGTTTCTGATGCAAGAGGACGACAGTTAGAACAATTAGTGTTAGACTTAAAAGTTAAGATGGCAAGGACAGTCCAAGTACCTGAAGTGGATCAACGCACCTCAGCCTGATGTGGGAGAGTTGGGGCTCCTGGTCATCGCGGCGTACATGTTCAAATCAGGCATAAAACGTGCTAGGCCACTTCCAGGATCTGAAGCCAAGGTCTTGGCAAGAGTCTGTCTCTCAGGGTTACACAGACCTGCCCTTGAACTCAGTTCCCTGGGAATAGACTCATTCTCTCTTGAAAAGTGGAGAAAGGAAGCTATTATCTGACACAGCCTGTGGAGGAGACGCTGGGCAATGATAGAGAACTCAGCCAGGAAAATGAGGCTGAAGCAGACCACCAGACCAAAGTTTGTTTGCACAGTGACTTTCATATTGTTTGTGTTTGTGTGTGTGTGTGTGTGTGTCGTGTGCTCCGCTGTGCATACGAACTTTGTGTGTGCGTGCTTAATTTGCAGCATCACAGTGTATGTGAGCCCCTCACTGTGAGCAAAGGAAGGATGCAATTTACATTTTTGTGCACATGTACAGGAGCAGCAACAAATAAAAACCCGTGCCTAAAAATAAAATGACTTGAGAATTAATTAAAGTCAGAGAGTGTGCAGCAACAAACAGATGTGTCCTATTTAGGGCTAATATCAACTTTATCTAACTAGTGTAGGGAACTTGTGATTGATGGCGTCTGTCACTGTTACAGCTCCAACATGCCTTAATCCTATCCAGCGGTTGCACAGCACCCAGATACACAATGCCTGATCTTTTATTCCTTTATTCAAATCCCATCGATTGAATAGAGTGATCAGAGGCGTTGCCCTCTCTGGAAGAGCTTAATCTCTCCCTGACACATGGAAGACTTGCTGGACTTTGATGATGGAGCCGCATATCCTTTTGGGCTTTCAAACAACTCTGTGTGCGCCGCTACCTCCATCAGCTGTCTGGAGAACAATCATTCAGTACAAAGCACTGTCAAGGCTTCAGCAAGCAGAAGCTTCACCCCGCCAGCCTCAGATTCACCCCCCTGCTCCTCGCCCCGGCTGCAATGCACTGTGGGATTGGATAACCAAATCCCATATGCAATTAGCAGTGCTTTTCAGAGGCCACTGTTTAAGGAATATGCTGGAATACTCCATTGTGCCCCTCATGCGCTGGTTACTAGCAAATTAGAGTTTTTATCATATGTACTGAGCTTAAGACATTTACAAAAAGTTAAAATCACATCGGACAATTCACTTAGTTGCACTCGTGGTGCTACACAAGTGCAGTCCTGAGGATTTTTAATTGATAGATCTATTGTTTCTTTGTACTCACTAAGGATAACATAATGACCCTCATTATCCCTCTGAGGCTATGTTAAAGAGCCTTTTATCAGAGGCTATGCAAAGGGTTGCACAGCTTGCTTCTCTATCATTTTGCGATATGGGGCCTATTGCATATATACATTGGTCCATTTGCAAACATAATGAAAATAGTGTGATTGATTGTGAGGGATTATTGATCAAGAGAGAAATGATTTAACCTGATTACTCTGATTTCTTTCTGAGCATGTCCTCTATTTTGACATAAACATGTGGTTGCGAAAGTTTCTTCTCGCATGATGTATTCATCGCTTGTGCGCATGTCACACAGCTGTTCTGATTAAATGCGTTGGCGCATGTAAACACCAGACCACGTTAACAGCTGACCTCAATCAGAACCATTTCAATCAGAATACAGAAAAGAAGAAACGTGCATGTAACTGTAGTTGATGTTTTATGGTATCTTAAGGCATTCAGTCAGGGCACAATGACGCATGGTCGATACCGAACAAACAGGCGATGATATATTTATCCCTCAAATAATCCTCAGGTCTGACTACTTCTCCATTAAAATGATAGATTTGACTTGAATCACACCCACACAGCAACGGATGTCACGGCAGAAAAACGAGCCTGTGTTGTCACAGCAGGGGTAGAATGTCATCTGTGTATCAAATGTGATCATCTTCATGGGCTTACCGTGTGTGTGCGGAGCAAGTGTGTGCCGTGTGGTAATGTCTTGTGACAGCCGCGCAGAACCCATCCCTCACGGTGCACCCAGATCTACCTGGGAAATGACCATCCCCATCAGACCGGCCCTGTCATCTACTACATGTCAACGTACGGCAGCCTCATATGGTTGGAGAGGCTGAGTGTGTAAACAAAGAGACAAACATTGCCAGGCTTGCATGCCTATGCACAAAAGTAAAGTGTGCTCTTCTGTGCACGTACACAAACACAGACAACACGGTCAAGTTTTCACATTTAAAATGCTCATATTTCACAATAAACCAAAATAAAATAAATACTCCCTGCTCATAGAGAGCAGGGAGACTAAATGTAGACTCAATGTAGAAATGCTCTAAAGTGAATGGAAGCTGTTCAGAGCAGTATAGTATAAACCTGTAACTGTAACACTTATTGTTGAAATGCCACTTTCTACAGCTTTTACTGGTAGTTAATGAATAGATACAGTAGGTAATGAGACAAATGATCATGAAATCAAAATGTCATGTTTAACACTGTATAAATCTGTGACATAGCTAATGAAAATGACAGTGTTACACACATAATTTAATAAATAACTCCATTTTCCAGTCCAGTGTGTTCATTTCTATTTGTACAGGGACATTTTTAATGTTACACTGTTAATGATCATAACTGCATTACTTCATTATGGTTTACAGCCAAATTTCATCAGTCTCTCACATTATACTAATTCATTTTCTTTCTTTCTTTTTTTTATTAAACAGACCAAATCCTGAAAAAACAAACCTCAGAAACTCATACATGAGTGTAAGAACAGTTAATAATGTATGATTTCTCTGTGCCCCCCTGTTGAGTGCTCGTTGATTGCTTGTTTATTAGTCGATTACCAAGCTGTCACATGACCCAGGTCATTAATTTGCCGCAATTGCATCTGAACAATGAACTGTTCACAGGTCAAAGAACCAGCTGACACTTTACACGGAGTAGAAAAAAAAAAAAGATTATTGGCATATGAGTCATTCTCCAACAGCCTGGGAATGTTATAATGATTTACAACTGAAAACTGGAAATCTTTTTTTTCTGTAATGCACAAGGAGTTGTTAGCTTTAAGTCATAATTGAAGGTTATTTGTCCAGGTTTTGTCATTTTTTTTTCCCTACTAAGGTTTATTTTTTGATAGCGCATCTTTGAAGCTTCCTCATTTGTTCTGTAACAAAAGACTGTTTTTCAGCTATTAAAAAAAGCAACAAAGGCCACTTTGCTGTTCCCTACCTGACAAATGACATCAAGCAAAAAAAAAAATCATATTTATCTTCCTGTTTGCATTTTGCAATGCCTATCATATTTAAGCAGGGCTTTGAACGATCTGCACTTTTTTCCCCCCTGTCAAATAACTTTTGAGTATTGTGTTGGATCATGCGAAACTAAAACCCCATCCTGTGATTGTGTACTGTCTACTTGGATAGAGGGGCTTTACAAAATAAACTAGCTCCTTTTGGCTGCATTAGAAGACAGAGACAGTGCTGACTTGCACACTTTTGAAGGGAATTCTACATTTGTATGGCTGAATCGATACAATTAAAATTGCTTTTTGAGTTAAGCAGTTCGCCAACTCAAAGTGGGGACCTCAGCAAAGTTGTTGTTTTCTCAGTCTACACCATTTACCTCAATTCTATCATCACTGACAACCTGCTTGCAAACTTCAAGGCCTAATGTGCATAAAACAAATCATTTCGGCGTGTCAGCAGATAATGTGGGGTAGTGATGCAAATCTGTTTACCACTTTTCTTCCAATACATTAAAGGTGCTTTTGTGTTGTGTGCTTTGACGGCATGTCATAGAGCAAAGAATATGTGTGTGTGATGTGTGCGTGTTTGTGTGAGGGAGACAGAAAGGCAGAAAGAGAGTGATTAAGCTGGAGCTTGTTTATATGCGTTTGCTTTAAGCGAGCGCAGGTGGATGTTGAGGAAGTATCTGAGCAGTTTTGAAGTTCATCTGCATCAGATTTATGGGAACTAATTGTATTTTGTCTTAATATCGTGTTTTGTAATACTATGGAATAACAGAAAATGCCATTATCCTGTTGATTCAGTGTCTTCAACCATTATAAATACCCAGTCAGCTGAAGATTTTTATAATGGTTGAAGGCGTATTTTTGTGTTTTTCCGACAGTACCTGATGGCTGATTACAGCCGGTATCTTTTTAATTTTGCCCGCGATGCAAGTTTCGACAACACAGAAAAGTTTTCATCAAAGCTCGCCTTTTCGGTGCTGCGTTTCTCCCCAACACTGTTTATCTTTCAGAGCCCTTAGTTCACCCTCATGTTCAGCAGCCTGCTCTTTAATTATGATTAGGCTGTTCATACTTCTCACCCTCCTCATCGCTCAATTACAGCACAATATTGATTTGTTCCTGAGAGAAACCATCAAGGATGCACAGCTAGGAAATCACTGATATGCTCCCTAATATGATAAATGCGTTTTAATCTGACATTACATTAAAATGCCATCTTACACTGTTATTAGTCACTAAATTAATGATCAAAATTAACCAGTTTGGCAGTTGGAACGAGACTGGCCCCTGTTGTTGGTCATTTTGCTCTAAAACTTTGTCCTCATATTTAATGAACCCATTTCTTTAAATGGGACTTTATAGTAAAACAACAATTTATCATCAGCCATAACAGAGGTTTGTTTGGGATCTTTTGTTCCTTTAGTTTAAACACCCTCCCTGAGGTACAAGTACAGTATAAATAGGATCCTGAAATACGCTACATATAATAGCAGTCAGTCGGTTATAGATAGTATCCGCAGTGGCACCTTAACTTGAGTGCATCATATAGAGAGAGCACACAGACTTGCAGGCTAGCCCGGCCACAGAAAGAGAGCATGTGGCAGTGTCAGCAGCCTAGTGCGGCGTGGCCAGGTTTCCTGGGGCGAGGGCTGTGCTGTGCTCCATACGGAGGGCCTGTGCTGGGAGCCCGGGGGCCATGCAGTCCCAGGTCAGCAGATGGGCCTGTGATTATTATTTCCAGGCCTGTCTTACCTGACCACTTCCTCACTCCGTGAACAGCTGTTTCACTCGCTTCACTGAGACGCTACATGAACAGCCATTTTTCTTCTGTTCTTTACTTTGTACATAGTATAAATCTTTACTGTGACCCTGCTCTAGGCTCCATCCACCTGTGTCTTACCTCGGGCAAACGCTCCCCCGGAGGATTGCTTTTCTTTTTTTCCCCGGTCTTTACCAACCCAGGATTTAAAAAAAAAGAAAAGAAAAGAGACTATTAGGATTGTTTTCCAGACAATGGAACACAAGAGTAAACTTATCTTAATTTTTACCACCAAAGCGCCCTGTCAATTTACAACTTTGGCACAATGATGCAAAAAACAAAGACAAGGGATTTTAACAGCATCCTGTCATTCACAACCATAACCACGTCTTTTTGTTTTTTAACTGCTCAGTTTTGATACAGAACATTTATTATGACAATCTTTATAAAAAACTGTTGAGATTTTACATAGAAAATATCATCTTGTTTGCTCCTGACAACATGAAATTGATGTCATTATAATCTTTCAGGGGGAAAAAAAAAATTAAAATAAAAGGTTGACGTATCGTGAGTTGTAAGAGCATGCCATTTCTCTTAGACTTTGTCAGGTTTAGCAATCACATATTGCAGAGTATGGTGCTTTTGGATGAATACCCTCTTTAGTCAACCAATTCATCACACTGCAGGGAATATTGTTCTACAGCACCTGGTGTTCAGACTATTTCTGTGTTCTAAACACTGTTGGTACAAACCATTTGTTCTCCATCCAACAATGCTTGCAAAGCCTCATTACTGCTCCATTATTCTTGGAGGATTTTGACCCCATCTTAAATAATATTGTTATAGAACAAAATATTAGTTATTTTCATTTGCACATTCTCTTTGGGAGCCTTTAAACAAAAAAAGGGTCATTCTCTTTTAACGTGATTTACATTTCTGACTGTACACAGCATAGAAAAAAAAAATAATCCATGAACAAAGAGTAAGGGACAACGGCAGTTCTAAAGAATGTGAAGCCCGAAAATGCCCTGTTATGAAATATTTTCTGAACTTTTGGAGCAGGGTGTAATATTGGACATTGCGGACTTTGGTTCAATATACCAACAGACACAAACAGCCTTTGGTCTGAGAGAACAACATCAAACGTAATATCTTCATCACAGTGCAATCCAAGAGAGAATTATTTTTCCAGAGAACAAATGGTTTTAGTAAGTAGTTTAACAGCAACAAAAACAAACTGGGGGAAAACATTTAACCAGGAACACAAAGAGAACTGCTGAAGCAGTTTTAAGCCCCTCAAATCATTCAACATAGATTCAAGTACTGAATGAAAGAGCAGAATCTGGCTTATTTATTGATGAAAATGAAATGGCTGAGAAAGGGGATTTCTTTGAAATGTGAAACATAAAATAATAGATTTTCTCAACTGTATAAACTCTAAATCCAAAGAGGTTGGGGGAGGAGGCAAGAGCAAATTTTTGACTAAACTAACTCTGCCCGTGCGCTATGATGAAAAACCCCCTTCTTGTTCGTAAAGATAGGGAATACACCTGTAAGGTCAGGTGGCTGGCATTCAACATTAGGCCCCAGCCACTGAGCTGTTGATCAGACACCTCTTTTCACACAGCTGGTACATTTAGATTCCCAGCCCCTCCCTCAAATCCCACAGTGTGCTCTCAAGGAAATGTGTGGAAATGAATTATGGAAATTTCTGATGGGAAACTTGGTGCATTAGTGTTTCATTTAGCTTGCTTGTATCCTGAAGCGCTGCTCCAACCTACGAGGGACAGAGCTGGAAATATAACTCTCTGCGGCAGGGAAGCCCACGGGGGGTGCGTCTCCCAGTCAGGGCACGGGCCAGTCGATTTATCTGCCAGTGGCCTGGGCCTGTCTGATACAAGCTCTCTCACAGGTGGATTTATCACCGTTGCCTGGAGCTGCAGGCCTACAAACTCAATACAGGCCTCCATTTTTTATACTGGCTAAGCACAGCAACGTCTGCTAACTCTCCTCAACCTCTGAAACTCAGGGTGCACTCCTCTAGACATGTTTTATTTGTGTCACTGTTCCATTTTGAAGGCGGCTCACAAACTTAAAGGAAAATAAATATTTATTTATTGAGCTCATACATCTATTCTAGTCAGTGTGGATGCAGTTAAAGTGGTGGATTTTTGATTTTATGAAATAGTCCATTCCCAGTCTGTGACATCCCCCTGGTGACTATGTGATGGATGTTATGTTTTTTTTTTTTTCCCCACCGTAGCTACATAAATCCATCTTCAAACTATAAACAGGAAGTACTTAAAATGTTGTTTTATTTATGTGGTTTTTGGCCATTTTAAGCATTTAGTAGATACTTAACAGTTGAGAAATGGCAGAAAATGACTGGAGAGAGATGTTGAGGTGCCTCATTCCCTAGGCTGCAGGGGTGATCCTCTTTGCTCATTTTTATCCCTTTCATTGTTAATTTAGACTTTTTTTTTTTTTTAGTGGTGCAATTCTTACATTAAAATTTAGGCTTTCTCTTTCTCTGCCAATGTGAATAAAAACACAGTATGACTGCATTTATGTGATGTACTGTTCTATAAATTCATTTGAAATCTTATATAGCAAAATAGCAAGCTACTATACTGATATTGTGGCTAAACTGTAGATATATATGTTTATATATCTCTAAGTTGTGGAGGTACCCTACTGAAGTGTTGTGCATACTTTAAGCCACTAGAGGGAAGGACACTCTGTTCTCTAAAAGGTGAAGCAGAAGTTACAGTACATTTTTGGTTTAGCTAGACTAACAGTTTGTCACTTGCTTTTTGTTGTCTTTTTTTTTTTTTTTACTTGAGCGTTGTATTCTTTCCACTTGTTTATTTTTAAGTAATCTATAAACTTTCCCAGCACATAAATTACAGTAAACTAACCAACACTTGTGTATTTTCTATTATGAGAGTTGCACAAACGAGAGATGAACGGAGACAGTTTAAGTCCTTTTTATGTAGTTGAATATGCAAAAAAAAAAAAAAAAAAAAATGACCCGCAAAAAACAAAGATATTAAAGTGCATTTCACCAAAACCGCTCAATATCTTCAAGCTGTCACGGGCCGAATATCACATCAGCCTTTTATCAGTTTTCAGTACCTAAAGGAATCAGCAGAACAGCAGCACCAAGACGGGCAGCGACTCCAGCGAGCGTGATTTATTACCTCCGCAAAAGAAGGTTAGGTTTTCACCCGTGTCTGTTTGTTTGTTTGTTTATTTGTTGGCAGGATTACATAAAAACTACTGAACCGATTTACACCAAACCTGGTGGAGGGACGGGGCATGGGACAGGGACGAACTCCTTCAGTGGTGATGCAGATCTGGAATTTTCTTCTAGCTCTTTATTTACTGCTGTAACATGGAGAATTTATTTATTTTAATTTTTTTTCACATTTTTTGCCAACTTCTCAGGAAATAATGATCAGGATAATAATCCAGATCTGACAAACACCTATATATGTTATATGACCAGTAATCTTAAACTAAAGAGCTAGATGTTAATGTTTGTCCTTCCACAACCATTAACATTTGTGAGTTATGTCCTATGTAACTTGGCACAGTCTGAACTGTCGGTCACAATTTGCATCTGCCGTCTCCTAAATTTGTCATAGTGTTTGACAATAAACAAGCTTGTGCTCTCTGGCGCCTGCAGATCTTGGTGGATCATGTAAAATACACAACATGAGGAGCATCGTCTTCATCGTTCTGTTGAAAGAAAGAGCGATGCAGTTATCCATGTCCATTAAATTGACTTCATTTTGAAATGGGCAAATATTTTATTTTGAAATTTTCAGATTTTTTTTTTTATTTTTTTTTTTTTATGATTATTTAAGAATTACCGGTATATAAAACATATGAATTGCCCTTAGAACTAACCCTACTGCCCTTAGTGAATGAGTGAAGCATGTAAGTTTAAGTACAGTATTGGTTACTACTTCAACCATACACAGCTGAGAGGCCTGTTGTGCCCTTTATGTAAGTGGAATAGAGCAGAGGAGAGAATGCATTTGTTACAGGTGTGAGTTTTCCCAGAGAGGTTTGAAAATGTAAGACCATATTGACTCTCCTTCTGTGTGTGTGTGTGTGAGAGAGAGTCCAGTGATCACAGCCCACTTTGAGGCATCTCTAATGCGGGTTTTTTCAACAAGACTGACACAAAACAACAAGAAATCGACAGAGGCAGTTTTCTTTTGCAATGCTTTATGTGGAGAAATGATTTTTTGTCCATTTCTTCTGCGATCACCTCGACCCTTCAACCCCACCACACCCCCTCTGCCATTTGTTGCTCCATCATTATGGGTGGTGATGTGGTCAAACACATGAATTAGTCTGTATAGCGATCTGAAAATACCACGTACACTGGTGCAGAAATTCATATTATTGCATATAATTACAGAGACATAAAAAGACATTAATTGCTAATGTCGCAGTGTGTCACCAGCTCATAGTTTTTCTTGATAAATACCTATAACCGCTCAAATGGTCACGCTACAGATTACTGCGTGCAGAACACTGCACTTTAGTTTTGATTAGCTGGTGTCTCAAACATTTCAGATGAAATCATAAGCAGTTCATTTGGTTTCCTGACGACACAAAGAGATTATAGATTATTCATGATTCATTTGTTGAAAAGGTTGAGAGGATAAAAAAAGGAAAATAAACATTTTCACAAGCTTTTACTTTGGTAAACGGTTACCGTCGCTCTCTGTTCTGTAGGATTTTAAATAATACAACAATTCACCTCTTCTGAGCGTTTAATATTTTCCCCACAGCACTGTCCATTACAATTATTTTATGGACTCCTCATTGTCAGATTATTACCCTGTGAGGGCAGGACTTTTCTGTCTGCTGTAAAACTTCAAAGGGCAAAATTGATTGCTGTAGTGTTAAATCGGGCTGTATTAAAAAAAAGCTTTATGGCCATTCCAGCTATTCTTTCTTTCCATATTAAGGGCTGTCTATAAGCAATTGAGTTATAACCTTGACCTTACCCCTGTCAAAGCCCTATAGGTGAATAGTGCATATATTAATCTTTAAGGATTTTAGTTCCCTGAAACTTTGGAATTTGTGCTCGCCGGGGCATTTATAGCAACCTCGTATTCCCGAACGCTCGTATAAATGCACTGTCAGCTTGATTCTGAAAACAAATATCTGTTTTCAGAAACACATTGTAGCAGCCAACTGGTCCCCATGTAGGAGGCAAACCCTTCGGCCAGCGGCAAGCTGGTCCCAGCCTGCTGGCAGCAGCAACAGCGTGCCCACTTCATGCTTGAGCCACACCTCCACTCACGGTCCGTCACGCCAGCCTGCAGTGCATACCTGGCAAACGCCGCAGCGGCTTGCCAAGGAAGATTTATACCTGGTGTTTGACCTACTTGAGTTTGCATCTATATTAGTGAAGGAAAGGGCTTGGTTGTGGCGGAGAGAAAGGTCACAGAGATCCCAGGTCTTCCTCTGATGCATCAGGATGATGGAACTGGCTAATTTAATGAGCAACAGTTGTCCCTTTGGCCGCTACAGATGGTGCACTGCAGCTCGGCTCAAAGCTGTCTGGAAACATAGCTTTCACAGTGCACATATCATCCACTGACATAGGCAGACTCTAATACTGTCCAGGTGCAAACTCAATGTATTCCAAATTGGTTTCACACTCATATAAAAATGTAGACTTTGGTTCACCATTACAGATTTAAAACCAATATTTATGCAAGTGTTGCTTTTTCTTAAAACGCCAACAAAAACATTGAACGTCTTCCTCTGGCTTGACTGCTCATGTTAACAATATTACCTTCACTGTTACCAGAGGTCACGTTATGTATATTTAAGAAAAGAAAACAAAGTCTCTATAGCTTGAAAAAAAACAAACAAATCAGTTTATTCATCATTCAACCATGTTGTCAGTTAACTGTTGCTGTTAATGCAGTTTCTTGTTGTTATGGAAGATAACATTTTTAACATTTTGTAAAAAAAAAAAGAAAACTCTTCGACCTTTAGACACATTAAGTTTATCGTGTCTAGAGATGTGCTGTATGTGTATCACACAGCAAAGATCGTCAGGTGTTAAACTCAGTTCAGCTTTAAATGAATTCTCAATTTATTTCCCTCAGAAGTTCACGTCTCTGTTCTCGTCCTTATTAACTAATAATGAGATCTTCACTGTTTTTACGTTGAGCTTTAGATTAATTCTTCTGCTCTGCTGGTCAGAACCATTTAAAAATGCTTTCACTGAAATGAATTGAATTGAATATGGATCTTAAACCAGTGTTTCCTTAACAAAAAACTCTTACAGGGTAATAATGAATGGTAAAGTCATACATTTTATCTCTTTTATTTTAAATCTAAGATGTGAATATACAAATATTATGCAGAGATTTACAGAGTTAAAAGTTAAAAACTTCCTGTAAACAACTTTAAGAAAATATAGTTTTTGAAGTGCATTTGCTTTTTACTGCAACTGTGAAGTTGTATCATATCTTATAAGCTTAGAATCAGGAGTTTTTATTCATTTTAAAGTGTTTACTTTTGCGCTGGTGTGCTGCATTAATCCTCTCTGAAAAGTTCATGGCTCAGGATGTTTTTCAAATAGTTGTAGCTGCCACAACAACAGCAGTATTATTATTTTTTTCTTCTTCCAATGGCGACATTAAAACACTACAGGTAAGTCACCTGGCACTAAACCTAAAATAATTTGATGTCTGTGGAATGAGACGCAAGAGGAATGTGTTGGTGCGCCGGGTAATTTGCATGATAGAATAACCTTCCTTGTGTTTGGAAGGAAAAAAAAGAGCTAATGTATTCAGTGTATTTGTGGTCATGCTCTTCAGTTTTTTATCACCTAGAGACTAGCATTAAATCACCTCACTGGGGGAATGAGTCGCAGGAAAGGAAAAAAAATGAAGCAGCTTCTGGATCTAATGAATTCCTGGGAGAATAAACACGCCTTTGAATAAAGCCCTAATCACGAATTAAGTGGTTGTTGCCATCATACCTTTGTAGAACATACCCACAGACACAGACCTGTGAATGTGTGTGTTCAAATTATTTCCTCAGCTCCTGCAACAATGGAAAAAAGATAAGAGGTAAAGCTACCCAGCCTTCAGCCGGTCCGTGTTTAAAGATAGGGCAGGGCTCATTTCCGAGCTAATCCTATGTTTCAATCCCTCCTTCACTTGCAGTGCGCGGGCCGCACCTTCAAGGGTCAAACTGAAACAACAGGGAAGCTGTCCACGCTGTGCGAAGGTCATGTTTGGCTTTCTCATGTTGCTGTTTAGATCCTTCAAATATGCTGTGTGATGTAGCGTTATGATAGATTACCTGATGCACTCTATGAAAATACACCAGTCACAAAGGAGCTCGAGCCACAAGCTGCCTGTTCATAATCAACTTCTTTCTGTACCAATATTGGCCCACAGACTTCTCATTGAACAAGGTAGAGTAACCGGCAGAACAAAGACTGGGGTAAGTTTTTCTCAGTGAATAATCCCACTGAGCCTTCTTTGAAGGAGTTCTTACACCAGGAAGGTGGATAGGGCAGATTTTAATCAATACAGGAAAACAAGGAGCTCAGGGGACGTGAGGAGCCTACCAGTCAGGATGAAGATTAAACACCTCTGTCTAAAACACACTCAGTTCATGTCAGAAAGCCCGGGTAACTTCAAATCCATCTATCAAAACGGTATCAAACTGTGTTTTTCTAACAAAGCAATGTTATATGACATGTATTCTCCCCTACAGCTGTAGGTGAGCAAGTGGATCATAAATCATAGCAGACAAAGCTCAGCTTGACCTCTAAACGGTTGTGTATCAGGCTATTCTGATTCAGTGTGGATGTCTTTTGGCCTCAATAGGTACACTTACTTTATTTGAGCTTTGAACAATGTAGACTGAATCCCAGAGGGCTGATTCTGCATAACAAACAATCTCCGGGTTTTGTCCAATGGCTCTTCTCGTGGTACTTTTCAAATAAATAGAAGTGAGTGTGCAGCACCATTTCTCAGGTCCTGCAGTATACATTATAGGGTTTTTTTTGTATTTAAATGAGCTCATGACTGCTTTATAACAAACTAAGCCTCGATGCGATATTTATTGTCGGCATAGAAAGCTCAGAGTTATGCTCAACATGCTAAAATAGCCACAGCGGTTAAATTTATCAGACTGTGAAAAACAGCACTCTTGGGGAATGTAAGGCTATCTCAGATGCAGTGATGGAGGTCGCTGTTTTTGAGGGACTCTGCACAAGCACAGTGTTTTTCTTTGTGGTAATTAGATACTCCTAGTCATGTTGGCTGCGAGGCTGGTTTTGCTGTGAAATAATATCTTTGATTAAAAGAACCGGCACTCATGAGAAAGCCCCGCATGATAAAGCTATGCACAGTCGGGGACCCCCCAGGTCTCTAAAAGCAACTCCCCCTCCACCTCCCCCCAACTCCCCTCCAACCACCCCCACCCTCCAGCCTCATCACTTTGACTCATTTAAGAAGATGAAAGACATTCAGTGTAATACTTGAAGCTGCGGCCACCGCAGCCTCGGAACGCCGTGAGAGCGTTTTCACAGAAGAAGTTGCAGTGTGTTTTATGAGATACACTGCGTAAGAACATGCTGGCTGGAGCATGAAATGAGGCACAATAAGAGAAGCAAATGCTGTCACAGACCCGTCTTAAGCTGAGAAGACTCGGGCCTCTTCTCAGAACTGTAGGTCACAGTCAGAGGGCCTGGCTGAATAATTGATCAATGAATGTGCAGTGAAAACAGAAACACAGCTTAGCACTATATTTCCCCTCTCCCCCTGTAATGTGTATTGAATCCCACAGATCCATCAGCTACATGCAAAGCTCTGCTGAGCTGAAAGGCCTCCAAGTTTACTTCAATTATTCAGCATCCCTCCAAGATTATGAATTATTGAGCTAAAAGTATGTTCCATATACGGCCATGTACTGTATCTTGCTTGAGACAACATCCATTCTGTAGAGATGTGTGGGAGATCTGTGTTTGTGTGAAGCAGCGGAGGAGACAGGAACTATTAAAGCTACGGACAATCACAACTGTGAATGATAGCCTAAACCTGTAATGTCATATTTAACCAGCTGAATAAAGGAATAATGAGATCAGGAAAACTTTTTGTGGTGTCAGCCATTACAGTTTAATGGATGTGCCAGGCATGAAGAAGCTCTCCTCCTTACAAGTTATTTAATTAGGTAAGCAGGAGTCTGAGTGGTAGATTCCTAAGTTGACTATTAATTTTTTGTCTTCTATACCTTGGCAAAGTTTTGGGCTCCTGAGCTTGTTTTCTCTTTAGGGCTGAGAGTGAAAGGTGTTTAGTTTTAGCCGCCATCTGCCGACAGCTCGCACAGCCAGCTTCGATCCAATCACCCTCTCTGATGTTATGAATTGTGCCCAGGCCTCTGATGAAGAGTTTGGGGTTCTCTTTTTCTTGGCTTGAGTGGAGGAGGAAGCAGATGATACAATTAATTATCAATAGGTCCCTCAGTAAATCAAAGCCATTTTGGCAGCCCATGACAAAAAACCCACTGAACTGCCTGCGAGTCTTCGCCATCTCTTCATTGCCCATTCTCAACAACTGCTCTCTGGCCGCCTGCCTCCAGTACAATCCACAAGGTGTTTGAATAGATTGTTCAAATATTTTCACTGTTGATTCTTTCTCTCTCTCCGTTTCACTCTCGTTTTTGAATACGAAGCTAGGTTTCGCCGTGAAAGAGTGCAGAACCACTTGACTGAGTGCATTCAACTCTCCTGCCCATCACCCAGGCTCTAATGAGCATTGGCTGTGGCTGAGGCAGAGAGGCAGGGAAGCTGATAGCAGCTCATTATCTCCCTGCCCATGCTGGCCTCTGTTTTCCTGTATGTGGTGAGCCTCTTCTTTTTCTTATTGTAGGGTAAACATTTACCCAGCGGAGACAGGCCTTGACCATTAGGCACTGAGGAGCTGTGGTAATGGAAAGAGGGCCCACTGGAGTTCTGCCCACCACCCTCTTTAACAGAATAACTCACTCACGCTCACTTTGGCATGAACCTTTTATTGGAATTTACAACTGTCTGGGGAGTATTCCTCTACTGAGGTTGAACTATGGCTTTGGCCTTACAAAGCAAAGGCCATTAAGCTGGGTTTTTACAAGCCTAAGAAAGCCAGACAGACTTCACGGACAAGCCATGAATTTTAAAACTGCCAAGGAAAATGTGTTCACAGTGTTGTTAAACACAAAGCAGCATCCACCTTTGCCACAGTAGTGTTGGTGGTCATTAGTAATGACATTATGGTGCTTTTATTACAAAACGGATCCCTGGAGTATATATGTTTCACCAAACGCAGTCCCAGTATAAAGCCGACTGAACAAAACAGAGAGGTGATTAAAAATGCCTCGTGTGCGTATTTGTGTTTATACGTGTCCGTGTTTCTCCTGTGGTTTAAGACAATATGAACACGTCGCTAACTGGTGAGCGAGTGACCGTTTTACACACAAAGATTGTGTTTTCATCGGCTCCCCCGCTGTCTGTTGGAAAAGCAACACATGCGATGGTGATAGCGTGTGCAGTCCTTCATCCTTATATTAGGGACTCTGGGGGGAGGAGTGGGGTGAGCTCTCTGGGGTAAGAGAGGCTCATTAGGCAGCCACTGCCTCCCCATAACCCAGCTGGGTCTGAGTGCCAGCAGACTGGGCAGCCATCTCTCTCTTCATCTCTCTCTCTGTCGTTATCCATCCATTTCACACATACTGAGCTGCCTCATTTTTCAGATTCGCAACTGATTGTGCAATTGTATTAAACTATATATGCTTATATACTTTTAGGACATACACGTCATCTCTAAATTACCAGCCAGTAATGTTGGAAAAACAGATAACAGTTAATGTTTTATATTCGTCTTCACCTAAAAACCCGTCTCTGAAGATTTAAGTTGAATTCAGTATATCTTTTTGTAAATTATCCAAATAGTATTTTTATTATAGCTGCATTAACTGCAATTTTAGATTGTGTCTTGAATCTCTCCTCGCATGCACCATTAGAAAGCAAGTGTAAAGGATGATTTCTCAAAGAGCTTCTCAAGAAGCCACTGGTCACATGCTTGTTAGTGCTCTGATGAGCCACTTTCCCTCCCTTCATGTTCTGGTAATTATACACTCAATTAGCAGCCTCTTTGTGTCTGTTGCCTTAAAGCTAATATTTTATTATTGATGCTCTCACTAATGCAGCTGTACAATCTTATTAGATTTCTTTGCGGTGTGGGAATCAAACTGCGAATTACAAACCTCCGAAGTTAGATGTTAGCGATTCGGTAGACTGTCCTTCATCTGGAGGGTCTGAGTTCAAGCCCCCATGACAGAATACATCCATCCTTTTGAGGTGTCCTTGAGCAAACGTGTGAATGTCTACCAACCCCAGCCCCGCTGTTCTGCTGCTGACCCTGTACCTTGACCACTCAGCAGGAAGAGCGAGACAAGCAAAACAGATGAACTTCTCCTCATCTGGAGATCAGTTGAATATCACAAGACAATCCGGTATAATCTTATAGAATGATGTGAACACAGTTAAAGTACTGTTATTTCATTTGTTAGCGTTTAAAAAAAAAAAAAAAAAAAAAGGTTACCAGGAATTATGTTTTATACAGCGCTGGTAATGCTGGGGGGTCTGCTCAAATTACCGCCTTCCACTTTCCAAGGCTGTGGACAGCCTGTCTTCAAATTAAGGCTGCTAAGCGGGAGAGTCAAATTGGAATTCCGATTCTATTAAGAAGTCATGCCCAGCAGCAAATAATGCCAAATGGGCCCAGTGCAATGGGAAAGAAGACCATTATAGAGCAAAAATATTAAAGCACTGCTGATCTATTTGGTGAAGATAAACTTAGCATATGTCTCCCAGTGCTGTCTGGCCAGAGCCTGCAACAATGAAGACGTCTTTTTTGGAACTTGATTAAAAAGACACATTGAGATCAAAGTCAAATGGCTCCCGAGTGCCGCAGATGTGATGAAATCTTTTTCCGCGAGAAAGAATTATACATTTCTTTGATAATAGCTGTGCAACATGAAACAATGTGTACAGACTGTTTCAGCAGTTTTATAATTACCAAGACGCTGCAATGCAATAGAAATATGGCCAGTTGTTGTATTTATGTCGAGAGAATACAAGGCGCTATCTGGATATAGCTTTGGTGTTGAATAACATTATATTGTATGTTCAAGGGAGAGATAGAGAAGTCATCATATTACCACCTGCAAGGAGATGTCCAAGCATCTCAGTGTGTCTATTATGTTCCCTATATGCAGCTCTTGTCTGTCGATTTCTCATTTAAAGCTGTTTGGCTGCTGACAGTTCATCGGGTTCTCATCTCCGGGCCCAGGGATGAGCCATCATCAGACCACATCAGGCATGGAGAGGCAATCACAGCTGGGCCTTTTTTAGTCATGGTGTGTTCTCCCAATGACAAGCCCACTGGCTGTGTGTCGGTTCTGTGTGCGTTTGTCTGCCTGCCTCCGGAGTGGAACTTCTCCGAGGTACACAGATAGAGACAGGGGTGGAGACAGACGGAGAGTCAGACACATCAGGGTCATTCATCTGTAACAGTAACCAAGCAGTGTATCACACCAACCCACTACACTATCAGCCTACACCATGCTGAGAGATATACCTGAGCACTGTCATATTGTCTGCAAAGGAGTCTGCCACCAGGACCCACAGATGGCTCATTCTCAGAGACGCGCACTGGTCTATCATTGCCTTGTCAGAGAGATACACTCTTCTACAGTTTATTGCACCACAGATCTGTCCAATGCTGTTGGTAGCTGAAAAGATGCACGAGATGCCTAATCATATGGCTTGTGAATGTGTGGGATGTTGGAGATATATTCGGTGACATACAGTGTTTCTGTTGCCTTCTCTCATGCAAGCACATTTGCTATTTCCAGATAACCGTTATCATATGAAAGACATTCTATTTATGCGTATAACCTGTAGAGAGAGTAGGAAGACACAGGGACCTGACAGTGTGCATGTGTATGTTTATTCTGTATACGTCCCCAAAAAGAAAATAAAGACACAATCCCATTGCTTTTTTAATTATGAGGCCTGGAGGAGATGATCATAAAAATCTGAGCTGTGTTGCTGAGAATAAATATATCGTTAGTGTCAGTAAGTGTTTGCACGTTCCGAAATCAGTTAGTACGCAAATGTTAATTAAAATGTATAAAATAACCTGGTTATGATCAAGACGTCTCATCTGTGGAATATTTGACTTCAGCTAGCGTTACTTGAATCCGTGGTGTATATCAGTATGTTCTGTGGTGAGGATTTTTTATTTTTACTATTACAACAAGGGTTGTCATTTTTTCCCTGCCTGTAATAGAGAGAAATCTCCTAGAGCTGAGTCAAAAAGGGAGGCTTTAGCTGGCGGCTAGTTCGTTTTGCTGGCAGACTGTTCTATCTGGGGCAACACAGGTGTAAAGGAATATTCTTTTAACTGGCTTATTCATGGCAACAGGGATATACGTTCGCGAGGTATCAGAGGGGCTGTGTAAACAGCTGAAGCCAAGTAAGGTTTTTTAGCAGAGTATATGGCCAATAGCCAGATTACTCTCTGCGTGTACACACAGTTTTTATGTATTGGGCTGCCTGTGTGTTGACTGTGCTGTGCCAGGTGCAATAAGGGATGATGATGATTTACCTGGTCAGACAGAAGGAAAGGGCAAAAGGGGCAGAGATGAAAGACAAGATGGAGAATTATTCTTCTTCTGGAAAAATATTGAATTGTTCTTACCTGTTGCTACGGTTTCCTCATGTTACAATTAATTTGGGTTGTGGTTATGTTTGTGTAGTTGCTCTATGTAATTTATATATATATATATAAATAAGAAAATAAGACAAGAACTTTCAAAACTTTTAAATTCCCATTTATTTTACACTTAAACTTAAAAAAAAAAGACAGAAAAATATTTGAAGATAAAAAATGTGAATTGTCTCTATATCAGGAAAAGCTAAAAGAGGTTAAAAATAAAATGCACCGATATGGATATTGTTTAATGTGAAACATAACTCAATTATTGAATAGTGTTTAAAAAAATAATGTTAATCTAAATGAAACGGTGTGGCCGTGTCTGTTTCTACATTATAATCCACATACACATTAATCATATACATGTAACTAAAATTAAATACCGTTAAGAATATCATCATAATTTAAATATTGAGGACCTACACTGTATTTCTCTTTCATGAACAGAACATTAAATGATTTAATTGTAAAGCATTGGTGGTGCTATACCCCAGTGTCAGACAGCAGTGGTGTATTTCCTTGCAGATGATTAATTTGAAGGTGGGGTGCTCTGAGGCTGGTCTGGCACCACTTTATTATGATGCATACAGAAGCATCTTTTATTTTTTTTTTTTTTTCTAACCTTATGCTACATGGAGGAGCTTTTAAATGAGACCTAACAAAATCATAATTTAATTGGCCCGATAAAACAAAGGTATCCGGATACACTCAAACACTAAATAGTACAATTTTCCGAGCGGAGAGACAGTTCTAAACAGAGTTCCACTTTCAGAAGCCACCCATTACTTGTAGAGTGACTTCTTTGTGTAGCTACCTGAGCTCCGGGTTTATTTTTACTCTCCCTACGTCCCTCCTCATTCTTTAGCAGCTTCAGGAGATGGCGTTAGTTTGGCTTCATCTCTGACAAAAGATAAATGAGCTCTGGGTCTGTGGTGATCCACTATGGCTGCCAGGGGGTTCCAAAATAGCAAACTATTTTTCATATGGAGCGAAGTGATATGGAGTGCGATGCAGCAGGCGCTAACATTTACCATATCATAGTATGCGGGAATACATTTCATTCTTCCTTTTTTCTTAGTTTTACTTTCAACTTTCTGTTTATATCGGAGGGGAGAGCTGTGGCAATTAAAGTTGATGAAGTACGTAGTGAGGCTGAGCTTACACTGGTTTTTGACTGAGTTAGTGGTTTAAAAAAAAGGCAATTTCATCATTAAAGAGTAAAAATTAAGCTATTATCAAGGTAAAAATGATTCAGCATTGTTTAAAGCATTTTAAATATATATTTAAAATACAAAAAAAGTCACTCTTTCCTCTGGTCTCAGCATTCATGTGATATTCTCTTTCTCCTACGCTTGTAACAATGTGTAGTAATTAGGGTGGATTTGCAAAGCAGCGCAGTTGCTTTGATAGAATCGCAAAATTGGTCATTAATCACCTTCTCACCACGAGGCGGAAAAAAAAAAAAAAAACAACGGTGATGTGTTTTCACAGGGAAAAAATGTCCTGTGTCAACAGGAGATCCACCAGCGCTCGCTATCAGCTGAAAGAAACTTTTCCATTTAAATGAGGAGCTACAGAGCTTCCGAGACTCTTTGAAGAGATGTGCTTGGCACAAACAAGAGCGGCAGCCTCTCCTGTGTTTTTAACAGCCGAAACATCGCTGACACCTGATGGGTGATCAAACACGAGCCATCTCTCCCCGAATCCTCACGGGGGCTCATCTTTGTACTCCTCTCTCTACAGATGAATCTGCAGACCATGCTGTCGGGACACCCCTCCGCTCAATATTTACTAAAGGCACGATCACCTGACTGGATGCACTGTATTTTGTAAAGGCAAATACATTTGTTGGTTTTGCAGCATTTGCACTCTGACTACAAGCCTGTCAGCGCTGTGGATATGAAGCCACCCACAATGTTTCAAGTCCCACTAGATTTTTTACCAACAACATTCTAAAGGGATGAGTTGTTGGTTAAATCACCTCTGGGTAGAAACGAGACCAGATCCCTCATTGCACCAGGGATTGACTCTTAGTGGTGCTCATAGAGGGGTCAAAGTTCTTTCCTGCTAGCGCTGTTCAACTTCTCCCTCCATCGTCAATGCCTCAGTCTTCCTCCTTAATGATCCAACTGCGGCGTGGCGCGTGCATACTCATTAGAGCAGTATTAGCTTGAGTATTACAGGAACAGGCGATCAGATGAAGTCAGACCGGCCACACAGGAGAAGTGCTCTGCAAGGGCCCTTCCTTGTCACTGAGGTGAGATGATTTATGATTTATTTTCCAATAACTCCCAGCCTGTTCAGTGCACTGGGCCCTCCTGTCAACAAACGCAGCGCGCGACTATCCCCCTACACCTTCCCGCCCGCAACCACAATAGAAGCTTCACCGGCCTTTTCCTTTCTTCCCCCCTTCGCTTGAGCCAAATTGGGAAGGTGCTTCCGCAGTTATTAATGCAGCTTATTTGTACACGTGCATGTCTAGTAATTGGAACAAGGGGAAGGGATGGCGGCAAGATTAAAAAGCCATGAATGACAGAGCTCCAGTGGTGTTGGATTCAGTAGGAGGCTGGCAGGCTCTGCACACCTGGGCCTCCAGGCAGATGGTGAGGGTTGAGGGTTACATAACACCAGTCTAAGCCATATGTCTCCCAACCACACAGAACCTTTAGGAAGCCCATAGCTCACCTCCGAATGCAGTCCATGTGAGACTAGAGGGCAAATGTGTTCTGCTCCCTGATCCCAGACCAGGTGTTGAGCGAGTTGCTTCTGTTGTGAACACTGGCAGCAAAACAGCTAATAATTGGATGGTGGTGCACGATAAAGGTAACGATCACAGGGAGAATACGCTGTGTGGTCTTGCGATGCTTTGCAGATAGTGGTTGCGGTTTGATTACAAATTGCTGAGGACACAGTGTCTGGGGTCTGATATGGTAGTTGTTCACATGGGCACTAACTCTGGTCTAAGCAAAATTCAGTTAATGTAAGTGCCTTTTGAACATTCAGTGTTGTTTACAAAAGCAAAAAGAAAGGCTTGAAAGGTCTGTTTGGTGGGGAGAGAGAGAGAGAGAAAAAAAAAAACCCTTCTCCTGGCGTCTCCGCACCTTATTCTCAGCTAATTATCCATGGTAGATTTCCTCATTGTGATACAAGTGCTTGACAATGCAAGGCTTAAAAATACAAATGCAGAGGCAAGCGTACTGTATCTCGCACACAAACACTTTTTCGGAGTGACATTTGAGACATTTCGGGATAGTTAGAATGCAGAGATGAAGCATCCAGAAGAGATTAGCGAGCTAAATAGGAAACAATAGACGCTGCAGCGGGGCAGGAGGATATGATTCTTCATTGTGTTAATCACAGCGGAACAGCCCTGTCGTCTTCACCAAACAATGCCATGGTGATGCTAATGGCACTGCCAACCATGACTAAGAGTGCACTCCAAATGATTGATAGCCAGAATTATATCAAGGTGACTTTCAGTCAGCTCCATCAGGTTGTTTAGTTTGATCGATAATAACCAACGCATCTTAACATAGACGAGCCTCACACACAAACTCATTCATCAGTGTGTAGTCATTATCCTGATCTTTAATTTTAGTTTAACACAGAGAAATATTTCATTCTGGATCCTGTGAGTGGAACATAAATATGTGAGACGTCAAAGTAACTTCTACAGCTGTGAGGCTACTTTTTTATTTAGGTGTTTGTCCAATGGTGAGATCCAGTTTTTTTTTTTTTTTTTTTTTTTTTTTTTTTTTACCTCTTAATGCAACAATGTGTCTGGGGAGTCTCACCCTCACCCCCCCCTTTAACGTGGATGTACGAGCAGGTCCGTCCAGCTGCAGACACGAGAGCGGCGTCTCCGTCCACTTGGCCCGCTGCCCCTCGCCTGAGCACGCAGCTCTGTGTGCCCACGGGCTACGACAACAACACACAAAGAGTGCCCCATGTGCTACATCACAAATGAAACATCAAACATCAACGTTCACCATAGGCTCGCCGAGCAAGCTGTTAATCACAGTGAATTTAATGTGTTCCAGTTGAGAGATCACCCCGAGAATACTTCAGTTAAACTGTGTGTTTTATGTTGTTTCTCTCTCTCTTTTTTTTTTTTTTTTTTTGTTAATGTCTCCACATTATTGAGCTGCCACAGCAGAATTGAATAAAATGGCAAATAATAACGCCTTTTACGTTGTCGTGACTCTCCACAGTCACACAGTGTACATCTGGCTTAATAATAATAATATTAAAAAAAAAGTCTCAGGAACATGTATGCTGTAAAAATTGTACAAGAATAGAAATAGAAATAGAAATATTACATTTTTGGAGGGGGTGGGGTGGTGGAGCGACTTTTAATGCAAATAGCTAACGCTTCTCAATTCACCGTGGGTCGAAGCTGAGCTTTACACCAACGTGCCCACAACGGAGAGTTCAGATATCAAATTTGAAAAGACAGGGCAAATCCCAGAACGTGGCAACAAATAGCCCAATGGCAGTGGCTCACCTCTTTGAGAGGCTTATGCAAACCCAGGGGGAAGGTGATGGATTTTTTCCCTTACCTACAGTGAGCGGAGCAGATGCTGGAGAAAGATTCTGGACGTCACGAGAAGTAAAATATGAGCGCGGGAGTGTGTGTGTGTGTGTGTGTGTGTGTATGTGTGTACGTGAAACACTAGTTCGCAAAGAGTTCTGGAGTTTCAATAACTTCTGAAATACTTGGAGGGTAAAAGAAAAAAAGAAAGAAAGGAAGGAAGAAAAAGAAAAAAGCGATGAAAGGAAGAAGAGATTACACACCATCATGGCAAGAGCAGCTTCTCCCCAGGATGGCCTCAATCGCTCATGTTCATGTTTGTGGGCTTGAAGTTGTATTTATTGACACACGGGAGACAAAAGGAATTTACAGCTGTGTGTAGATGAAACGAACATCATTCTATATTATTCAAACTGTCGGTATACGGTGATACTCAGGTGAAACTTTGTTTTGATCTTGGCGTTTTATAAAAAAAAAAGAAAAACTGGGCATATGAACCGCGTACAGTAATAAAATAACATTCTACATCTTTCTAAGTCTGTTTTATTGCTTGTTAGAATGCATTACATATACGTAATGCATTCCAACACTAGCCTTCAGCAAATGCGCATATTAATGTAAAGAGTTTATTTATTTATTTTTACATTTAACAAATGTTCTGCGATTAATGACAATTAAATCCATTTAATTACTTTTCTTCAGTGACAAACAAACTTGTGTGTTTTTACCTGAGAACATTTCCAGTTTAATATCGTGATTTGCTCATTGTGAACCCACAACAAAAACAGCTTTGCGGGTCGGTGCACAAGTTGAAGTGAGCTTGATTAACTCTTTCTTGGGTCCATTATTTTTGGAAAAAACACTTAACTTTTCTATTCATATCTAGCAATTTTTCAGGCTCGGTTAATGCAGGCATTGTTTATTTTGAAAAGGTCATTAGAGTTGTGAAGAGAAGCGGGGCTGCGTAGAAATGATTTGATTGAGGTAGTGGAGGTAGCTCTGGCACTGTGAGTTATGGACACCCAACAGAGAGGAGCCTCTTCATTAGTGGAGTGATTAAAATTGATGGGAACCTATGGAGCTCCAGCTCCCCTGAACTCCCTGGAGCATGGCTCTCATTCTGCGCTCATTTATTTGGGACTTTGTGTTGATCAATAAAAGGTGCCTGCTGCTCACTATGGGGTCTAGCTAGGGAGGAAAAAAAACCCACCTAGGAAAAAGAGAAGAGCCTTGTTTTGTTGTTGAAGACAAACATTACCGCCAACAATTCAGGCTTTAGAAAACCTTGGGGAAAACGACAGCTTTGGCTGTTGTCTCTATGTAATTTTCTTTACAGGCTCTCTATTTTAGTAGTGGTGAATTTTGGGTTGTTGTTTTGCAACACATACTTTTTTTTCTTTTTTCTTTTTTTTTTTTTACGAAACCTAGTTTGAAAAACTGCAAGTTTGGTCACACTTACACCTAAACAAAAAAAAAAAAAAAACTCTTTGTGGTCCATTTATAAAGCCTGTAAAGATGTGGCCAAATAATACTTGCTGTGTGTATAATAGTAGTTCATAATAGTTTGTCAATCACTGTGACATTGTACTAATGAATGTGACATTGTCCACATTTCATTTCGTGAATTTATTTGATGGGGACAGTGCTCATTAATCAACAGGAGGAAGAAAAAAAAACTGTAAATGAGCCCTATAGGCTAATTTTCATCTATGCTCTCTGCCCAGTTCTTAAGGAGGTAACCAGTGCTGCTTGTCCTTATGATTGCTTTTTAATGATGTAATGAAGTTGATTGTGTTCATCGGGGACGTGAACAAAGTTTGGATTTTGTTTTAATGATCATTGCTTGAACAAGTTATTATCACTTTTACTCAACGTTTCTGCTGTTGATCTCTGACTATGTCGAAGTCTGCATCTTTGGCTATAGTCAAATTAATTCACTAAATTAAATCAGTACTCTTTGGAGATTACAACAGTTTAACACAAAAAAATGTCATATTGATTTTAAACAGCGTTACTTAAAGTTAACACAGCCTTTTGCAGACAAAAGTAATACACTTGAAACCATAGTTACTAAAAGGAACAGGGATTAATTTCTCTGTGTTGGACCAGAGCCAGATAATGGGCAGAGATGCTGAACACTGTCCAGACTCTCTTTGTCTGTGTCCAGCTCTGCTCATTAGAGTGGTGCTGTGCAGCTCATGGCCCATCGCTCCCCACTGCTATGCAGGGCTCTGCCTAAACAAACAGAGATGATGTGAATCACATGTCAGGCGTTTGCAGGGAATACAAGTTTTTTTTTTTTTTTTTTTTTCACGGCGATCAGGCTTCACAACACAACACACACGACTTGAATTTGTAATCTGTGGCGGAAATCAGATTGTCAAAGTTTCTTATCAGCACCGTGACCCTGTTGCATGTATAAAACTGAAATTATATTCTGATTAATGAGCGTTTTATTTAGTTTAATATCCTGGTTCTAATTACTGATGCACCGGATCACTGATGGAACGAGAACTTACTGATCAGATAGTGGCCAGACATGAAGCACGACATTAAACTTGCACAAGCTTAAAAACAAATGTCGTATGAATGTCTTCAGTTATAGTGAGGCAGTCTTATAGTTCGTTTTTTTTACCTACACTTCTACATAAAGGTACTGTATGTAGAAGACATAGATAAAGACTCCTCATCAGCCACTATTCAGAGTCACAATCAGAAGAGAAAATGACTGATCGGTGCGTCATTCACTGTACAGTGTTAATTTACAACCCACAACACTTCACTGTAAAGTTCCACACACATCACTGTAAAACTCTGGACCCCAGTTGTGCTTTGTAACATTTGGAATAATTTATCAACCACAGGAAATACCGGTGGATCATATTTGTTCATTCCAGATCAAATGATTTATTTAGTAAACGGGAAATATTCTCAGGAGGAGAGCAGCATTGTAGATGGAAAAATGTACTGACTGTAATTGTGGTGGATATAAATGTATTTTAAGGTGCTTTATTTTATTCTGTTCTAAGTTTTAAACCCAACAACTACAGTATAGTCTGTATTAAAAACTATGCAGAGTTTGATTGATAAATTAGTGTCATATAGATGTTTTACAGATATACTGTAGGATAGACCATCAGGTACTATTATATTCTATATTACTGTTATAATTATGCAATTTAGAAAGCATTGTGCATTAAATCCTCCCTCCACTAGAGGGCCCTAATAATGTAATACGTGTCATGGTCACAATTTTTTAAAATCAAAATTCCCCAAATTTTTGTTAACAATATGTGTTTCTACTTTTAGACTTTTAGCTGATGTTTTGTTAGAAAAAAAAAAACTCAAATATCGATATTGGTGCCATCTATGTAAACAGTAGCCAATATAGTAAACATGCATTGTATGGAATAGCTAATACAGATAGAACAGATCCAAAATTTGAATCGTGCCCTAAATGAAGTCATTTATGTGTTAATTTTTATGACCCAGTGACCAACTACTATTCTGCTGAGTGCTTTCTGATTTAATGAAATGAATTCCCAGATGCCATTTCATTGAGTACATCATGACTCCTATGGTTGTCATAAAGTTAACAAGTCTAGCATCAGTGCAATATTACGACAGCTTATGGATTACACCTTTAAATGCCTTAATATAACCAGGTTTATGAAATCTAATATACATAGTATGTGCTCTTTTAATTCTTGAATTAGACATAAATGGTATTAGAGATGTGTCAGGACATTATTGCATATCAGAGTCTCTCAGTCTAATTATTTCATTTCCACAGTTCTGTAGAGACTTGTAAAGATAGCTCTTATGTCCGACCATGTATTTATTCTCAAGTTTGTTCACATGATGTTTTAATCAATAATTCATTAACGTGTGTGTGTGTGTGTGTGTGTGTGTGTGTGTGTGTGTGTGTTTAGCCTTCTGGACCAGTTTTCTCCTGAAGCTGTGAAACAGATTTTATTCTTGTTAGACACAAAAATGACAATATAAGACAGATATGAATTGTTTTTCATCTATCCCATATGCAATGTCTAATATTTTATTTTTGGGCTTTCACCTGCAGCGCTATCACAGCTTTAAAACCCTGTAATCTGCACAACCTAACACTCAGACTGAGCCCACTAAGTACTATGTATACTGAACAAATAATTCCACTGAATTACCTCAGACTTATGGTGAAGTTGTACAGAATATTATTATTTTGGTGAAGCCACTGCTTTAGAGAAAAATGTGCAGTATTTGATTGGAAACTTGGGTCCCAGGGTGGATCAGACTTATGTTAGTAACTTGATGCCATTTCAGGTGATTTCTGCAGTTTTTATTACATCTTCAACATTTGACTTTTGGCTCTTTGGATTTGAAATATTTTGATTATTTATTTTTAGCGAGTTATGATAACTATATGTTTAAACATTTAAACTTAATTTCATAATATGTCATAGATTATTTCAGATCTGGGGGGAAAAAAAAGATGGTAAACATTTGCTGCTCAAAATCTGACAGTAGCTAAAATAGTGAACAGTCCATTTGAACCGAATTAAAACGACTTCTCTCGACTTGAACCCTGTGATTTTTTTTTCTGTGTGGACATTTCACCCTCCCTCGCCCAGTGGATCCAGAGAGAGGCAGGCTTTGAGGAAAGTCTTTTTGTGTTAAAGCCTTTGAATATCTATTCTTTATGATCTCTATTCCCTCTGCTGAAGTTCAGAGTGTGCGTGAGCGGAGGAAGGGGAAGGGTGGAATCATAACACTGATGATGAGATGACACCGAACATACTTTGGAGAGCATTTTTGATTCTTTACACATTTTCCTAAACTCAGACAAATATATCCAGAAGCTATCACTGTATTCCATAAGCTGGTTCGATGAATAATGGTTGTTATGACAGGGAGCAGTGTCAATCAGACATGATAGCTTGAAGAAGTAAAATAAACATGAAACAAGGCGAATAAAAAGAGAGTTATATAAAGCTCTCCTTGATGTTCAGCATCGTACCTCTTTACCCCTGGTGTGTCTGTTCCATAATGGCACAAAGTAGGGATGGGTTGGCGCTGCCTTTTTCATCTGTCTGCCTTTTGTTAGTATGTGGAGAGAGGCAAAGAGAGAGGGAGAGTGAAGAAGGAGGAAGAAGAGGAGAGTGTTGGGGATTGGACCCGGTCCCTGCACACCCAATTAAAGGAATCTTCTGCTCAAAGACACAGTCTGGCAACATGTGTTCTGACATTTGTCTTCCTGAGTGTTGTGATTTACGGTACCATGGAGCTAAAGGCTAAATTAGCAGCCGCCCAACATCAGAGACCGCACAGTAATGTCGGCCGGGCGAGGATTGTCAGATAGGATCAGGCACGCTGTGTGCTGCTGTCTTGTTTTCATCATCGCATTCAACAGTATCGGCTGGCGACTGCGGCGCTCTGTCGACTGACGAGTCAAAATAACGTCTGCTGGAATGTCGGATTTGCAAATTTGAATTAGTATGTTTTTTTCCAACCAAATCAAGAAAATATCTAAACATATTTTAGCCTCCTTGTGTTCTACAGCGTTGATATAGCTGATATGCCTCTAATCCTTTGTCTCATAATATCAAAATTAGAGATATGATAAGAGCAATTTCATGTTTTTGCTCATGTAGGTGCTAATTATTCTGGCCCATTTCTTTAATGAACACTGTAGATGAACCTCCACCCCTTAGTAATGTTAAATGAAATCAGCTTGTGTGGTTATTGTTATCAATGTTCGTATGCACCATGCAGTTATGAGTCTATATTAATCTATATATCTATCTATCTATATATATCTATCAATATCTTTATATCTTTATATATATATATATATATATATATGTGTGTGTGTGTGTGTGTGTGTGTGTGTGTGTGTGTGTGTGTGTGTGTTTATATATGTGTATGTATGTGGGGTTTCTTCCTCTGCTTTGAACCCATTTAAAAAAAAAAAAAAAAAAACTAAACTCTAATGGAGATGTTCCCTCCCCAGACACTGCTTTGATCTCTTCCTGTGGGACCTGTTTGTGCCACGCAGGAAAGTCTGATAAGCCTCAGAACCAGGCATCAATTACACTACTAATTACACAAGTATAAAATCTTGACCTTGGCGCCTTGATTTTTATTTTTTTTTACCTGCCTCTGTGCTCAGAACACAAACAAAAACAGGCACCCTAATGCTTAAACACAGAGACAGGATACGAGAAGAGTTGCTTGCGAAGTTGCAGGGATGTGCCCTCGTCCCCGGCAGCGCGGTGTAGTTGTAGCTGTGGTGGTGTGATCCTCGCAAGGTGAGAGGATGCTGGAGGAGAAGGCTGCCTTGCGGTCAGCAGGGAGGCGGCGGGGCCTGAGGGAAAAGCTCTTAACTTCTGTCAGGCACAAATAACCACGCCATTTTTCACCTCCTGATTTTTAACTGAGAAAATCATTCCGGTCCCCAGTCATATGAACTCTATGCACATGCCATGAGTCAGTTCGTACTCTGACAGTAAGGAACTCACTCTCAACTGCCAATCTTTATTTCTTTTGCTGCAGGACCTTTTTTTTTTTTCTTTTGCTCAGTCTTTGAGATCGTTTGGGGTAATGTGTCCCCTGTAGACTCCATGAATGAATAACTCTCTAACGGGGCTTGCATTAATACTCTTCATAAAAAATGTGAATTATCTGTTCCCTTAGTAATATCCTTACTTAATGTATAGTCTGCAAAGTGTACTGAAATCACTCCGACTCATGAAATTCGTACATTTGATCAAGAATCAGTAGGAATCTCAATGTCAATGCTGCTTTTAACAGAACTGAGGCACCATTACTGCTTCTATTTTCTTTCCTAAAACAGAAACAAATTATACATTCGAATAGGAAATTATGTGTAATCACACTTGTGCACTTGCTGAAAAATCCCTTTATACACAAATGTAGACATGAGGTGTTTGCAGGCTGAGGACACAATGATTTACTGTGGTCAATCTGCTGCTAGGTGGTGCTATTGGTATCACTGAATTTGAGGAAGAGCTTAGAAGCAACATTCATCTGTCTTTTTTTTTTTTTTGTTTTTTTGTTTTTTTTAACCAAAATCGTGAAAGTGTAAAGCCGTCTAGTGAGTAGTTTAATTTTTATACTCATTCGCCTTGACTGTATATACAGTGCAGTTTACACTATTTTCCATGTTCCCAGATCTACACTCCAGAGGCGCTGATTCTTTAAGTGGAAATATATAAGAGCGGCTGCCCTTATGCTCGAGTACGTTGCCATACATCACATCATTTAACACTTTGAACTGTCAGAAACGTGTCACTCAGTCTCTCTCTTGATACCCCCATGTGTCAGAGTGAAATCATAAATACAATCATTTCCCCAATGTTGGCTCTTTATTCTGTCAACCGTTTCAAAAAATGTGACTGTGCCTCTTCATTTCCGACGCATGAATAAGTGAAAGGCCATTAATATGTCTCTTTCATTACGCTCTGGCACTCTGGCAACTGTGCGAGCGCCGAGCAATGCACGAAGATCCGCTCGTGTTTTGCCCGGCTCGGGGTTCTGATGTCCGATTTGTAAGGCAACAAAGATACATCACTGTGTCCACATGAAACTAATGTGTCGTTCTAAGATTTTTAGATTTTGATCCTGCTGTTTCAAACGAGCACAAAGAGCAAGAGGCAAATTTTCTATTGTAAAAATTTCATAGTTTTAGCAGTTTCATATATATATATATATATATATATATATATATATATATATATATATATATAAAACTATTTTAAATTATTACAAAGAAACATTTGCATCTCATCTGAATTAAACTCGATAACTTTAACTAGAAATTGTACATTATTAAAGAGCATATCCTATATGTAACTGTTTGGACTCTCCTTATTTTTGACTGCTTGGTTTAAAGTAAACATTTTCCCCAAAATGAAAAGTACAAATATTGTGAAAACTGCACTTGTGGCCAAACTGGTCAAACCTATTTTCTGTGTGCTTTTTTTCTTAAGTTCACCCTGTCCTTTGACAAACAGGTCTCTTTCCTTGTCTTCTTTTTCTTTTCTTTTCTTCTTCTTCTATCGCCACTCCCAAGACAAGATTAGAGGGGAAACTCATCAGTCTCCTTGGCTGTTGTCTGATAAACTTTTTATTTGAAGGGTGTCCTGTCTGGTGTCTCTGGTGTCTTCCTCCAGTGCACTCCTGATTTGAAATATAGCCTTACATAATGAGGGAGAAAAATAGAGCGGTGTTGCACCCCTGAGCCGGTGTCAGCTTAATCAATCATTTTTAAACACAGGCAGGCATGCTTACTCTACTCGCTTCACATCCGCCACATCCTTCCCCTGCTCAGCAATGTGACAGCAGCATAATTCATTTTAATGCAAAAAAATTAAACCGGCAGCATCAAACTTGTCCTTGCATCCTTTTAGTTTAAACACCGGGTAGTGTGTTGGTTGTTTTTTTTTTTTTGTGAGTGTGTTTACATTTCCCTGTATTCTGTAGCTGCTATAAATAGACATCGTTTCTTATGTTAAGGAGTAAGAAGTGTCTATGTGACGTCGAATGCAATGCACATTTTAATTGAACTGTATAAGCATCACTTTTCATAACATTTACATTTAGACACATGTTGTTTTCGTGTTTGTTTTTGTCTTTCCCAAAAGGTAAAATTACAAGCGTGCCTGCCTGTGTCCCTCTCCAGGTCTGGTTTCCCCTCCGTCTTCGATGCTGTACATGCAACAGGCGTGGAATGTTAGGGTTCACACGGTCAAATTGCAGTGGGTCAGGAGGCCAGGGAAATTTGGAGGAGCTAAAGCCGAGCGGTAGGAATGGAACTTGGCCTCCTCGCTTGGCAGTGAGAGATTCCTTCTGGCTCTCTGTCAAAAAGTCGGCCTTCGGCGCAGCTCGGCTCCAAAAGTTATATCACGCTCTTGTGTTGCTGAGTTACATGCAATTGGAAACATGAAAAAGATTATTCCTCAGAAAGTCCCTTCCTGCAGCCAATCCAAACTAAAATATGATATAATCAAGATTATCACAGAGAGCCAATATTTCATTTTATTGACCAAACATTGTGTAATTTTTTTGGCACCTGCTTACGCTCATCATTACATTTTAAATTAGCAGACTAGACTGCTACGTTGTAAAATAAATTCACTTTAAATTTCTCAGAAAGTGTTTCATCACCATGTTTGACGCTAGTTACCTTCGTGTAGTTCAAGTTCTGTCAGTTCACAGTTCAAACGGCGCAATTTAGACATGTTTTTTTTTGGCATTTTTTTATTTTACCATTTTAAACTCATCAGTACTATTTAGCGATTATTCCTTTCCTGGGAAAAGGAATAATAGACAATAAACTTTCACTTCCAGTTACAGTTGAAATAAGTGAACTTTGGAAGAGGCTGCTGGAAACTTTCTTTATTTCAAAACCTATCCGGCAAAGAGAAAGTAGTTTATGTTTGATGGCAGACGTCCTGGTTTCAATCAGGTCTAATGGTCAACATGCAATAAAATTCATGAGCAGACCTTGTAACCTCTTTATAGTATAATGTATATTAGAATATAAAAAGATGTATAATTGTGTTTAAAGATACACCAGTGCTTTTCTTAATTGATCTATAAGTTCATTAGTTTGTGAATATCTTTTATAAATATAAAATAATATAATTAAATATCTTTTATAGGCCTAACCATCTTGTCTGTGATCAGCAGCCTGGTCAGATCATTTCATCATAACTTTCTTACCAGTTTAGCAAAGAGAAAGTAGTTTATGTTTGATGGCAGGCATCTGCCATCAAACATAAATCTCTGGTCTCAGTCGGGTCTAAAGCTTGATCAGACCTTGTAACTTATAGAGTAATGTATATTACAATATATAGGGATATATAGTTGTGTTTGAAGAGTTGCAACGGTGCTTGTATTATTTGATCTGCATAAAGTTCTGTAGTTTGTGTTTTTTTCACTCTGTATCTTTCACAAAGTGTCTCCTGCCATGTTTGACACCTCTGACCTTCATGTAGTAACGTTCTGTCAGCTCACAGTCAAATGTTGTTTTTCAGACATATGTTTTAGCCAATTTTAAACTAATCATCAATACTATTTAGGAATACTTTGGCTGGAATAATGAATACTAAGCAATAAACATTCAGTCTTAATTACAGATCACAGAGGTCACTGGAAACTTTCTCTATTCCAAAATCTATTCAGCAGAGAGAAAAGTAGTTTATGTTTGATGGCAGACATCCTGGTTTCAATCAGACTTAATGATCACCAATATGCAGTAGAACTCATGATGTTGATTTTCATGATCAGGCTTTGTAACCTATAGTGTAATGATTATATTTAAATAGAAGTAGATATATAGTTGTATTTATAGAGATATAGCCCTTCTGTTATTTTTTTTTTTATGACTGCTTTGTCTATGATCATCAGTCTTTCTCCCTCCTCTATGCAGAGAGGGCCGGACCATGTCAAAGTCCACGTGCAGTGCTTTGAAGAGGCGTGGTTCCGCCTCGCGGCTTGCCGCTGATCACATGCAGAAAGCGTGGTGTTTGTAATCGCTGCGCAACAAGGCGCAGTGTGCACGGACGCCGGTGACGTCTGATGATGATGATGATGTCGGCTGCATTTTGCGCCATGCGCCGTTTCGTAAAGCTGTTTTCTCTTCAAACCGCTGTCAATAATAACGCTCACTTTTATCAGAGCCGGAGCGGAGACACAGGTTATACTGTGAGTGGAGAGAAAAGGGAGGGAGGGAGGAGGGGGGTGCTTTCATCAGCTCTAGCAGACTTACTCAGAAATGCAGTCCGCTCCTCCCACAGGACGCCGGAGATGATGATGATGATGATGATGTTGATGATGATGATGACGATGATGAAAATAATGAAGGACACTGAGTACCCTCGTTTGAATTCTTCCACATGAAAGTTGCCTCTGCAGTCCTGATATATGCTGCATCCACACTGAAGGAATTTATAATAAATCCCTTTTATTGCAGCAGCTTTTTGACTATAAACTTGCACATTAAGATGCTATTATTGATTTGCATTGAAGAAAAAAAATTCTGCTGATGATTAAAGTAGTCATACTTATGTGAGGGTGGTGTCTTATCAGAGATTAGAGATAAACAACTAAATCCAAGAACTATTATTGTCATAAAAACACATTACTGCCAGTTTAGTAGCATTATATAAAGATCTGGATATCATTTACATGTCATGTTGATGTATTTTGAACAATTTGGGGCCAGTTTACAGTTTCAGATCCATCAACAACCCACAGAGGTATTCTCATATTTTGCATCAAGTTGCATCTAAGATGAGACACAGATGTAGAAAAGTGTTGAGCACGATCACAGAATGTTATGAAACGTTATATTGTCCATGGAAAACTGCGCAGGGTCGATCAGCATGGATTACTTTAAGGCCTACATCTATTCTTCGGCTATTGACAACCTCTCCCTTTTCAGTTTGCATGACTGGAGCTCTCACTAGCGCTGCTAGTGGACAATCAAACCTACACACCCACCCCTAGACACACTCGCATTTCTCATTTCTTACTTCTAGTCTAAATTAGATAGCAAGGCGTAGTGTCGGAGCTCACAGATCGCATAGAATTAGTTTGAAGTATTAGCGTTAGTTAAACAGTAAATCTGAAATTCAACATGGAGTCCCCTCCAGATCCAGCGAGCGACCCGGGCAACAGCGCCTCGGAGCCGGCTACCCCGGTCAGGGAAACCCCGGTAAACCTGGAGACGCTCCGGAAAGCGGACCATCCAGCCCCGGTTCGAAGGCAAACCTGCTCCAGCACCAACAGAGGTAAGCGGAGCGCATTTCGCTTTTTGTTGGGAGACAAAAATAAAAGCCCGATCGCGGATTCTCGTAAATCAAACTTCAATAAAAATGAATTAAATCGCTTACACCCCCCGCTGCTCTCCCTCTCTCCCCCTCTCTCTCTCCTTATAAATAACAGCTACACTGTCTAAATTCACCCAACCACGGTGACATGGCTTTTTATATAAAAACCAACCGCGGCTTTTTTAGCCGTTCGGTTGTAATTAGTGTCTCGGTGTGTGTTGCTGGTTGTTCAGGCTCCACTGACAGCTCAAATCATAGGGGGGTGATACGGTCACAGATGTCACATTTACTCTGACTGCAAGATAAATCAATTACCCATTGCAACTTAAAATTGACCAACTGGAGCTTTGCTCGGTGCCAGAAAAACCAGGCCAGCCTGGCGGTTCAAACACGTTATTGTCAAAGTGGCAAAAGTGAACTTTTGGAAAACTGTGAGGCTAGTTCAGTTTATCGATCAGTCCTATTCTCTCTCATTTTTTTTCCTTGGGTAAGGACATGTCCTCCACTATTCCTGATCCAGCAACAACACAGCGCCGTCTGGCTGGATGAGACCCCCCTTTTTTCCTTCCTTTATTTTTTTATTTTTTATTTAAGAAAAAAAAAAAAAACATCTCCAGCTAACAGATTTAGTCTGTTCTTGTGTGCAAAAAAGACGCCCCAGCAGCTGGAATTTGTTTAGGGCCAGCTACCAAACACTGTTGCAAGCATTAAGACGCGCTGCACAGCTTTTGCTTTGCTTTTTTTTTTTTTCTTCCTTCTTCCCAAATTTAGCGACTAAACCTTTATGCGATCAGACAAATAATAATAATAATAGTCATAATCAAAAAGCAGCAACGCAGATATGTGCCAATGTATAAACTGTCTGCATCGCTGTTGAGAACTAATTCATATTCTTCTTCTTTTTTTTTTTTTTTTTTTAAAAAAACCCCTGATTTATCCACCACGTCCCGTCCATGTTGTACAGTACAGACAGTATTTAACCACACCCCCTCTCGGCTGTCTCCAGCACAGGCTAACCGGGCTCATCCAAGTTCAAAGAAATAGTGATTTTTCTCTGCTGATTCTTGACGGAGCAGAGTTGGCCAACACATGACAGCGAGACGAGACGGTTGTAGACGTGACAATTAATTCTTTGCACGAGGGGGGGTCGTGTAGTTGTTTTTGTGTGTGTGTGTGTGTGTGTGTGTGTGTGTGTGTGTGTGTGTGTGCGTGCGTATTTATATGTGTGTGTGCTCGCACTCTTCCTGCGCGCATGGGTATATTTAGAGTGTGATATGGTGAATGTGGAATGTAAGCTGGTTATGTAACAGGTTTAGCCATAAACAGGCGCGCACAACTGAGAGCAGAAATCATCATCGTCGCGGATCTTTCCACTTTAATACAAGAGCTTCACCCACTCCTCACGATCACCACCACGGTCCTTAAATTTAGAAAGAAAAAAAAAAGAACAGAAAACAAGAAAGAAAGAAAAAAAGATCATTGCACTCCGTTGCGAGTATTTATACACCACCGAAAGGAAACTGACTGTGTGACTTTGTGGGTTGGCACAGTCTGAGCACTTATGTAATCGCGGGGCAAGGACAGGTAGTTGGGAAGCTTCGTGGATTGATTTCTTTTTTCACAAGTCTGACTTTGAGACACTCCTAACCTGCTGACCCATATTCACCCCACCCTTTTATGCACAAGATTAAAGTGCGTCTGGGAAAGAGAAAGACAGGAAAAAGAACGCCTTTGGTCTGTTATGTAATGCTGAATGGGTGAAAAAAAACACATGTTCAGTGGGACAACCTCTGCAGTTAAAGGAGTTATGCAGGGAAACTTTATTTTGACCCTTTCTTTTTTTCTGTTTTCTGTGTGTGTGCAAAGAATAAAGAGTATATGTAGAATGACTAAAAGCTTGAAGGAAAGTTTTGAGAAGTTTAAAAAAAAAAGAAAAAGTTATGTCCTTGACATTGGTTGTGGTCAAATTCCTTAACTGAGTTGTACTGTGTAGTTCACGTCCACATCTGGCTTTTACTGAGCGTTTGTCTGTCGTGGAAACAGATCGTTCGTTTTTATCTTATCTTACAAAATCACAAGTCATCACCTGCAGCTTATACAAGAGTGGCAATTTATTGCGCCGCACCATCTAATCTACAGACCCTTAAACACGTCGGAGTGTGTTTACAAGCCACTATAACTCTGCAACAGTTGACTTTTATTTGAAAAATATTAACTTAACTGTGCCCTTATGGGAGATTATTTATAGATGTAATCATGTAGAACGCTCGTCATGCATGAGAGCTGAAGAAAAGTTTGCTTTCATAAAGAAATGATAGTATAATTGCTTTATTTAATAAAGTGTTCACATACAACTACATGTGTTCCATTAAGACGTAACGTAACTGCAATTCGTTTATTGTGATGGCGCGGTTCGGCGCAGCTTAGCTCTAAAAATAAAACAATAAAGAATTAAAAAAAAAAAAAAAAAAAGCTTTATGGTTTCCCGGTGGTGATGCAGACTTGTAAGATGTTTTTTAGGATTGCAGTCGAAATGTCCGAGAGGCAGCAGACACTTGCTGAAGCGCAGTTCCTCCTCCCTTCACACCAGCTGCATTAGACTTTCCGAGGATGCACATATCTTATCCTGCATGCAGAGCATTTACTGTTTTAACCCTGAGTGCTAATACCTTTTAAGTAGAAAAGGGCTTACTTCAGCAGAACCGCCGCTGTAAGACTTGAGTGGGTCAGAGAACAGGCCTTGGAGGGGCTCTGGATATCATTACTGGAAAGAAGAAAGGATGTTATTTTCATATAGCAAGATCCCTCAGTTCGCAAATTTGGAAACAATCAATATTAATGGCTTGGTTATGTAAGGTGATGGTCTCTGCAGAGGCTCGTAATATCACAGATGCAACAGGGAAGTTCTGAAGCTGTGGATCTGATAAGAGCTCCGGTGTCCTGGATGCTCTGTTAATATGACTTTGTTTGACTGCTCAAACTGTGTGTGTTACAGCGCTGTGGTAGTAGACTTCACTGTGTGACACTACGCTTGTCCCGTTATACTGTACAAGTGCTCGGTATCGTTATTTACAGTGACACAAGTCATATGAATGTTGTTTGGGGAGAAAATTGTGCAACTGATAGTTATTTATAAAGGAAAAATAACATTTCATTTCTTTTAAATTTGTAAAAGTTGTCGCCAGGAGAAGGGAGATGTGGTACTGCAGTGCACCTTGCTCGTTAGTTTGTCTCCGTGTCACATCTAGATGTAATCTCTTTTGATTCTTTTACACTGAATACTATCTTTCATCTTGTTATCTCACATTTTATTAGTATTTTACATTGTCCACTTGAGCATCTTTGTTACTATTTTCTTCAGATGATTTTCCTGAATAAGTGTTAATTTCATAGTAGGAAACAAATCTCACATCATGCTTGTTTTATCTGATCCAAACTAAACAGGCAGAATATTCAAATCTTCGGTCGTCTCTTAATGAAAATGTACCCAGACTTTCATCCAGCTGTTTTATTTTCGGGGCAGTGAAATGAGAGCTCTCAGTCAGAGTGGCAGCATTTATTTAGTTGTTGTTGACACAAGACGGATGAGGTACACAGACGTAGAGGCTTAAAAAAAAGGTTTTTCAACAAAATCTCTGAAAGCCGGGTGTTGGCATGGGGCTTGCATGCCACTGGAGTGGACAGCAACATTATTGAGTCTGTGGCATTCTCGAATTCAATGAATTAGGGCTCTCTGCCCTCTGGAGAGCATGAAGATACAGGTATAGGCTTATAGTTGAGCCTTTGGCTCGGACATGTCCAGGAGAAGAACTCCATTATGTGTCTCTTTTTTTTCTGGCTGGCTGCCTATGACTTAATATCTAGTTTCACTCCTGCGTATTCTTAAATGTGGGTGTAGTGATAATATCCTGAACTCTTTCACTGGTACCTGTCAAACAGTTAACACTATTAAATGTTAACAATCTGCCTATTTGAAGTGAAGGTACAGTATGTGATTATTAAGTTCTCCTCTAACCAACAGTTCACATCATCAGTCAGTTTAACTGAAAAAGATAAAGATAGTATTACTTCAGCTGTGTACTGAGCTGTTGCACTGACAATGACATCTGCTCTGAGTTTAGACGTTGGAACTACTGCCTATGAACAAAAGGTCCTCTGTTATGTGCTTATGAGCCTCAAAGGTCAAATTACATTTGAGCGGCAGTATGATTATCTAAGGAGGATATACCTGTGAATGTCAACACAACACTAGGATTAGTAGTTAAATGAGCCCTGATTGTGATTTTGTCATGTCAAGCGTTTCCTTCCTTTCCTTCTCCCTCTCATTTCAAAAATAGTAAATAAAGTGGGTGGATTTTATTTTGACACACGCTTGAGTATTTTTCCACATTATTATTATGTAATAATTCAATTCCTTTTGTGTAAAGTTAAAATTTTGCTAACCAAATGTGACCTTCCTTGAAACTTTTGTTTCACTTCCTAAAATGTTTGCGTTTGTAATAAAAGCAGCTCTGTTTACGTTCACATATTCAATGAAGCTCCCTCTCATGTTAAATTTGACCTTAACATTATACTTCGTGGTCAAACAAGTCAAACTTTGCAAAGAAAAAAAAAACACTTAAAGGCATTTTATGAGACATTGTAAACTAAATATTTTTGGTACTTTTTTTATGTTTAAATAGCAGACGTTCGACTCCACTGGTCTGAGTGTGAGGCTGAAAGGCGACTTTCACTTTCTTGGTCAGGCGCTTCTGACCACTATGGTTGAGTTTGGTGTAGGAGTGCGTCCTCTAGGGCGTGCTAACTGGATTTTAAGATTTTTTGTGCCCGGACCGCAACAACGTATCCAGCCCTTATAAACAAGAATGTTGCTGACTGACTGACAGTGATCAAGTTACACCATTGGTCAGCTGGACGAGTCTTCGAGTTTCCCCATTTACTTTACTTTTTTCAAAATTAATTGCAGCCAACAGTTTCTATTAACTCATCAGGTGGCATTTGCAAGTAGTGTAGCCATTTTAGCGCCATTTATCACTAAATTTAGAGTCGTTTCAGACCGAAAAACAGCAAAAAATCTAGTAAAATTTTAGCTACTTTCCATAGAAAAGAGTCGCAAGTATTGCAACATCTCTAGCTGCATGTCCTCAGTTCAATGAGTGGCACAACAGTAGTTTGTTCCCAGACAGACGCTCTGTGCTTTTCTTTGAGTGATCATTTTAAAGGTAAATAGAGCTGAAATTACAACTCTTCCATTGTCTTTAAAGTACGCGATGGTGATTTTGTCAGACAGTGTTGTGATTATTAAAAAAAACAAAAAAACAAGATTTTTAGAAGTGCACGGCAGCTTTGGAAGTGAGCGCTTGTTAGCATGTAGCCTTAATGGGTCATGTTTGAGTCATAGTTGTTCCGATGTCTGACAACAAAAAGAGAAAAAAAAAACAACAACATTCAAACGAGAACGTTTTTAAATCGGAATGCAATTGTATTGAAATAGTGCTTATGTGAGAACAGAGAGTTGTAAAGAAGCAAACAGATAAAGGGGCTGAATCTGGCTGACACCAGGCAGAATGCAAATACGACGGAATGACTTCATGTATATGCTAATTAGAGTATTATGTGATCTAGTGGCATTTAGCAAGTTTTTTAGTAGGATTTGCGACCTTCTGAAAGTAGCTGTTTCATGACTCTCTCAGCTCTGTGGCTTCAGGTTTGCACATATTGACCATACACGATATGCATTGACCAAACCTTATCATGGAGCATTAAATCTTCCATATCTGCAATGTGAAGAGTTTGCAAATTGTGTGGTAACCTGTGATGATGTGGAATGGAATGCTGCATTTGGTACAAGGGGGGCTGCATGAAAGGACTCCTGTGGATTTTATTGTAGGAAGCTGCTTTGTAGACGCACTGTTGGTCGTTCCCCGCCTGTGAAACTTTACACACTGACAAGACGTTGCCAGCTGTTGGCAGGCAAACCGTTGCCTGAGTTCGCACTTGACCCATGAATCTATGTTTAAACCTCAACATCTGGGCCAGTAGTTTCAACTTTAACTAGGCTGAGATCTATGCGCAATGTGCATTTGTATCAACTTTGTGCCATTGTGTTTCCCTCATTTGTATTCTGTAGCACTTTACTGATGATGCAGAAAACCTGATCTGTTAAGGTTCTTGTAATTTGATTCCGTGAGTTCTTAATCAGCGCAGGGTTTCTTCTTTTGAAGTGCAATAGTTGTACAAATTTTAATCAGTGTGGAACTATTTTTACACTGTTGATGGAGATCAAAAAGTGAAAGGATGAGAATATAACGTTACTAAAGTCTGAACTGAAAACTACATGAGTGTGTTCTGCAAATATTAGGTGATGATACAGGTGTGTTTTTTTCTGATAATTTGTTCATATTTATTGGATGTATGTTGCAGGTAACGATATTCAGAAAAAAAGTTAAGAAATGTCAAACTTAAGTTAAACCAAATATGCAAGTTTTTGTCTTGCGGGACAGTTTATTTTGGAGTTTTAATCACCAGTGGCTTAACTGGGGCTGGCGAGGAAGTTTCAGCTGGTGACAGATACCAGATTTGATGTGAAATCTCCAGTGGTGAATGATAGCTCAGATCTATGGCCCATTTACAGAAGTTTATATCTTAGATAGAAATTTCTGAATAGTAATGACCGGAAATACTCCAGATGCATTATTGGAGGACGTTAAAGGAGTCTAAATTTAATGTGGTACACTGTGACCTAAGTACTGGTGCCGCTTGGCTCTGTGCTGCTCTGCGCCTCTCTGATATGAAATAGGCCCCTTAGAAGAGGCCTAGAGGGAAAGAGGTGGTGAGAGGGGTCTAAAGGATCACTCAGTGGAATTCTTATGTCACATCTAGGGCCAAGTCTTTCACATCTCCACCAGTGTGGAGTGCGCAAAGCTTTTTCAAGCAGGTAGGTAAGCCTCTCACGCTGAAAATCCTAGCACTCAGGCAAGAACTTTGACCAGCAGTATCTTTTTTTTTTTTTTTTTTTTTGCCTTTGAACGAAAATCGTGCCGGACGTTTCACTGTCGTCGTGCAGGCTCGCAGAGCGCTGACATGTGTTAGACACTTGAGAGAGAAAAAAAAAAAAAAATCAGGATGATCTCCCAGCTGAGAAGGTTCCTCCAGACGTTATGTGCATGTGTGCGCCTTAAAACAGGAAGAGGTAACGTTGTAAAATCTAAAGTATGTTATTCAAACGGCACACCTCAAGAGCCTCTTAAACGCTATTTATCTTGCTCTCCGTAGGTTAAATGGCCCTCGTGGCAGCTCTCACTATTAAGTGGTGGGGATGTGGCATCAGGCTAAGATGAAAATGGAAATATCTGTTGCACATTGAAGCCCCACATACCAGATACAAAGACTCCAAGTGCTTTCTTTCTGTAGTTAGTTGAATAAAACTGTAATTTAACAACCTCTGCCTTTATGTCGACACAATACAAGAGTCTAGATGAGTGAAGGTGGAAATTGTTGGGTCTTGTTTTTACTTTTTGTAAAGCCTCTTCATCATTATGTCGCTGTATGTGTGAAGTTACTGATTTTTATTCACGCAAATTAACTGAAATAACAAAACACAGTCGCAGGATTAAAGCCTTTTTTTTTTCAAGCGTATCAACGTGTCACACGAGGCGAAACAACAAGCGAAAAGCGGCGAGACGCGTACGTCAACGTCCTCCGCCGTCGTTTCCGTTACATCACTGCTGCGTGGGAGTGTTACTTAACTACTGAAAGTTTATTTGTTACCTTCAAAAATAAACAAAACAAAGCAAGAAAAAAAGTTTTGGAGACACAAGAGATTTAAAAAAAAAAATAATCCCAAAAAACCAAAAAAAAAAAAAAACAACAACTTGAAAATCAGTGTCATTTCAGTTGGCTTGATTATTTATATTGGAATAACAAGCGCAACTTAATCTCATAAATAAAAAAGGGAGAGATACAGATCCGTCCCCTCCAGGTACTGCCACCACTTAATCGAATTAGCTCCACTCTCAGGCTTGACGGGCTCTTCAAACACCCCTGGTGACTTCTGAGTGCCGATTACAATCAGCTACTATTTTCAGCCTTTGATTAAAATCTGGTGAGGTTGGACAGAATTTTTTTTTTTTTTTTTTTTTTTTTTGAGAGAGCAGAAGCAACTAATTATTAACATCGCAGCCCATCTCTCTCACTCTTTTTTTTTTGCCAGTTACAGAGGGCCAGTGGGCTGAAGTAGTTAAACAATACCCATAAGTATTAATCATACTGAATCAGTCTGTGTGAAACTATTAGCTCCATCTTCCTGATATATCTCATACTAGTCAGTGCGATGTCCATACAGATATTTTTACTCACCTTTGTGTCATATTAAGAAATTTCCAGCGTAGAATATTTATTTAAATCAAACAGGACATTTGTATTCGTTTCAAATTGCAACACATGAATCGTAAAAACTATAATCTAGCCGTTCGTGGGGGTTTGCTTTGTGTGACAGGCAGACGATGACGAACACAACTCTTTACTCACAAAATAATAGAAGATGATCACAATTGTTCATGCCTCACACAGTATGTCACAGAATCATTGTAATGTGCCTGTCAAAGACAATTCTGCTCTTTTGTCACTTTCAAAAGGCAGATTTTTGAATATGAATAAGTCACTAATGAATATTTGGTTCTTGCGTGTGACTGTGGATTGATTGCTGTAGGAGGCGTACGGAGAGTGTGGCACGATGGGGCTCAATCAATGCAGCGATGCCGCTGTGCTGCTTCGCTGACAGTGATTGAAAGACAGTCACTCTTCACCACGTATGATACGCGAAATCCTGCTCCCGTTGGCTGACAAATATCATCTGTCTGATCAATCAATATTTGCAGCTTTATTTTACTAATGCAGTGCTTAAGAGGCAATAATTAACGCCATGTCGGGTTGTTAAAAGCCTATTTTTATGTGACAGACAGAAATAGGCAGACAGAAATAGGAAGAGGAAGGCCTTCGGTCAGGGGTTGAGAGGGGCAGATTGTGCAGACGATCCTCGTACGTTGCACTCTGAACTTCCAAGAAATTGAGCTTTTCTCACTGCACAATGATTCCTGTTGCTTTTAACTTGTGTTATTGAACAAAACTCCTTTTACTTTTAACACTTTTGTTGTTCTGTGTTGAATTATGTTTTTGCTCATGTCTCTTTTCAAGGTTTGCATAATTGAAATATAGTGTGAAACGGTTTAACTGAGGGAATATTCATTCAATGTCATCTTGTGTTAAACAAGTGTGGCTTGTGATGCTCATTAATTTCTGCTTGCTCCACTTGCGGTGTTTGGGCTCTCTTTGCTGGCTCAGTGCCACAGTGTCTTCTGAAAGAGCCACTTCATCTCTGTCAGGGGCAGGTGGAAATTTGCTGCACACTTCTAATTGGACAAAGTGCCTTTCAAACTCCGAGCCATCATACACCGATCACATTATCATACAGACCAGGTGTCAACAGAGGTTTTTCACCTCCCTCTTCCCCTCCTGCTCTCTTCTGCATCTTTTGGTCGACTCGGATTCTCCCCTGTGCTGTGTCGCTCTTTAAACTACCTGCTGCCTACTGGCCTAAGGCTTAACAAGCCCTGTCACACAGATTAATTACAAAAAAGTGTACTTGTTATTTTGAATCTGGAGCTTTTCTTGTGCTCTACGGAGCAGCATTCGGACAAAAGTCATTTTCTAAAACCTGGGACTTGAAACTTTTCTTTTCTTTTTGCCTGCCTAAGATCTTCAAGCAGGTACTTCCAGAGTTTAGAGCATTAAAAAACGGTAGCCTGGTCAGCTTTAAGTTCAAGTACAAAAGAAATATTTGCACCAGCCAGAGACAGAATGTGGGGCTGCAGGTGAGCTTACAGCTGGCTTTAAGGTTTGCAGTGTAGCTCAGGGGCCAGAACTCTCCAAGCTTGTAAAAGTAATCATTGAAATCGGTCTGATCAGCTCTTCCATCTTCTAACAACGAACTAGTGCAAAGGACGGTGCATTGAGTGATGTCATTTTGTCTGTTTTGAATCACTTAAAAGCACAACTTCTGAATTTTGAATGAGCCAGAGCAGTGAAACAGACTTATAATTGAGTTTTCTAAATACAGAGAGATGAAAACCTTTTTCTGTCATCACTGATTAACTATAGAAAATAACACAATAGCTGAAAAGTGATGTAATGTTTTTGAGTTATTTCATTTCATATCCAGTCAGTTTAAAGTGATGCAAACACAAAACTCCCTTTTGTGAGATCTTTTAAGCCAGATGTGACCATTAAAGAGACATTTAAGTTAGAACATTGATGCATTTTGAGTTGCTGGCCTACAGTTATATAGCATAATTGTGTCTGTGCAGCAGCTGAAGGAAACGGTTTGTTTTCTGTTGATATAAAGTGGGACAAGGTAAATAATAAATAAAATGTGACTAAAAATGAATGCGGTAAGACTATATATGCTGAGTATATATGTTGAAAGATAGGAAGTTAATATTCAGAAGGTTCAGGAGAAACTGGATCGATTGTTGTTGTTTTCAGTATGAACCAGTCCTTGATTTGGTTATTTTGTGTGACCAAGATTTCTGTCATTTTGTTTTATTTTTTGTATCAAAGCTCACTGGTTTCTTGAATAGGACGACACTGGTATTGGGCGGTTTATTTTTGTGTGTAAAAATCGTTAACAGCTTAGCACCTGGATTGTTGCTGCTCTGGCTCTTCTTAGCACTGATGAGAAAGCAAAAGTTGTGGAATTAATTTTATTGCAGTTTCCTTCGATGGCTGAAAAGCGTAACCAGTTGCATGTGATGATAAATACATTATCGCTTCTGTTTCCACACATTGGGCAAACATGGCAAAATTTTGGCACACTCTATTGCTTATCTTGTCTGCATGTCGTCAGAGCAGATGTATTGCACTGCGCTGATTTGATTCTGGGCAAAGGAAAGTGGACAGGAGAGATTGATGGTGGTGTCCCCAGTCAGACAGATAACACCTGATTCTGCCTGCAGGGGGTTGGTCTAGCACACTCCCCTCCCCTGCACCTCAGACGCGTCGAAGGCTGTGCTGAGGAGGTGAACCGTTCCTTCACTCAATGCAAATTCAGGGCCACATTGAGAGATGATCCCAGGACAATTGAGCCAATGTGGCCCCGAGCGCTCCGCACCACATGATCCATGCATCAGCCACACCTGGGAGAAATCCACACAAGCGTGGGGGTCATTTGTTTAACACAGGTGCATCATGTATCTCAACGCACTCAAAGCACACACACACACACAGTTGAACGCACGCCCAGAGACACACACACGCCCGATCACACTTGTACACAAGCGTTAATGAAATGCCATTTGTGCACATGGTTATACAATAATATTGAAAAAAAACATGTGTGGCACAGCACCTTTTGTTATGACCTGTTGTTTCTCTCACTTACATATTCTAATAAAAAGGTATTTCACAGGAGCGCGGCGGCGAGTTATGAAGGACAGCGGCTGTGTTTGAAAGCAGTGTTTCATAAGGAAAAAAAACACACTTCATATTCTGATTACTCTTAAGTTTTCCAACTGATGTTTGATGAGTTGCTGTTTTCATCTGTTTTTTAACCATTGAAAATTGCACACTTTGTGCTTATTTTGCAGTAAAAAAAATGCAATTTAAAGACATTACCTTGGGCTCTGGGTAAATTGTAAAGGTCTTTTCATGCTATCGTCTGTCGTTTACTGGCCGCACAATTACTCAGTTAACAGAAAAAAGTAATTGAACGATCAAGCTCGAGTGTAATTTGAAGTGTAGAATAAAAAGGAACGCTCTTCATATTGACATGATGGTTCATTGTTCCCTGCTTTGTATGTGCCATAGGGATACAAAGTGCATTTGAAAAAACACACTCTGCTGTTTGCACTTTAAAAGCTCCTTATGATGCCGTTACATCATTTGTTACAATTTACCAACCATGGGTAATGTCTGTGCGTCTTATCAACCACATGAATCAAAGTATTGCTGCTACATCCTCGCTCGTACGTACAGAGTGGCAGAGCAAATTTTCTTTTTTTATTCAATAACAAGGTGTGCAGCACAGGTTCTCAATGTGTGAAGCAGATGGTGAAAGGCTAGTGTATAATAGATCTCAATATTAACTGCAGCACATGCTGGGCGTGTTGGTGTATGGCACACAGCAGAGTAAAAGAGAAGCAATGACCTTCTGTCCCATCATTTACCCCCTTGTGCCCCCCATACCGCTCTCAAATTACTTTGTTTTAGCCAATTAAAGCAGCCGGCTGAGCATCAAGCAGGCTGCCATTTTTCGCTCACCTGGACCCATGTGACATTATCGCTCTGTCATCGGGAGAGATGGCCGTAAGTGGGAATCTCCGACATGGCACCGTGCCATGCTAGACCCCACTGTGTTCACTGAGATTAATGCAACGACTCTGCCTCCAACTTGCAAGAATCTCATTCAGCTCTGTCCCCTGTTCTTGGTGATAGCGCTGCACACTCGTTCCTCGGTTGCATGAACCAATGAGCAGATGATTGGGGTGGTTATACCGTGTTCGGCAGCAGACATGTATATATAGATATACATTCAGTGATATATTCTGAAATACCTCTGGCGCAGATAATTATCAGTTTTCTAAACAGTGTGAAGAATCTATTGTCCTGAAATTGTCTTGTCCCTGATCAAGATACCATATGCTGAGAAATGATTCTCCTTCCAAATCCTTTAATGGCTCAATAATAGAAAGAGAGAAGGCAGACACAACAATACTATGGCAGGAGATGAGTGAAGGACTAGAGTGTGTGGTGTTTAACAGCCATACGAGCACAGATTATGTGCTTGAAGGGGCTGAATTGAGTGCCAGCAGTGACAGTTGGGCTGGGAATTGAGTGTGCATGGGACGTGCGGCTTGACTCCGCTCGGAAACACCACTGGGTCCAGGGCTCATCTCTGCGGTCCTGTGGCCCTCCCTCCTCCCGTAAAGGCATTGTGGCCTGCCGTTTGCTCCGCTTCACCGGGGGAATGGATGGGCGCCCGCTCTCGCTTGATGAGCACTCACTAATGGCTGCCTCTTTGAACACTGACGGGCCCCGTTTGAGGAGGAGGAGTGTCTTTTTACTTCCCTCCAGCTTGCCTTGGCTGGGCATTCATCAAGCTTCCTGGCTTTGCTGTCCTGCCCACATGATGGTGCGCCAAGGGGGCTGAAACGTCTGTCATTTGTTTTACTTTCAAATAAAAGTTGATGATTTACCAATAAAAAGTAAAAATAGTCTTTTGATGATGTCTGGAAGCATATGGAGAAAGTGTTGCAATAGTGACATTTTCAGCACTTTGTCAGGCTGAAGTAACAAAAGACGAAATAGATATGTCCCTCTACATTTTCTAAATCTCAAAACAAACGGTGTGAAGAGAAAGATATGGATTCTGCATTACAAACATCTTTACCGTCTGATTCTGCGTCGGCTAACTAAAATGCACTGCGATGTCCTGGCAGGAGGCAGAAACACTTACGCTTCCATTCAGTTCTTATTTAAGAAAAAAGGTATTTTTGCTCTTAGGCTGCACAAGAAGGACTCTAGGAACGGCTTTAAAAAGATGTATTCATAACACAGCTTAGAACTGGGAGGTCTGTGATAACAAAATAAGCAGCCGCATTTGAAATCGAGCCCCTGGACACTTCTCATATACAGACTTTTCATCCTCTATAATTAAGAAATATATACAAAAAAAGAAGTGACACTCTCATGTTTTTTATTTCTATATTTATCTACATTATCGCTTGATATATAACATTTTAACACATCTTTGTGCAGTAGCTGTGATATATCAGTGAAGCTTGCAGTAATCAGTTATGTTTCTTATTGCCGCCCTTGACCGCTGACTTGTCTTTTCACCCCAGAGGGAGCTGTTGTTCCTGTTGCCTCCTCTTCACTGGCGTACCAGTCTCCACTTTCTGGAGACTCCATTAAGAAGTTGGAGACGTCCTTGGAAATCTCCTCTCTGTAACTTCTCTTGTCTTCACTCTCTCTTTCGCTCGTTCTCTCTCTCTGATTCACGTGCACTCTTTACTTTCTTTTTTTTCCCCATGTGAAACTAGGGCGAAGGTCAGAATGGCGAATTTGATATAAGAGCCGACGTGCTTCCGTGGAGCACCTTGTCAACTCAAAACAATAGGTTTGCAGGAGCTGTTATGCCGAATAAAGAATGTTCGCATATTCCCAGTGAAATGTCGTCCGCTAGACATTCCCAAAAGAGATGAGAACATTTGTCTGCATACATTTTTACCAGTCCTGGCCCAGTGGAAAATGGAGGTTGAAGCAAAAATGAATTCATTTAACATGTGAGCAAATAAGTTATTTCACCAGGGAGATTGAAAAAGTCATCCAATTTGCATGTTAGAACCTTTATCCTTGTGATATTAGATTTGATCATTAAATGCTCAAATGGTTTTCGCTCGTTCACTTTGTTCAGCTTTGTGTTGACGTAAATTTGAAGCTCTTGTCCTAACCCCAACATATAATGTTACAGCTCTGTTAGGCTGCACATAATGTCTATGAAGGAGTAACAGATGTTAGCAGTTGCATAATGGCAAGAAGGAAAAAAAAAAGCAGCTGGCTGTGGTGTTGTACAGCGGTGTGATCAAATAGTTTTAATTTGATCTGACTTCTTTGCCTCTGTGGTATCACAGAGCTGCCTCTTGGAAGAAGCTTACAAAACAGTGTGTCATGAAAAAAGGTCAGGATTGTTGGAGACAAGAGTTAGTCAGATCTAAAATTGCAGTTTGTGGGTTTTATTCTGATGGAAAATCTAAAGTAATGAGGGCATAGCATTAAATCATTCAAGTTAGGTTTTTCAAAGCAGTGGCCATTTATTTTTATGTCTAAACTCAACCTTAAGGTGTTTTGTGAAACAAAAAAAATGACCCCAATTAGGGAAATGAACGAGCCATAAATGGATGGATGTTAATACACTAACTGCTTTACTCATTTTTATTGTCAGAGATCTCTCACCAACCAGTTGTCACAGACAGTTTCATCTCAAATTAAATTCATTTGGATATGACATTTTAATTGGAACACTATTCCCATTAATTGAACAAATTAGAGAGAGAGTCTGCTGGGGGAAAGGTAATCTCTGGGAGAGATGATTTGGAATTCACAATTTAGAATTAAAAATCAGCTGCTGGGCTTTGTTTGTGTGGAAGCCAGTTTGCGACAGTGTGCGCAGTCGGTGCCTGCGCTCCAGGTCTCAGCGGCATTTAGGGCTCACATTGTCTTCATTAAAAGCGATTAAGGAATAGGTCAATTTAGTCCGCTTGGCTGGTTGGAGCCGTGCATTTCCCCGACTATGAAATGTCTTTGTCTTCATCTGCCTGGGCTCTGTGGGCTCAGACAGTCACTCGTGCAGCAAATATGATCCGTCACTATTTTACGCGTGTTTACATGTCTGATTGAACATCTTGGTGAGTCACAGTGGTAGCATTTAAATTGTTGTCATTTGTTTTTATTGCTGTGCGCAACACATGTTTGGGCTTTTACTGCGTTTCAGCACGCGAAACCGTCTGGGTTGATGACTTACTGTCTGATTAACAGTCAAAACTGCTGTTCATCTTGTGGCTCTAACAAACTAAAAACTTCAAACATATGTTGATGTCGTAATATGATGTTTCGGAGCGAGTGAGTGGAATCAATCGCAGCTTCTCCATGTTAACTTGATGTGTTTAGCATTGGCATTTACACTCACAAAACCCAGAATTTTCATTCCAAGGTAGCCCACCTGTCAGTTTTGGTAGATTGGCAATTTGACCAGTAAGAGCCAGGTGTAGATAACAACCAAAGATTACACAATTTTCTCATTAAATTTGAATTGTTTCGCGGTATCAAATAGAGTTCATACTTTGTGTGCCGCATGTTCAAAATAAGACAAATCTCTGTTGCTGTGTTCCTAATATTTGTATTACAAATTGGCTACAGCAGCTCTTTGAAATATCAGCACATTGTGTTCCATCCTATTCATATGTGGTTTCTCAGCTACCACGCTGTTGTCTGTCAACATGCATCATGAGCACCTGAGACCATGGAGCTCGATACTGTGACTGTGAACCTTGGTGGAAAAAAAAATCACAGCACAGCTCTGAAACACTGACACCATTCATCTGTGCTTTCAAATTTGAAATAATGTTAAGGTTTAAATTTTTTTTATCGATATTAAGCCTGACGCTGTTTTTACAGCAAATGTTGCAAATGTTTTGTTTTTTTTTTAAATTGAAGTGCCATTGATATCTCTTATGTGAATGAGGTGAGAAATATAACAAAAATAATACCTTGACACCTACTGCACAGATCACATAAAGTGGTTGGGAGCCCTAATTGGAGCTCTCTGTAGTAAAATGTGGGAGGGAAAACAGAGGATAGGGTGCAAGGAGGAAAAAGAGAGAGAGAGGGAGAGAGCCAGACAGAGGGGGCTCCTAGATAGCGAGGCCAGGGGGAAAAAGTTCCCCCATGCTTGTCAGAGTTTGAGCAAGTTCAGAATTGATGGAGCCCACAGGCAGGTCTGCTAATTTTAGTTGAAATCACCTAAGTGGTTTGGCTAATTTATCCAGGCTCCTCGGCCTCAGCCCCTGGTTTCTGGCTCTCCCCTGCCTCCCCCTCCCCTCTCAGATATATCCACAAAGCGTGAAGGTACCAGGAGGTGACAGTGGGAACAGAAGGGTATTTTGTGCCCAGCTGATTTGCGGAGCACTGGGTGGTTTCAACCTGTGTCATACATTTGGATATTGTTTGACCCTTAACGACGGCCCAGGTTCAGCCATCTATTCCACGAAATGATTTATACCACTCCATATTTAATGGGGGAAAAAAAAGTGAAATTACATATTAATTTGAAACCATACGAAAGAAAATGAATGCAATCAGTGATAGACCTGGTATTCCCTGATAATTTTTTTTTCACATTTGACATCTGTGATATTTTTTGATTGGATGTAAGGATTTAAATATAAGGAGATGACAATCATTTTAACTCTTCTGTGGAGGATATAGCCAGCGAGTGTGATAGCAAGCATGAATTTGTGTAATCACGGTCTGCCAGCTGGATATGCTGAACATATTGGAGCTTAACAAGCATCATTGTTGGCTTTTGAATGTTTAGTTACAAACCAAATATACCCCGCTTTCAGTGTGATTTAAAGCAAAGAAAAAAATTCAGAGGATTTTAAATGAAACCTACACTGAAAACATAAGGTCAGTGTGGATAAAATGGATTTTTTGGTTTCCCAGAAATTGAAGGGGTGTTGCGTATTTTTTTTGTTTTTTGCGGAGGGTGGAATGCAAATGGTATCGTTTGCGATTGTTATGGTAACTTTAATGGTTTTAGACAGTGGCATGATGAAACCAGAGCTTGTCTAAACATTTAAGATATCAGGGTGACTCAAGTGCATCAAAACCATCAGACATTGTGAGTGTGGAACGCGAACGTGTGGGTATGAATGCCAAGATGTAGCCGGTGTTTATTTCGATTCAAGAGAGTTTGTATGGAGTAATTAGTGTCATACTTGCTCCAAGGATCCCATTCACTTAAAAAAAAAAAAATCAATGAAATAGCTCACTGTCCATTACGAAGTGACAGCTCGTAATTGAGAATTTAATGATGTTAAATTACTGCAAGTGTGCTTTGCATGTAATCACTCTAAACAACACATGATCACTTGTTAGTGATGTTGTAAGGTGAGAAGCTTTGAAAAGTTATGACAATAAAACTACTGACTAAAACTACCTTATGTAACAGATGTTTAATAGAGTTCGTTCGAATCATTAATCTTGCCTGTTCTGATGGAATGGGATAGGTAAAGTATTATATGAGAGAGAGATTTTTTTTAAGATTTTCTAAAGCAGATTGTGTTAGCAGCATGAAAGCAACACTGAATCGCACACCAGGCCTGTGCAGTCATCCATTAATGAATCAATCATTTTGAAAGAAAAGTGCAGTCAAAAACGAGAAGGCGCGGGGATGTGTCAGCTTTAGTCTAGCATTACCTTCGATGAAAAACACTCAGATTAATCTCAAACATTATGAAAAGCGCTCCTGTTTCTTTTCTTTTTCTTTCTCAGACAAATTAAATATTAATTGAATTCCAGTCTTTCTATGGAACAGGTTAAACTCAGGTTGTGTTTTTTTTTATTGCACAGGAGCATTAAATTATAGGAAAAGTACGATTAATTTGATTTATGTGCGATTACGTTCCTTTGGTTAACTGAACTAAGAAGTAATAGATCAATGACGAAAGACAGATAAACAGATGAAGATAATGTTTCATTGTAAAACCATTAGGGTGTAAACACGGTCAAGATAAACATTTGTTTCATTTTTCCTTTTTTGTTTTTTTTTTTTTGAAAAAATATCTCAATATAAACAGTTTGTGTTTCCACATAGTGCGGCTTCTTGAAAAAATAATTTTCAGAGCAGTGAGCAAGAGGAGATGTTTGCAGTCTTGTGTGTGAGCCAGCAGTTTTTGGCAGATGAATGTAGGGGTTTTATGTGCCAAGCACCTGGTCAAACTGCAAACAATGAGGGGCTTATAGATTCTCTTTATCCAACGGCGACTGAGATGATACCTAGAACGTTAGAGCTCTTATGGGCCCGTTAAAGAAACGCTGATGCACAATAATGCTCCGCACCTCTAGATGCCAAGGAAATGTTTTATATACATATACAGTGTGTAGTCGTAACTCAATACATCATTAACATGTCAGTGTTTCTTCATCTGACAAGGAGAGTTAGTTTTTGTCTGTTATTTACATTACTCATTACAGTCACACTAAGATGTCACATCTACTCTTTCCTGCACATAAAAGGAATGATGAATACATAAGGATAGAATATGATCTTCTTAAAGAGCGGGTGGAATAGCGATACTGCGTACAGGCAGCTTAGAAAAATATCTGCAGAACTGAGTTTCATTGTGGAGGGTCTTGCTTGAGTCTTTAGCAGTGATCTAATAATGAGTTCCACAGATGGGTTTGTTGGCTGAAGCTCTGCTGAGTCCACCGTGTATGCAGTAGAGAGTGTCAAAGTGTCTCCTGCGCAGGATCATCTCCAGGTTTTGGGGAATGGATGGTGTCTGCCAGACATGCTGGCAGTTAGTGGGCCTTCTCTCCTGCACTACCTGGGTTGGAGCTCAGCCAGGGTTAATTATAGGGAAGCTCCAGAGTCTTGTGTCACTAAGGATGGGAGACAGAATATTGTCATACTGCCATGTCCTATACAGAAAAGACAAGAGTAAAAGCACACCTGCTCAGCCAGAGTTTCAGCAGCGTTTCTCTCTTCCACGTCATTTCACTCCAGGTTTGAAATGAGTAGTTGCCAAGAACCAAATGGCTGGTAGAATGTGTATTTGGTGAATAAATCAGTATTAATACTCCAATTCACTGACTTGTAAGTTACCAAGGCAATTTAATAAATCGTTTACAGTATATAGTCTTTAGTACGGTACATTTAAATTAAATGATAAAACAGCAGCCACTTGTCAAACAGGCTGTTGGCTACACTGCTTTTATTCAAACTGTTAGTATCTGAATCATGTTAAGTTTTATGCCCACAACATTGTCATACACACACAAAAGAACCAACATTTGTCTATTTTCTCTTTTTAATTTCACATTTTCTTGGGGGAAAAATAGTCTTGGCATGTATTTATGGATGTCTATCAGTCTGCTGGGTCCTGAGCATGGTACTACACCTTGACAACTGCTGGCAGGAAAGCAATTAAAGGTCCAATGTGATGGTTTTTTTGAAGACTAACAATTTGCAGAAATGGAATAAAATATTCATAATTATGTTTTCCGTGGTGTATAATCATCTGAAACTAAGTTCTTGTATTTTTATTGCGTTAGAATGAGCCTTTTATTTCTACACTAGATGTGGATTCTTTTCCATGGAGTCCATTTTGGATCATCATGTTTCTACAGTAGCCCAGAGGAGACAAACTAAACGCTGGCTCTAGAGAGGCCCTTTCATGTGCAACTTCACAGCTACATCACACTAAATCCAACATCTTGAACCTTTCAGTTTAATGTATCACACGTTTCACAAGTGTGCTCAGAAATATTTTTGCTCAGCTGTTGTCTTTTTGTATAGCACCAATGTAATGCCAAACTTTTCCTTGACAAACACTTTGGCCATGGTTGTCTTGAAAAGTAATATTTTCAGGCCAAAGATCCTAACTTGTACAAAAAAAGTATCAAAAGCTCTCCCGAGTACGAGCTTTAATGGAACCAACAACCCTGTACACAAGTTATCAAAAACTATCAGCTAACTAATGGCAAAAATAATTAAATTCCACATTCATTCCTCCAGTCATTAGACCAGTCTTTTTCTATATGCAGAGGCACTCTGCTACTCTGTGGGGAACACATTCATGGTTAACTGTTGCGAAAAAGGATGTTCCTAAGGACTAATTTCCCTGTTGATTAAATGGAAATTTAAATTTAGTCTATTTAATCGGTTTGGTTGGGTGTATGTGTGTGTGTGGGGTGGGGGGGTGGAGTAGTGGTCCACCGGCCCTCTGATGTGGCGGATTCCACCTGATGGTATGAGAAGTGTAAAATTATTTTTGGTTCATTATGAAACTGCAACAGGGACAAATTAGATTGTGGCTGCCACCGTCTATGTAATTAATGAGAAACACTCGGGTAAAAGACGCTATATTTGTTTGCCTGGTGGTGATAGTGTTAGCCGTGCTAGCTAACAGCAGCCTTGTTCCCTTCCACATGGCTGTGCTGAATGGGATTATGCTTTGCTCTACAGCAGAGTTATATGGAAGTTTATTCTGACACAACCTACATGCAAACTTATTTTTATTTTCTAGACCAAATTCCTACAAAACTGCACTGGTTTCTTACTATGTGTCACCTGCCCAATGTCATGGAGAAAGGGAGGCTGTTTGCAGGGGCTGCAGTACCAACTAGAGGCAAGCAGCTTCATAACAGGACTTGTGCGAAAATAAAATACTGATAATTAGTTTGACAGATTGGTATATCTGGTGCTGGCGAGCGATTAAAGACCCAAAAGTTTCACTCAAAATCCCTTAAAAAACAAAAGTCACATTATAGTATAATGAACATCTTTGAACACTGTCATAGTCCCCTAAAAATCTCCAACCATTCGGTCATCATGTGACCTTTTCCTTGGTGCCATTTGGACCTTATTGTTTTTCTCTTTGCACACATTTATCAATGTCGATGCACAAAATAACTTAATTTCTTAACTGTTGTGAATTCTAATTTGGCTTATTCATTTTCTCCACAGGATGAACCACTGTGATTTTGGTTCCTTTAAAGCAGAGTTTTTATTCAAACCTACGATAGTATTTTATGATGTAGTTGGCTTATTCCCATTATATTTTTTTATCTGCATATTCATATTTTCTACAGGAAAAGCCCCTCTGAAATTTGCGATTCAGTGACCTGTTTTGTTGTACCATTCTGAGGTCAAACTTTACATTTTTAACCCCTCTGGCAGCACGGCTCTAACAACATCTGTATGTTTGTCACTAATAATTTTATATATTGTGGGATGTAATGAATATTGCAGCTCCTGAGGGCTATTAGTGGCGCTTCAGATATTTAGTCTTATTTAGTTTATCATCATGTATTAGGTGAAAAGGTCATTTCAGATGGTGCTGCTTCTTTCTTCGAATATTCACCGTTAACCCAACCGCTTCAGTTTCCCCGCAATCAAAAGAGTTTGAAGCGTAGCTTGAATTGGTTTGCGACGGAGTCAAATTTGTCATCTGAGAATTTTTCAAGGTCTTTTACAAAGTTTCAAAGTTTCCCAAAGTGAACGGCAGAGCCCAAAATCTAAAAGCAAGTTGTGCATCTATCAACTCTTATCTGGCTTTTTTCTAAAGTAAAAGTGTGTTACTTCCCTTTTTTTTTTTTTTACTTAGACAAGTGTCTAGTCATGGCAAGCTGGTGCACACTGGCCTAGAAAAAAAAGAACAGCTTGTGTTGCTGAAGTTTCCTCCCCTGTCTAGTTATTTTTAAAATGCCCCATTTCCGCCATTGTTGTGGCATTGTTTTGACCTTACGCGGAACAATTTTCCCCAAGTCAAATTAGCTTTCACCATTCAAAGAAATGTTGTAATATAATGGTTTGACGGTTCTGCCTGTAAAATATAAAGAAATGGAGGGCCATGCCACTGGGGTTAATAATATTCCTCCTCTTCAACAAGTACCTTGGGATCCTAAGTGTCCTTGAAAGCAAACGGCATCTCACTTATGCTGGGCATCTTGCAGCACTCATGGGTAATAGCAGTCTACTTTCCCAACTCTGTGCACATTGTATCTGATTCACAGGCTTCCCCTGCTGGTAGTTTTAACAAGGGTTGGTGGTTAAAAAAAAAAAAAAAAAAATCATAAATGTTTCTCCTGCTGTAATTTTGTCAAACACACTATTATAATAACCATCGAAGATAATTGGTAAAATCATTTTCTTGCCATTATTTATTATATAATCTTCTATGTACATGAGAAAAAGCATCCACTGCAAGAGATCAATAGCAGCTCATCAGTCTTTCGAATGCACCAGCGTGAGAACTAAAGTCAGCCTTCATGCAAGTCAATGAGCACCTGGAGTGCTTTTCCCAGAGGCCCCTAAGTGTGCATAGCAAGGGACTACCAGGGAACTGCAGCAAGGTCTCACAACCTGCTTTGATAGGACAGAGTCAGGGAGGCTTCGTGTAGAGATGCTGGGCCCGCCGAGGTTTACACCACCTGTTTGTTTCCCTTTTCCTGAGCAGCGCAGATCTTACATGCGGTTCTGTGCCCAGCCTGCCGGGAATTGGGGTGTTAGATCCAACAAAAAAGGTGACTGAAGAGTGCTGAGTTTGGGATTATGATTTATTAATCTACACTCCTTTAAATTCAAAACTAACGGTGTGGGGCTGTGATGCACTTTCTCTCTCGGGAGTAATCTTAAAACACAGAACAATTCAGATTCACCAAAGTCTCGTCTTCCTTAACTGCCGGAGAACAGACAATGTACTAGAACAATGCAGCCAAGGGACACAGGGAACAAAAGCTCCCAGAGCCAAAAGTTCAAGAAATGAAGGTCATGAACAGAAAACTGGGAAGTTTATCTTTCCGCCTGGACTATTTTTTTAGTGCTCAAGCAACAAACCGGCTTTGACAAAGAAACCCTTTGTTTGAAAATCCATAAGTAGAATCGAGCTACATGTAGAATAAAGATACTGTAATCTCTACGGCTGTTTTTTTGAGGAATATCAATAGAAGCATCTGATATCAAGTTGTTATGTTGCTCGTGCTTTCAAAGGTGTATTAATTTAGAAGTTGGGTATGATTACAGTTAATTTGGTCCCACCTGTGAGACTAGAAAAACAAAAAAAGTCAATGTCAACTGTTCTGGTACAGTAGTGGCCTCAGGTGTACTTTCTACTGAGGAGATTCATCCAGCAGGAGAGAAATATTTTTTCTGCCAGACATTTCTTTGGCAATGTTTCACAATTTGACTTGGCTCTGCGTTTTCATGTACCAACGCAGCCAACAAGGTGGTTAGAGAAGCAACAATGCCGAAGCAAACGCGTGTCAGGAGGTGTCAGATCATCATTACGACTTTTTTTTTTTTCTCCAGCATTACACACACCTTCATGTTAGTAGTGAGAGTCTTTTTTTAATTCACATTCCCTAACATTGAAGGTTTATTTCTAGATTTTGCACGATAAGCTGTGTAAAATAGAAGGTGCAGGGTGAATGTAAAGCACACCGCAGCCGTTTCCCCAAATATTTGGTCCTCGCAGTCCATCATCCTCCACAGCACATTCTCTGCAGTGTAAAATTTCACTATCTCCGCAGAGCTGTCAGCTGCATGCCAGATCTCACTCTAGCTGCATATGAAGTCAATTATGTGAAACCATTCCCCCTTGGTAATACATAGATGTCACTTAGAATGTATTTCTTTTGGGGTTACTTTGATATCTTTAATATGAAGGCCATCCATCACTACAGATGTTGTGGTCTCTAGCCTAGTGTGTCAGGCACTTACAGTAGTCGTGAAAATGTGATGCATTTCCTAACAGTGCCGACACCATATGGCACACAGTGTGTTTTTCTGTGTGTGCATATGAATATAAATGTGTGCATGTGTGAGTGAATGATGACAATAAATGAGAGTAAGTAGGTGAAAATAATACAGGCGAGCAGGTTCTTTGACAGCTAGATATTTTGTATCTTATGTTGAACATTTATCACTGATATTTTAGGAAAAGAAATTCGATATATAAAGAAAACAACATAGTAAATGGCTCTTTTGTACACAGCTGTAAACTGTTAACACACACTTGGCTGAAATGTGATGTTTTTTGCTATTCAGAGGACTATAATATTAATAAATTGTGCTCATTATTAAGTGGCAAATGTGTCTGCATGTGGCTTTTGCACAGGCTGTCTGGGATTTCCTTTTTAAAGTGCTGTGTAAGTGAGAGGGCAAAGCTGGTCCTCTGTCCATTAGAGCAGAACCACTATCCTTCACCTGACAAAGTTTGGGAAAGGACACGGATGTTTCCAGTCTACTTCATAGAGTTCAGCCTAGCTCCACCTTGGGAGCCCAAGTTTTGCGTTTGAAGAGTGGATGTGAGGGGTAAATGGGACGGGGGTGATGGGCCGGTGGGGGTCTGTATGAGCGGACACGGACGCGGGGATGTGAATAGATGGTCTAAAATAAGAAGTAGCCCCTTGGTCAGAGTTGTGGCAGATGGAGGCTCAAAGAATGAAATGATGCCAGCATTCTTTGTGCAGTCTGGTGCCAGCAGTGCACTCGATGGACCGCTTGAGACCAGGGTAGGGCCGATGTGATAAGACAGCTGCCTTAGCCTAACCTCCACAAGGTCATTTTGGCCAGAGTAGAGCATCGTGCTGCTGATGAGAGGAGGCACCCTGAATCCTCGGAAAGATGGATGAGTTGAAAGTGAAACGAGTCATGATTTTTTTAAAACCCGCGGAACTTGAAAGACGTTGCGTTGTCAAAGAGACATTATTAACGTTTTCACAATTTGTAGCTTGTTCTCTTTATGTTCAGGGTGGCAAGAAGTTGTATTGGTTGTGAAAGTTTTCAACATTCGCACCCTGTTTCTGAACTATGTTTTAAATGAGCTACCCAGTATATCAAAGCAAAAATTAGCATGGAGAAAGTTTGGAGGTGCTAATGACTTTGACTGTCCCTGTGGAAAGGCTTACTGTTCCAGAGAAGTTGTAGAGTTGGTGTGTGTGTGTGTGTGTGTGTGTGTGTGTGTGTGTGTGTGCATTACGGAGCGAGAGCAGAGTGTGATTCACTAGTTAATAAATCATGCCAGATGAGTTTATCATGGAGATACAGAAGCTCCTCTGGGTCCTGAGCTAACAACGAGTATCTGGGAGCTGGTACAACACATGATGAAATGCCGTTGTCATGTATATCATTTTTATAGCCCCTAACTTTTTACCTTCATTGCTGTCAAAGGGGCAGGATGAGTGACTGTGTATCAAATATCTCAATGTGTTGCTTTAAGGAGGAGCCGTCTGACTTATCAAACTGGAAACATTTTGGCTCACACACTGTATTCACTGCCACAGCACCTTAAAATCAGTTTTTATCAGCTTAATCCGGTTTGATTATCTGCTGGCAACAAATTAACTATTCTTGTTTACTGTAATTGAGTTCTTCAATGAGAACTGGGTAATTCTGCTCAACTTTCTCATCTTTGCTTTCACAGGGGCATTGATAGTATCTCCCCAGTGTGCATTGAAGATGCTCTTATCTTTCTGCAGCTGATGCAGCTTGTCATCCATCGGGGAGTGTATTTGGATAATCATCATGAAATTGACTTGATGGGTTCTGACTCGGTGACTAAATAAGTAACTTGTAACCGCGTGATTTTTTAGCATCGTGCTCAAATGAGAAAAGAGACCGTAATTTCATCTATAATCTCTCCCTCTCTCTTACTATCTTTCACTCTCTATTATATATATTTTTTGGAATCATATTTCTTAGAAAAAAAAAAAAAAGAATCTTGTTTTATTTTGAGGGGACCAAACTCTTTGGAATGACTTTGAAGGCAAGAGCGGTCAGTGCACCATTCCTCCTGCGCTCCTCTCAGGGAATAAAAGTCAGTATAACGGCTATCTCAGCTAATGACTTGGGAGAACAAACCTTGGTCTCTTAACATCTAAGACTTATTATTTTTAGCTCTGGCCAATGCTAAGCTTATCCCTCTTACAAGCAGCACGTTTTGTGATATCAGATGTGGAAATTAAAGCTAAATGACTTAAGGGGAAGATTGCCCACACTGCAAGTAGGCTACTCTGACCTTCAATAAAGCTAAGCTTGACATGCCTATTTCCCCCCTTTTTTGCTGAAGTCTTTTCAGATCAGCGGGCTTGTAACATGATGGCTTGGTATTAACTGCCATCAGTTTTCTACATTTCTCCAAGGTCTGTTTTTTTTTTTTTTTTTTCCCGAGAATTCATAGGACTTCCTCTCAGATGTCATGCTTCAATTTTGCCCCCTATTTTTTTTTTTTTTTTTAACCTCCCCTAAATGTTTCAACTTGACTCATATTCATGTCACCACAATTAACTTAAAATCAACTATTGAACTTTGTGCTTCGGTGCTAGATAAAAGGTTATACATATTACAAGAGCAAAAATATAGACCCACAAGTACACATGTTCTTGTTTGTCTTAACATGCTGGTGAAGGTGACACTTACATGTGCTCTTTAAGTTTCAGTTTCGTCTATTTAAAAAAATCTTTAAATCCAGCCAGATGTGATTGAGAAGCGAAGGTGAAAAGGTAACAGATTGATTGCTGTATTATGAGTGACCCATTTTAAACGCTGTTAACACCGTGCAATTTCGTTTAAAAGTTACCTTTTATAACACTTGTTGGCTGCATTTTACAGGCAGTTCATTTATTTTTATTTATTTCATAGCACCTCAGTGGGTGGACTGGGTGTACTATTTTGAGATTATGTTTTTATTTTCATTTTTTTTTTTAATTTGCTCACTCTCACCTCTGTGCCTTTTGGTTTTGCAGAAGAGCTCAGAGCTTCAAAGTTCCTGCCAATGTTTTTGACTCCTTCTAGTAATGAGATGAAGTACAGTACATAAGGGGAAGAACTCTCAAGATGCTTTTCCATGGGGGCTTTGGAATACATTTGGTAAAAATGTTTATGATGCCAAAGACCAGGGCTGGCTTCTCATTAGCTGATCTACCAGTTGCAAGTGTTAGAGCAGCATTAGTCTTTTGGGTTAATCTTCAAACGTTCTCATATTTATACCCATCAGATACCAGTGACTGCCTGCGACACCCTTGTGTGCATTCGGGGAACTTTCTTAGTTAAACGCCACAGAATAAATGCAGAAATGTGAGCTAAACTTGACAAGATCAAACACGGTGGTGAACGTACAGACGCTGGCCAGTGTTCTGAGTGTGCTGCATTATTCATGTTCTCCAACATGGGGTTCCTAATGAGAGTCTGGTGGCTGTTTTTTTGGAGTTAGTGTCATGGAAATCAGCGTGACCCGTAACGCGTGTCTGTGGACAAAGCTTCACATTTGCGGTGCAGTTAAAGTTGAATTATAAAGGCCAACCAAGTTCATCAGCGTTCCAATTTAAGGCAGTTTTGATTCAAGTTGTTGAAATCATTCACATTCATCACGGCTTTGTGTCTTTTTAAGTCCCTGTGCCTTTTTTGTATTTCTGCCTTTATACCCATAAATCATTCTAATAAGTGTAATGTCACATCAGAAAGGGAGGATGATGAAGATAATTAATGTCAGAGAAGAGAATGTTCTGCTGTTTTCCTCAACAGTGATCCATAGTTTTTTCCAAGCATAATTTTTTTTGTAACTTAAAAACTTTTCTTAACGGCATAATAGACCATGATATGGTGTAGATTTGATAGTCCCTCCAGAGGGTTGCTCTCACATCAGGCAGCTAAGGCCTGTGGTTAAATGCAAAATTTACTGCTAGCATTGTAATAAGCCAGTGCAACAAAATAAGGATTATCACCCTAAGGCGTGCTGGTTCAGTAGGAGGACGCTGAACCAAAGGCAGAGCATCCATCCTATTAACACCACACATCCCTTGAAGAGTAAGCAGCAGGCTGCAACCAAGCATGTTGTCTTCATCCTTGAATCAGAACTGGTAATAACATATTCAGACTGAAGGGCCTCAATTAGACACTTTAAAACTCTGTGTAATTGGTGTCTTTCTGCAGATTGCCTGTGGATATGTAGTGCTCAAATTAACACAGCCCGACTATATGTCTGTAATGCTGTGATTGTCATGCAGTCTGGTGGCGGCAAGGTAACGGAGACGCTGTGATTTTTAAAATTTCACCGTGTGCGACGCTCCATCTTGTACCTCTGCTCTGAGGTGCTGGATGTGATGTAACAGAGCTTTCTCCCTTTATATTATATGAAAGATGTTTGATTTATTCCTAAAACAATAATGATGATTCTCATTACAAAATAATTGACCAAAATTGACTACATGACTAATTGACTAAAATTGTTTACTGACAGGTTTTAAATCGTGTGACTCTTTTCTGTTTTTTTTTTCTTTCAATGTATCAAACCATTTAAAAAAAAAAAAAAATCCTCCCTGTTCTTCAGTATTAACTCGACAATTTGTTTTACATCATTTATCACTAAATCACACTATTAGTTTGAACTGCTGCCATTATGCCTCCTCAGCCTTGACTGTAGATGAGTTTTCTGCACAGTACAGGTCCAGGCATGTGTTTTAGCTGCTTTGCATTAAATCCTCTGTAATAGATGATTGTAATCGTGAAGAAAACACAAAGCCTATCTATTCAGTGGTCGGCGTTCAGGCAGAAACAACTCATTTTGCTGTAATTGACTCATGTCTGGCACGTCTGTTCAACCAACGTCAGGAAAAACTGTGGAAACTGGGAGGAATTATTTTGGCATCCCATAAATTGTTAAACAGGCGATCACTAGTTACGACACTGATGGAGACCTTTGGAAAAAAAAACAGTTTAAAAGAATCAATAGTGGAGGCTGTGAGCTGGGAACAGGGTTTGGTTTTGGATTCAGTAACAATTAGTATTACTGCCAAGTTACTGTAAGAGCCTGACCTTTTCTATTATTCTAACAGAATCCATGAGCACCTAGCTACATTACGAAAACATCCTGGTCTTAGCAGTCACAAGTATTTCCTCTGTCAGAATTAGCTCCATTGCAGACCTTTGTCGCTTCTCTGTGACCATGTAGACAGGCCTGACTGCTCTCCAATCCAAACATGTCAGCTTTGCCGTGTCTTTTCCGCAGGCACAAGCAGCCCTCTGTTAGTCACTAAGGAACAAACACAACATGTACAGCAAAAGAAAACCCCCCAACCTCCACCTACAGAGTGTGTGTCCTCTCAGTTTAAAGAGCACCTCAGCGTGGCTACCAGACCCTCCCAGGAGGAACCTGGTTAGTGGCCAGTACCTGCAGAGCCCCACAGCCAGTGGCTGATGGGCTATGTGAGAGGGCTTGTCACACTCACTGCGGTTAAGGAGCCGCTGGGGGTCCGGTTCAGGCAGGGGGGCTCTGCCCATGGATCAGACGCTGGTCTCTGTCTGTGCCTCCATGCTGGCAACCTCATGAATGTTTCAGTGAAGTGCTGTGAGGTCTGCTTGGAGAGCCTTGCCTAATCCTGCACTCCTTGAGCCATGCTGCTTCACCTTGCCACAGAGACAGTGGTTCTCATCAAGCGGGCTGAGATGTGGTCAAGCAGATGCAGATATTGAACTTCCTGAGGGCTGCTGTTCTCTCCCACTCCCCCACCCCCCAAGTGTGTAGAGAAGCAGGTGGGATTAGAGCACTCGGGCATCCAGCCTTCTCACTTTCTGACTGTTAAAAATCTCTGTATCAAAATCCTGTCAACGCCGCGCTTTGTGTCTTGCATTAGCATTTTGTTGTGGTGTGCATCTTGAAAAGCTCGGTACGCTACTAGAACCGCTCCATCTGCCAGATGTCTGAAAAAATAAAAAAATAAAAACGCAGATACGTTCAATACTGATGAGGCTGCTTTCACTCTAAAACTGTATCGGCAGTTTACAGTTCCATTTCGTTTTTCCAACCTCATTTATTTGAATCGTGACAAGTGGTTTACTGTCGACTTACTGACACGGGTAATAACACACTTCTAAGGAAGACATTTGCCTTTTGTTATTCCCTCACCAGTTGTGGAAAGCAGCCATTACTGATTCAGTACACAGGTACAGTATTGTGGCATTCAAATGTTATTCATGCACAGTCAGCAGGGGTGTCTCCACTTTCTCCCTGTGGTCATTGACTTCAGCTTGTAAGCTTCCTGTTTCCAATAATTAAAGGTGAAGTGTGTGTGTAAGCATGTGTGTAAACGAAAGGGAGGTTAGATCATGAGTAGGTTGCTCGCCTATATACTCTCCTGTGTGAGTGCAGTGGTAGCCTTTGCCCTGTAGAAAGCGCTGGCTGCCGCTGCTGCCCACTTGCAGACTAAGTAAAGGCTACATTTGCATAATTATCTGTTTAATTGGTGGGCTTCTGCCAGAATACGGCCCGTGTTTTTTTTTTTTTTTTTTTCATTCTCTAAGCTGCGGAGTCCACACTAAATTTGTTACAAAGATATGGGGGTAGAGATTACAAAGCAAGCAAACTGCCAGCTCATGGCTTTCTCCTGCTTAACCTGATAATCGTTGGTGCTCATAAACACTTTCCTGCCCACGCACAGTTTTTTTTTTTTTTTTTGCAAAGATAACTTGCCAAATTATTTTTAAAACAATCATGTTGTTCTGAAGTGACAAGAGCATCCGCTATGATTAAGGGGGACTTTATCGTGTTACTGAAAATAAAATGGGAATATTAACATACACCGTACCACTAAGTGCAGTTAAATATCATTTCGGTGCCAACGGCGTCTCGTCGCTTGGGGCGTGTGTGGCAGTTAACTGCTAAGATGTTGACACAAATAGTAGTAATTAAGAATAGATATGAACTTTTTTTTTTCTTTTTAAACAGTCGATGGTGATGGTTGTTTCTGCTGAATGAGCAACACATGATGGGGGTCCCATCTGTGTTTTACAGTCCAGTGACAGTGGAAAAGCATTAGTGCCCCCTCCTCTCTACCTCACACCCCCCCTCATCTCCATCCTGTTTTCATCTCCCAGGCTTCAGCTGTGGCCCTGTGAAAACGCTCTACTACTGAACAATTAACTGAGAGACTGTGAACTATGATGATTCAGGTAATTAATATTTTGTGCAGTAGAAGTGGAAGAAGAGGAAAAAAAAAAAAACATAAAGCTAATTTTAATTGAATCAATCCCCGAGGACAGGTCAGAGGGAGCAAGACAAATTTATCTCCGCTGTCCGATTCATGTCAGCTGATAAAGATATGAAGGTGTGCATATTTATTTATTTTGTTTAGTTCTAGTTTTTCTGAATAATGTTGTGTACAATCCGAGCCTCCCTCTGAGCGACGGTCTTCAACTATGCACTTATCTTTTCTCCTGGTGTTGGCCTCGGTGCGCTGGGAAATGCAGTATTTAGGAGGGACTGTGTGAGAGACTGTTGAATCAGTAACTTTGTTCCATACGAACTCTGCAGGGTGTTGTGCTTTGGCATACAGTCGTGTTTTTTTTTTTTTTTTTTTCCCTTTTTCTCACACTGGTGAGGCTCGCGATCAGTCTGTGTGTAGGCTATCAGTGGTGGGTTGAAGGCTCCTTTGAAACTGACTATAGTACGAGCGTTTGTGCCTACTGCTGCTGCATTTGCTGCGCTGGGCAGCCTCTGATCAGCCTGAGCCTTGCCTGCAGAGAGCTGGCGCAGCCTCCAATCCTATTCTATGTTCAAAGGTAAAGCAGACCTCTCATAGGCCCTGTCTTTGATGTGCTCTTCGACACCAGAGTCATATCTCTGCCACTGCACATCTCCTGGCAGATGACAAGAGCCAGTCCGAGAGAAGGAAGGAAGGAGGAAAAAAAAAAAAAACTTAATTTGCAAGACACAATGCATTTCTACAGACATGGTTCATATTCAATTGCAGGCCTGCTTCTTCAGCCTGTTGGTATTATTTACGAGAAGAGCGCAACAACAGCAGCACAAAGTGGAGAATTAAAAAGGGGCTGCTGTATTTAAGCCTCAAGTGCTGGTTGGTTGAGAAGCTGAGCCTGGATTAGCAGTAGAACAATGGTTCCCTGACAATGAGCATCCTCCATATAGCACATCACTGTATGTGCTGCAGATGGAAGGCTCACCTACAAGCATCCGAATTAGACCGAATTTACTCTGTTTATTCATCAATCTTCTACCATATGCATCATTTAGTCTGATGTATTATTCTCAGGCAAACTCCCTGACACCCATTTTGAGGCTCGGCTATGACGTTTAAATTAGCCGAATGGAATGCAAATGATCTCAACAAGGGGTTAAATTTAACATCTCCCTGCTTGTTATGCAGTTTTCCCGAAGATGAGAGCACAGAACAAATGAAATCAAACGCATTTTGGCGCAAGAGGTGTATGACCACTGTAACATCTCTTAGGAGTATCTGTCTTAATGATTTATACCGCCACAAAGACCTCTGAGAATTAGCAGTTGAGGGTGATATTCACGCCATCGTTTCAGCGTTGCAAATGAGTGTCCCACGGACGCCTAATAGGTGGAAGAGGAGCTGAGAAAAGTGATGAGATGCCCCTTCGCAGGCTTCATCAGGAAAATTATACCATTTTTGAGAAAAGGGATTATATTCCCTTGTTTCTAGTTTACTGAAGGGACAACCTAAACACTTCAGTTTGCTTCTTTTTTTTTTTTTTTTTTTTTTTCTTGGGATCTATCGCCTCAGCCACGAGGTTGAGTAACTCAAGCTCACAAAGAGTGAGTCAGTGTTCCAAGGTTTATTTATTATTGGTCGTCATGAAAACAAAGCAGCAGCTATGGAATAGACATAATTTGCACAGGGGACACACCCACGTCACAGTTCAGCTTGGATAAAGTCGGCTGTGATTGTGCCGCCGTGATGAATATACTGTAGATTAATTCACATCTGTCCCTCCAATCAGTGGATTTCCTTTCTGATTCCTCAGGGTAATATATTCTCAGACTTTGCATACACAGGGTAATCAGGGTGGGTGTCAGTTCTCATCTACTCGGTGCTCATTGTAAATGCTTACCTTGCTCGCTGTCAGACAAGTTGTCATGTTGGGCTTGTCTAAAGACTCGATCATCACAAGGGGGATTTTGAAACAGGAAGGAGATTTACTGCGTGCCACACCCGTGCTCTTTGGTGGAGTGCCAAAAAGTGCAGTTTTGATGTGGAAAAACACCTTGAAAAAGCAGCAGCTAATCCTCTATGATAAGCTCTTTGTCATCTGTTCATGTTACAGGAACAGTCAAGAGATTCCAATCCTTAACCGCATGCACACACACACAAACGCACACTTTCACTCACACACGCAATTGTCAGGATTATAGCAGGTTTTGTTTGCACATTGGACACAAGATTGAAATAGTTTCTTCCTGAATGAATCGGCCTTTAACAAGATGGATGCTCGGGGGGTGGAATTTGATCTGAGGAATTCTGTGTGGAATACTTAGTGTTATAATACAATTATAAGACCATATGTGAATAATTTAACCTCTCACTTTTGACGTCACATCATTGCTGTTTGCATCCAAACATCGTGCTGGCAATTCTTTTTTTTTTGTTTGTCAGAATTCCTGTTTAGATATTCGAAGCATTGCGTGTACGCTGGTCACCCCCAGCATGCAGAGTGCACCGGTGCCACTCAGGATAGAGATGAGGTGCAGCGCGGCCTTGAATTTAAATGCCGACAATAACAGACAAACAGCATCATGCCAAATAGCTCTCAAGCATTTATCTTGCAAAATAACTCAATTTGTAACTTGCTGTAGCTGTTTGTTAGTGCAAATGTGATTGTGACAATAATCTGACACTTGTTCATTTGTTATGTCAACTGTCATTATTACCTTTCCCCAGTTTCAACACACACACACACACACACACACACACACACACCATTTGATCATCCCTCCTATAACAGCTTAAATCAGTTATTATCTACCGTTTGTGAAGTAAAGTGTGAGACTGTGCCATGCACCTGGAAGAATTTTGTACTCTTTTACCATCTACAATGAGGTTTAGTTCAAACAATGACTGATTGGCTTGTCTTTAAAAATCACTTAATTCAATACTGAGGTCACTGCAGGAAAGATGCCATGCGTAGTCAGTTTCCTGTGTGTTCAGTAATACCGCAGATGTGGGATCACCACATCAAAAGACAGAATACTCTGCCTGCCAATGGCCAGCAGCTTCTTCGGCCTCTTCTGCAGAAATTGAATGACATCATAGCCGCTATAAAAAAAAAATGGGTGTAGCGCCCCTTGATGTCACTCATACTTCTTTTTTTGAGTGGATTTGCTCCCGTTTTTGTTTGCGATCTGAGCCAAAAACTACAAATGTGGTGTAGGGAAAGGAAGCCTGAGGAAGAGTGAGGTGAGGTGTTAAAAAGCAAGTGGAAACCATCATAGTTGACTGTTGTGCACCTGTTAATTCAAGAGTTCAGATTTTAAAGTTCCCTTTAGCTCTCTGGAACAATTTAGCATTTTTTTTTAACAAACTATTTTTGTTTTTACGGCCTGCAACGTTACGATATTAGTTGTGCTCTAACCCCTTACCTCCAGTCATCTCCAGGTTTTTCTTAATTAACCCTCTGTGCACTAGTTTTCCAAAGTTTTTAACTATTAAAGCTAATAAAGACAATGGGTTTAACTCTAGATATTTTCCACACTGAAATGTGTAGATACCAGAAATGGTACTAAAAGGAAGTAAAACAGATTTCCAAATGAATGCTTTAATGCTAATGTATGTAATGATTTTGATCATTTGATTGCCATATTAACTTTACAAATACTTCTGTGTTGTGTTTACATCTTGACCCTCTGCTGCAAAGTGGCCAAAAAAAATCTATTATTGCAGCTTTAATATCTTCATAGTGTAGCTGTGATCCTCAAAATTGCCCACAGCACACACAGTACCAGAATATTACAACTAGAAATACTTATTTCATGGTTTTAGGGAGAAGCTGGGGGATTTTTTTCAGCTGACCTCAGTAGAGTTAGACTTTTCTCAGCACCAGAATCTGGTGGCCTAGCGGAAATGAAGCATTGGCTATATGTGCCATTGTGGCCCGGCAGAGGTAGCTCCCAGAAGGTTGTAAAGGACTTTGGGCATGAAGGGTATAATGTCGGTCCCAACAATGAGCCTTGCACTTCTTTTCAACATAAGTGAATATTAACATCACTTCCACCATTCCTCTCTTTGAACTTTCTCAAGATTTTCAGCTTTAAGTACACAGTACCTTTTTTTTTTGCATTGTTAGATTTCCTGATGTGAACTAAATTAGTTCAGTGATCAGATTTATTGACTTACCTGCTTGCCTTTGTATGCTCAGCAATCATCATAACAGCAAATAATGTGAAAAGTTACCCCTTCACTACATCTCCTCCATCTATTTTATTACCTTATAATCTCCTGGACAGAGTGGAGCTTTGCAGCGACCAGCGCGTTTAAACCCTTTGGAACCAATTGTAGGAGAAAGGCTGTCTTGGGATGCCCTCAGTGGAGAGCAGCTAGGCTCATTAGTTAAATCCCCACCGTGGGCTAATACAGCCCTCTAGGAGCGAAGGAGAGAGGGGGAGAGAAGAAGACATTTCTTTGACTCCTTCTCAGGGGTTTCTTTCCCATATTTTCTTGCATGCATCAGCAGCTGAGAAGGTGATGCACGTTGCTGGTTTTGAAGCCGCCCTCAGCGTTTTATTGAAGCCCTTTATTTGAGGTTTAAGAAGGAAAAAAGCTAGGTTCTTTGCTGGTGGTCAGATATAACAAATCTATCTCAATCAAAGCACAGCTCTTATGAATATACTATTTACTACAAAATTATTTTTTTGTCGTTGTTCTTTCCATGAACTTCACACTTTGAGAAGGTCCCGTCTGGCCCAGAGGATTACTGACAATGAATAGAGTATCCCAAAGGTTCTTCAAAATGCAGCTTACACATGCGTGCAATCTGACCTTTTCCATTAGTAAGTGAGAGTAAAACTCTTGTTTTGTTCATAATGATTGGGGAACTGGAGGCCACAATGCAGGCAGGTCCCCACTTAACCAGAATTTATCTTTTTGGCAGTAAGAGGAGGGGTTTTGAGTGCTGTTATCTATGGCCTCCCCCTTGAACAAGTAAACAGCCCATTTATTATTAACTCAGGTTTAAGGTAGAGCATTAATCCTCTCTGACAGTTTGCCTACTTGTTAAGGCAGCCAGTTCTTCCTCCACAGCAGATGGCTTTCAGCTGCTGTTACTCTACTACGCAGCCCTGCTAGATAAGAGAACCCTACAAAGTTTGTGCTGCATTGTCTCGATCTGCAATGAGTTAATGTAAGGCAATTACACTTATCGCTTTTAAAAAGGTGTAACTGTTTGGTGATATCAAGATCTCGCAGTGAGCGTTCATCAAAGTTCCCGGAAACATGTGAAATTCATTTATTCATTTTGTAGGGATTTTGAACAGTCCCACACAAATATTTCATCAAGAGCTGATTCAGCAGCACCTGATTTTTGGTCAATTGAAACGTTCACTTCAAGTACACTTCATCATAAATTTCAGACATTGGAATTGGCAGTGGTGCTCTCCCATTGGATGACATACATTTTGGCCCCTTCTTCGCTTTCCCTGCTGTTGCTGTTGATAATTGCACAAGAGCTCCCGTAGAGGCAGCTGTTAAAGTGTGTCCTGGCTTGAACTTGCAAACTGAGTCACCCTGAGACTGGCTTGTCTGCTTTTCCTTTCGACTTGTCTGCACAAAATCCTTTTACAGCGGGGCAGCAGAGTGACGTATGTGCGTCTCAACAATTCAACAATCCAGGGTTGTTTAGTGAAAATACATGCAGTTTCTCATGTTCTCCACAGTATAAGGAAGATAACCTCTCTAAACCCGCTCCCTTGTTCTCATTCAACCTTTCACTTCACTTGTGTAAATACTGGCTGGATGTTTGTGCTTACAGTGCTGATTTCATGCATGGAATGAAGCAGTTTTGTGTATGAGGGATCCCCTTCTTTTTTTTTTTTTTTTTTTTTTTCTTATCAGTAAGTACGCCTAAGACTCAAAACCAGGAAACTCTATCAATAGACAGGTTAAAAAGGCAATGCAGACTTTAGTACACAGAAGAAGGGGGATATCTGTTTGCTCTCCATCGACACTGTAGCACATGAATCAATGGAAGCCTGTGGGAATCAAGTGTGAAGCTGGGAGGAAAAGAGGCGAGGGAGGGAGGGAGTTCTTTACAACTTGAAGGCCCTGTCCCTTTTTTGAGTAGTGGTAGCACTCCCTCTGTGACAGCGCAAGTCCTCTGCGAGGAGGAAAAAAGGTCCCCCCTTTTTGCCTGTAAGAACGGAGACAGCACTGACAGCAGAGCTAATACTAATAGTTTATAGCTGGGAATTATGAACAGGCACTCCAAATATCTTGTCTTGTCTTCAGCTTCAACATCTGGTGCACAGTTTTTCCAGCTTTCAGTTCACATTAGCGGTGATCAAAATATATATATGAAGAGACATTTAAAGGTTATATATATATGAGGTATTTAATATTAATAAAGCCACAAAAAATAACAAATTTCTAAGTATTTTTTATAGTGAAGAAACTGTCCAAAGTCTGCATGTGTTTTAATTTTTATGGTAAGAAACTTTTGTTTTGTTATATTACTTTTTTGGGTATTTCTGCCTGTAATGATGGAGACTGTGTAGAGAGACAAGGAATGGGAGAAAGACACACAGGAAAGTCGGGATTCAAACCGGTGAACAGCTGCATAGCACAAATATACCAACGTGATGCACCATAACCATTGGGCTATCCAGGCGCCACAGAACTTGTTTGTTTTCATTAGTAGATAGGCAAGAAAATGTTAGCGAACTGGATGTTAACAATATTGTTCTAAAAATATTGCTAGCTCACTTACTGCTAGCATTGCAGTGGAGCATAGCAAAGCTTGAATAGCAAAGATAATGCTAACGCTAATGGCTGCAACTTTATTTTTTCTCTATTTTTTAGCTGTCATATACATAGTATAGCTAAATTCAGTTGTTCTACACGTGGTGTATTTTATATGTGTGTGTGTGTGTGTGTGTGTGCATGTATATATAACTTTTACACAATTTAATTCCCACTTTAAATGGCTTAGCCTGTTTTACCGAAGAATATGCAAATTGAAATATTACGGAATTGAATAAAAGTATAAAAGTACAACAGTTTCAGAATTTCTCTGTTCATTATGTAATCTCAAAAATAGAAAAAAAAAAATAAAAAAAAAAGCAGGGCGCACAGCAGTAGGACTTGTATAAAGAAATTGTTTGATTTTAATGAACGCAGCTCTAATTCCCTCTTCATCGCTGATTACGTGTCCGACCACTGCTGAGATAAATCAGCAGGCATAAAGAGATGGATGAATTGCGACACGAAGATAATTCTGTCATTCTTTTTGGTCGCTTCACATTCAGTTCTGCACCGTTGGTTCGAGAGAAAGAGAACGTAAATGTTGCACAATAGAGTATCGGGTTCAATTAAGCAACTTTTTCCAACTGAAATGTACTTTTCTCTAAGCCACTAACACTTCCAATACTGGCGTATTCAGCATTCATGCCATGGCAAATATAGAGGATTGTCTTGTACAAACAGTTTTTTGCCCAAAATTGGGTCTTTTCCAAGATTTGAAGTTATCCATTCAAAAGTGCCTCGGTATTTCGAACACATGGAGAGAGAAAGGAAAGATTTGTTGGAATCACCAACTATCCAAATGAAATGGAATATCTTATTTTGTGGGCATGCTTAATTTGGATTAACCATATGAAAGCAATTAAACGGAGGCTTCCATTTACAGGATGACGGGAACAGAAAATGTCAATTTAACTGTTACCACTGGAAAGTATGAAATAAGACTGAGAGTCTTGTGACCACATTGCTCTTCTTCCAGCGCTGTGCGAATAAACGAGTGCGTATGTGTGTATGTGTCTGCCCCTGCCGACACACAGCATAAACTGTGCTCTGATGTCACTAGCAAGGTCACGCAAGAGGCACTACATCCTTCAGCTCATTCAGCTCCAGGTTTTTTACTCCACCCCTCAGCAGACAGACCCACACTCTGCAGCCAATGAGTGGATGAGCATTTCTGTTTGCTCCTGCACGACTGTGTGTGTGTGTGTGTGTACACTTTAGAAAAAAACAAGAAACATGGCGAGAACCGGAATTTGAATTTGCGAGTGTATACACAACAGAAGTGTCTCGGTGACTGCGTGTGTGCAGGCGAGACAAAGACTGTTTATCCATTCACACCAGCGCACGCTCACATCTGATGATGTTACTTGTAAACCTCGCTCTCGCACTGTGATGCTGCGTTTATGTACCATGGCAGCTCACCACGGTGAGATCATTAACCGCCACACTAGAAATGTCTGCAAAGTAATTGTATTTATATTCCGACCGGTCTTTTTAAGAAAAGAGTGAAGTCACAAGTCCTCATCTGCCCCTCAAGAGTCACATCATCTTGAAACTGCACGAACAATAAATATCTTATAAACGGTATGGGAGTTTATTATTGATTTAACAGTTATATTTTATTTTATGAAAAAAGCCATCACAGGTAGATGCATGATGTTTATATACAGATATATTAGATTTTTTAATGAACGAAAGACTTTTATTTTGGTGAAGTGCAGCTCGGTCGTACCGATCAAACAGGTGAGAGCACCTGAAATAATGGTGTGAAACACCAAGGCTAAACAGGTAGCTTGGTGAATTTTAACCTTCTTGTGTTATATGTAGCTTTCCTTTTGTACAAGGCCCACTGCTGTTGTACCTCAGAAGTGTGTCAATCATATATTTTTCTCAGGGTAAACAGTCAAGTCCAAAAGCGAGCTGTGTTTTAGTCACTCTCTTAATATTTTCAGATCTCCCCGCCTTGACTGTGGCCGAGCATTTTTTTTTTTTTTGTACCTATAACCTAATATATATTTTTTTGTTTGCTTTTATTTTTTTTACAAGAGGCCGAGCCAACCCTATTCTGTAAGACTGTGTTATGAAGGAAATGTTGCCAAGTGAAGGGGAAGGAAAGCAGGAACCACAACATACAGCGTGGGACATCCTGTCTCAACAATGTAGCAAATGTTGCATATTGCAGCTTTAGGCTCAAAATTTGGGCATATCTCTACAGGTTAAAACAAAAGACTAGACGATAAACTGATTTAAGTGTATCAAGGAGGAAACACTTAAAATGTTGTTATTGTGTCGCAGTGATTTCCCTTAGATGATGGGCTTTGAATTTAGTGCACCGTTATTAAAAGTAGAGAGAAACTCATGACATAATGCAGCGTTTAAATAATGCATGCGGCTGAAAATGATCAAAAAGGAGAATAGTGATAAATACTTAAATTATATTACTACAATTTCTGCATAATATTGTTTCTTTTGTGTGTGAAAACACAATATTAGACACAAAAACTTTTCAATTCCAGGAGTTTTGGTATGGTGTGCTATGCAATGATAGGAGCAGTGTCCTTCAGCTGTCGCTGCTTACTCATCCAAATCAACACTCGAGTGCATTAGAGTGTCAGGTTGTACATGTGTGAATGTGTCAGGAGAGATAGAGACTGAATTTGTAAGGCAGAGTGCATAGATGTGCGATATTCATGTGTGAGAGTGAAAAGGTAGAGAGGACGCATGTGTTTCAGTGTGTACATTCTAGTCTGTATACAGTACAGTGTGTGTGTGTATGTCTGTATGTGTATATGAATGTATATGTGAGTGTGTGTGTGTGGTAGTGTGTGTGTATGTGTGTGGGCCTGCTCTACACTATGCTGGGGGCCAAAACACTAGAGATTGCTTTGATCTGGATTCTCTGTGTCTCGTCCAATCACAATCATGTCACCGGCTCCCCACGGCAGCAGCGACTCATTCATGGTGCAGAGAGGAGACCCTCCTGCATGTTATTACTGCATGTTATTACAATACACTTCATTTTTTTTATTTTTACACGAACTTTGCTCACAAAATGGCTTTATCCATATCTCACAGAAATCACACATAAAGCGACGGACAAGTGTTTTGTTTTCACGGACAGGGATGCAACACGAAAGCGGATCTGTTCGTATTTAGAACATATCGGCGTGGATGAATTTGTTAGTGAAGGTAATAAAGTGTCGAAAATATGAGAAAAGTTCAGGTGAGTTGATGTGTTTAGTGCATAGGGTCATTTAGAGGTTAGGGGAAAACTTTGCTGCTTCTCCAGACTGAATTGAAAAAAAAAAAAAAAAAAATAGAAAATAAAAATTATATCTCAAACAACTTAAAGCCAACTTTAAATATTTTCTTTAACATTTTTTTTTAAAAGGCTCGTATTACAAAAGACAATGCATATTTTGACTGCAGGCTGAAAGAATAAGCTTTTACCCACTCAAAACACATTACACCAAAATAACTGCTTGGATGTGAAGGCACAGAGCGGTATTTGTTTAGATGGCTCTTAAAGTTAGATGAAAAGACTGCAATCAAAATGGATTAGGGAATTTAATGTGTCTTCCTTCTGGCTGTTTTGAAACTAAAATGGTGCTTAAAATTTTACGTAGTCCAGCCTATGAACTGTCTTTGAAAACAGTATGGATGTGGCCCTGAGGGTGTAGCCTGTGAGCAAAAATGAAAAGCATCTCCACACATCTACAGATTGTTATGGTACAATAACTTCATCGTCACCGAAATGCTTGAGAGAGAAGGAACAAAAACAATAGTTGAGGAGTAACCGGAATTTCTCAGTTGCAAAGTTCATGTGGAAAAGCATCATGTATACTAACACTTGAACACATCTCACCTTAAATAGTGGAGCTAAGTGTTTTCACCCACATTTAAAGAAATAAAAAAAAATAAAAAAAAGCTACAAAGCAATGAAAATTCAGAAAAAAAATGATGTGAGGGAAAAAAAAAAACTAACTGGAAAAACTAAGCTGGAAAAACCCATCAACAGTGTATTGATTTAAAAAAAAAAAAAAAAAAAAAAAAAAACCTGATAAAAGATCATTGCGATTAAAACATGTTGTACAGAATTTGAACACAACACAAGCTTTAACTTCTTGTCTGTGAACCAGAGAGGAGATTCACCAATTCTATCAATTAATACACAAGATAATCCTACTTGTTGCTATACTTGATGATATTCATCATGTTCTCTTATCATTTGAGCTAGGGATAAAAAAACGATAGCGATACGTATCACGATAGACACTCACCCTCTGTTGATTGAAGTTATGTCAGATAAAGTTACTGAACTTTGTTACAAAAACAAAACAAAAAAAATAGGCAAGTCTGGTTGCATGAAGAGACACACTCGCTTCCTGGTAACCTAGCAACCGTGCCAGCAACTACACAAACAGCCAATCACTACACAGTCACATTTAGCTTCGCCGCCAAAGCGCGTGGGGCGAGAAGAAGCGAAAATGAGCGCTGAAGGCGAAGAAAAAAAGACAAGCTCAAGCTAATGAACTTAGCTTACCACCTACACACACTGTATTCAGACATGGCCATCAACATCAACATCTACTATAACACACAAGCAGACCACCATGGAGAGGTACTCAGCAACAGTGTCAGTGGTAGTATGATGATGATGATGATAATAATAGAAAAGTATAGGTTTCAAAATAATGTGTAACAGTAATAACAGTGTAATTCATTTTTTCCTCTCGTCGTTATTTTAAATAGGTCATAAAAATGATCAATAATTATCGATATCGACCAATGTGAATTAGTTATATCGTGATACTCTTTTCAGCTGTATCATTCACCCCCAGTCTGAGCTATGATGGGCGCTATGTTTAAAACTTGAAGTTATTGTGTGTATGTTTCCTCAACGTCGACGGTCATCACTGTTGCAATAAACTAAATAATAAATGAAACAACCATATTAGACAGTTTCATCTGGGGGACAAGAGAGTTTACAAACGTTTTCAAAAATGCCTCAGAAGTACCCTCAAAATAAATGTGAGGGGTCATTTCATATGAACATATATGAGAAACAACAGGTCTTTGTGTTAATTGAAACCAGTGAACAGTGGGACTTAAATTTAGATACTGTGTCTGCACATAATATCTATTTGGATCAACTCTAATCATGGCACACCAATCATTTTCCCATCGCCTTTGCTCTTTCAGAGATTGTCACTTTGCTTCTGAAATTATACATTTTGTAGAATTCAGGGAGAAGAGTAATAGCAGAGTCCAGAGAATGACAACCTGGCAGAAAGACAGATTTGTTGATAAGAGGCGTTGACACTGAGTGATGGGTGGTGAAATTGTGTGTTCCCATTACCTTTTGGAACTGAAATACATGTTGTCTTATCATTTATATTCATGGCAACGGTATCCCATAATCAAAAACATTGATTATTGACAAGAAAAGTGCTTATAAAGGAGAATAGTAAACCTAATTGTACCCTATATATATTATTGTTTTTTTTTTATTACATAAAAGGCTGTTCAATGAACATATTCATATTGTTAAACATTAAGCTGAGTAGCACCTCATCAGCCGGTGTTTAATTTTCCTTTGCACACCAAGTTAACATTGATGATGAAACAGCAAAATAAACTCATGCCCTGTCCAAGAGGCTACATTAGGGCTTTTTATTGGACTCGTATTGTATGATCACAGGAGAGCAATAGCCTGGAGCAAATTGATTAGTTCAAAGAGGCAGTGGGTAAAAGAAAAAAAAAATCTCTATTCATATGGCTCCTTGTTACAAGAGATGAGGACCAGTAAAACGATGAACATGGACTGAACGTCGAGTCCAAACACCTGTCTTGACAGCAACAGCTTTTGCCCACTAGTGTTTCACATGTCGGGGGTAAATAGCTCAGGAAACGAAAAATGCAAATAAAACAATAATGCCTTCTCCCTGCTTTGCAAAACAGAGGGTTTGCATCTGTGGGAGGGGTGGGATGTCTAACAAGAACTAATGCTGTTTATGAAAGCAGAGTTTTTGCATCTAATCACAATGTCTATTCCCATGGGCCTGCTAGTTCTTCATGCTTCCCTTCAGACTGGTAGAGCACCTCTCTTCCAGGAGTGCTGTATTTTTAGGATGTTGTGAAGCTTCCTCAGCTGCATACAGAATGAGATGCTCGCCTTTAGGGGGATGTCGAGTTTGAAGATGATGTCCTTTGGATTTGATTAATTCAGTAACGGAGAGAGAAGCTGTCCCTGACTCAAAATAGACTCCCTTTAAACGACTATATTGCTGTTGTTTTCTTACTTTTTCACTGCTTGGTCTCTTTGCCGCTTATCAGCGTATCACGACAGGAGGCAAATAATAAGTTGTAGGGCCATCAGTGACGGGAGCCTGTTTATGAGTGAATCCGCTTGCATGTGCACGTGTGCACGTGCGCATGTTCGTGTGTAAGCATGTGTTTTGCATGAGCAGGGATGAGCTTGGAGAAGCCTGTCGCCCTCCAAGCAGAAAAGTCAGTTTTTTTCTTCCTACCTTCCTCCTCTACCACACCTCTCTTGTCTCTGCTGCTGCCACACTTGTCCAGAGCTACGCCCTCTGAAGTTTATCATCAAGGCCTGCCTCTGTTCGAACCTGATTCCGTTTTTTCTATAAATACTATTTTGTAGCTGTTTGCTTTTGCTTGTGATGGAAAATTCTTACAGGTTGTACTGAAAAAGGCCAATGGAAGAAGAAGAAAAAAAAAAAAACATTAGAGCTGCCAAGGTAGAATGCAGCTAGTCATTTATTTCAGAGTGGTCAAAGGAAAACACCCACACTGAAATAGAAGTCTGTTTGTGGCTGTAGTAAATTGTCTAGCTGGATGAACCATTCTGGCTGTAAGTAGGAGATTTTGATGTCAACAAAATAGTTTACAGATGTTAAACTGTACGAGCTGGGAGCTAACTATTTTTTTTTTTTTTTTTTTTGCGGTAAATTGTTGTTGGGGAGAGTCGTATCTATCCGGCTTTGTTTCGGATACATGTTTGATCCGTTGTATTTATCAGTGGTTTACAAAAAAATAAGCAAAAAAAAAAAATGCTGCATTGCTCTTAATACTTAAAAAAACCCTCACAATTCCCCTGAAAGATTACAGTAAATCTTCAAAAACCATGTGTACCAAATCCATCTGGGCTCCAATGTGTCAATCATGTACTTAATATTCTGGCTCATTTAGCATCTTGAAGAGAGATTAATGACACTAACGATCTTTACAACAACCCCCCCAAAGATGAAAGAACTCTCAAACAAAAGCGCACGAGCTACAACTTTGATTTAGTGCTTTAATACAATGCTAATTAGATAACACGCAGTGTCTCCTCGTGAAAATCTGTTCCCATCGTATAATTATAACGGCCAGATATGCCGTAATGGGACACACGTATTTTGAATCAAAGTGGGTTGTGTGACAGAGAAGGGTGATCAGTGCGGCGCGCTGTCACCGACACCATGTTAACGGACATTAGTTACATCGTGTCCGTCAATTTGTGACGGTGCCACCCTACGGTTCGCGCTGTCGTGAAGAGGTTGCTGCTGCTGCTGCTGCTGCTGCTAGTGGGCCGGGGAGAGCTAATTGTGCGTCTGTATGACTAGTGTGCAGCCACAAGATGACTAATGAAGAATCCTCAGCTTTTGAACACGATGTTCACCTCCTTGAGCACTAATTAATGGCTCATTGGAAAAGGACTGAATTTCACCCCGGCCCTTTTCACCTATTATCCACTACTTTAACATAGGCCCCTTCTGCATACTGAACATGTATTAAAGCAGCTCCAGTAATGTAAAACCTCTGCTGAAAGTCTTCCTCCACAGTGTGTTTTTCTAATGAATTAAAGATGGCTTCCTTGCTCTCTGGCTGGTAAACACTGCTTTTGCCGCATAATTAGTATATGGATTTATACAAATGAGCGCCATAGTTAAATTCAGAACTCAGATAATGAAAGTAAAAGACATTTAAAGCAGTTGCTCTAGAACCAGACACCCAACCACTCATAGCTCTTCATCACTGTCAACTTTCGAGCCTGTGTTCTGTTTTTATCAGCCCTGAGAAATGATAATACGTCCTGTTTTCTTTCTTCTTTTTTTTTTATTATTATTATTTCCATGAGATGTTTCCTTGTCTACAAATTCTTCATGGGGTGTGTCAGTGTGTGGGCCTCTGTGAATGAGCTTATCTGTACCAACAATGACCTTCCGTCTCGCGTGGTTGATACCAGGGCCTGAGAGCCGACTGACTGCCGGAAGAAGAAAATCACATCTGAGAACGGAAGAGTAGTTCCTGATCTGACCAAAAAAAAAAAAAAAAGCAGCAGCTGAAAATGGCTCAATTAGGGCAGCCATAAACTCGTTAGGGCCTACATCGTGCCCGCCAGGGCTGGGGCTTTTTTATTTGCCGCTGCGGTTAATATTGCCTCAGCACATTAAAATGTGCAGTTGATGGGCGCTCAGGAGCCCTGCTTGTGTCAGAGAGTGCTCTCCTGGTGGACACTTAAACAAAGAATGAGCCTACTCCTCTCCCTCAGCAGAGGCACAATTACCAATACTGTTTTTCCTGGGGAGAGAACAAAAACACGCTACGACGCTCTGGCTTTTTCCTAGAGGCTAATAGAAGGGTTTCACTCCTTCGGTTATACAGCTGGCAACGTAATGTCAGCAGCAAAATATGCTTTCCGGTAGCCACAGGATCAAAGCAATAGTCTTAAATCATGGGTTTTGTCACTGACAGGCTGTAACAATAAGGGTCCTTTTTTTCTTCTTCTTCTCCTGCACGTCTATCTGCCAAACAACTGAAGTAAGCACACCTTTTTCTCATGCAGAGCCAAGATGCACACAGACAGATGATCACAGTGGCAGTTGGGCAGCCGATAGCACTATCCTCCGGCTGCTGCCCACGTTTGTGTCTCTGACAATTAGACTCCGGGCTGACAGGAGAGCATGGTTCAGCCACTGTGTTAAGAGACTTTGTCAAATGTGTAGCTCGTCAAAATGCACGGGCGGCCCCAGCTGAAGTCAGTCATCCCCTATTAACGATGGCCCTATTAGCTCCTCCCGTGACCTGTGAGCTGGGAAATGAAAGGCGTGGAGGTGCAGTCATTTATATAACCAATGTCAGGGTGCGTCGGACATGGACACCCCTCGTCTCCCCGCGCCTCATCAGCCTCTCTGATCAGATGGGGATGCATAATACATCAGACGGCCAGTAAGTGGAGGAGAGACATTCATCACTGTCCACCTTTCAAATTAGATCTCACAGACGTGGCAATCAGTCAGACGCATCAGTATTCAGTCCTGGCTGAAGGCTCTCCTGCAGAGACAACCCCTCCATTATAGCTTTACAAACCTTACTTTAGTGTAACAACTGCCTTCACTGCATAATCTCTACTTCAAACAATAGTCTTTTTCCCTTCGCATTGACTTTGAATCTAATGTTGTAACGTGACACTGTAATTGTCTGTATAGATTTATAGATATAAGAGTCAGACAGACGTCCGGGGCACTATTTATGTCTGACAAGCTTAGCTGATTTGTTTTGTGTGAGCTTGTCACAGTATCTATAGGGCACATAGTGGTCATACATACAAAAGCTGTGGTTTAGTTTAAATATTTCCCGCTGCCCCCACCCCTCCCCCTGGAATCACAGTTTCCTTGCACGAGAGAACATCCGTATTTGGTCAAAACACATTGGGGTGGATGCCACACTGTCTGTAACTATATTTTCTCTCCTGGCAGACAGTCGTCATGTTATCATTCCATAAATACTCATATTTTTTTCTCTCTCTGATCAAATGTATATTAAACCTAAATGAATAGTAAAAATAAATACATAAATAAACAAACAACAACTTGTCTAATAAGAAATATTCTCTTTTCTCTCCTTATGTTGCTGCTTTGATGGTGTCCTTTTCCTTCTGTATCTCAGGTAAGGAACTTTTTTTTTCAATATAAACTTTTAATCCATCAACAAACTATATACATATATATATATATATACAACAAACATATATCGAAAAAAAAAAAAAAAAAGTTATGTTATGGACTGAGCCTGGTAAAGCTGTCAAATAAGTAATTTTCTCACTGGTCTTGCTACATAGTGTGTTTTCTCCTATTTGAGCATATATATATGTATCCCTATACAAATATATTTTGAAACAAAGTCATAAAGTTGACTGTGAGCCATCATGATGAGTAGTCACATTATGAAGAAAAAGGCTTCAAAGAGCAAGAGTTTTAATTCAGCACCATCACAATAACATTAACACATTTCCCAAAAAAATTCCCTGAATGTTTCATCAGCCTAATTCATTTTGTACTAAGCTCAATTGCTTCAGTCATATTCCACTCAAAAAAATCGCACATTAAATTGAAATCTGCATGCTCTGTAACTGTTCATAGCAGGTCCCCCCTCGCCGCCACTGGATCCACTATGGTTAATTACGTCTACGTCAGGCCAATCTCGCCACTTGTTTCTGATGTATTAAGCAATAACCTCTCCGTCTCTCGGCTTTCCTCAGCAATTAAGACAGTGCGAAAAAAAGGACTTTCCAAGAGTCTTTTTCCATTTAGACCTCAAGGAGAAAGCTTTATTTAGTCTAGCCAGTCCGTAATGCGTAGCTTCTGTTGGTCTTGACTGAGATGGAACATGATGCTAAGTGAGTCTCTGTCTATGCCAGAGTACAGAGAAGCAGATGTGCTGGGTGATCAGCTTGAGCCTCAGCCACAGCTCCTCTTCCTGGTTCTGTGGAGTCCAACTGTCAGAGTTTCCCTGAGGCTGCTAATCGGCTTTGAAATGGAAACAATTAGTTCCATAGCTGAGGTAGTCTGTTGTATGGTTGGTTTTTGCCTTCGAGTCTAACTCTTTTGCTGTGTCATTGGGAGCCTGCAGAGAGGATGCATGTCCTTAAGAGTTCTTGTTTATCAGAAATTATAAATTCAGGTTTTAGACCCTACTTTTGTTGATTAAAAACATCCTAAAATGTTATAACTCGGAGTCAGATCTGTTGGTGAAAAATAGTGAGCTGCAATGCAGGCCCGCAGCTTGTTATTAAAATAGCTGGACAATGTAACCTGCACTATGTGCAGTGACTTGAAAGCATGGAAGCGTTGAGGCTGCTCCTGGAGCAGCTTGGAAGGTCTCCTCAGTCTCCTCTCATCAGATGTCTGGCTTTAATTTGTCTCAGTGCGCCTGAGGAAAGGTCATGATCCAGATGCTTTCACCCTCCTCTACTGGTCTTCAGCTTTCCACAAGAGAGAGTGAAAAAAAAAAAAAAGCGAGTTAGGGATGGACGGAATGGGAGGAAAGTCCTGGTGTTTCTGTCGAGGCTCTCCCATATTTCGCCCCCCTCCTCTCCTGCAAATGTACATCCTCATTTATAATGACCATGCCTGTCCGACAGAGTAGTGGCCCATTTGTTGGTTCAGGGAGGGACTGGTTGAGATGACCAGGGACGCCTACGGATGCTTGACAGGATCTACATACTCACTGTGGCACCGAGGTGATTGAACAAATCCCAGTGCGCACTGTGTCTCTGGGATCCTTTTTCCAAGTTGTGACAGTTAGAGCCCGTCCTCTCCTCTGCTCTACTCTCCTCTCACCAGTTATGGAGTGGTGTGCAGAATATATTAAAAACATATTTATCTTTTGCCGTTCTAAAGCTGTTCAATAAAATATTTCCCAATGTTCACTTTCATGGAGAAGACATGGATGTATGTTGTAGACATCCTTTGAGTTTTAGTCTATTATGACATAGAATAAAATACAAAAATATTAATAATAAAAAGATAATTGCATTGCTTCTGTTGTGTTTATTAAATATTAAGCTTTTGCAAAGATGATTCACAACGGTCTGGCAACTGACGCCACCCGCTGCTGCTGCTACTGAGAGGCACACCACACATTTCTAGCAAAAAGAACAATGAATACTAATGGATAATTACAATCGCAAGGTGTGTCACACGCAGTGTTTTAGCGCGCACCAAATGAGATCGTGTACATCAGGACAGATAATTGATGGCAACAGGGGGAAAATGTTTTTAATAGGTTCTGACCTTAGGGCAATAATTGATTCAGTTTGCCTCATCACAATTCACTAATTTCTGTGGGAGAAATAGCTGTGGGATTTTTCTATTTTATCTGAAGAGAGGAGGGTGGTGGTGGTGGTGGGGGGCGTCATAGATTGCTTGAAGCGCGCACAATTACTCACATGAAAGTGCCCATGTTAAATGAGCTTGGCAGTAAAGAAACAAACCTCAGAATGTGCCCGTGCAGACTGTTGTGTGCATGTTAATCAATAGTCATGATTTATTCAATGAAGTAGCTGTCAGGAAGTGGTTGTGTGAAGTGTGAAAAGGCTGATGAGAGGCACTCACTCGTTTGTATTTGTGTCCACAGAGAGGTTTTGTTTTAACCAAAGCCAAGAATGAGTAACTGCCAGGTTAACATAATACTGGAAAAGTATGTATTTCTAATATGAAAAAAGAAGTATGTTGAGAATAAGTGAAGTGTAAATTTCTTGGACATTTCTCATTGTTTCATTTTATGTGAACGCAACCCATACAGGGCATTTAGCCACTTTCTAAATTGGCTTCCGATTCATTTCTAATCTGGTAAAGTCTAAAATACTGCCTTTTGGATCGGGGCTTTCACTAGCTGTGTCCTGAAAATAGAGTGAAAAACAAGCGGAATCGAGCATGTCTGTGTTTATTTGGCCCGCTCCGTTCAGGGCTCCTTGCAAAACGTAACCAGCGTGGCATTGACAAAGATTACGGTCCCACAGGCCACAGTGGGTGTGCAGAAAAGAAAGTGGCCTCCTCTGGCAGCTTGGCACTGAAACATATATACTTAAGCACAGTGGCGCATGCTGGCACACAGCGACGTGCGCAAACACACACACACACACGTGCGGCTCACACACACAAACACATGCAGCAAAACAGGCAGACTTACACAGTATCAACAAGGGGAGAGTCTCAGTCCAAACATCTATAGTAACTCTTAAGTGTTTGACTCAGCTAAAGCCCTCAGATACTTTTATTGGAGCCATCTCTCTTTCTCCACCCTTCATCCTGGAAGCAGCCCAGCGCCACCACCTTCCTCTTTCTCCTATTTGCTCGCTCTCAATCGCTGTCTGTCTGTGGGACACACACAAAAAAAAGTGGTGGGAAGAGGGAAGTTAATGATATAAAAACTACTACACTGTCTCTTTAAGTGGGGATTAGAAAAAAAAGAGGAGTGGAGGCCAAGGGAGAAGAGGGGGCTGAAAGGGGGAGTGTAAAAATAAGAAGCCCGGCAGGAGCGCCAATGCAAGGTCACCTCTGCTGTAGTGTCGGGCCTGTCGGATCGAAGGCATGGCTAAGGGGTTGCCGTGGTACGGACCGGTCTCCCAGGAATGCTTCAGGAAGATCTCCTGCCATACCTGAGGCAGCCGCTCATTTATCTGGAATGCTGCGCTCCGACTGCTAACGACCAGCTCAAATTGGACTATTTTTTCCCATTTGTCAGTTGGCCAGCTGCACTGGCTCAGCTGCGCATCTGCGCGGAGGGAAGGCGTAGGACAATGAAAGTTCTAAACTCATTTTTCTCACTTCTCTTCATTTTGTGTCTCTCTTCACACAGTTGGGAGAGTTTTCAGTATTGTTGCCGCCTGTCAGTCTTAAGTAAGTCTCCCCTGGCGCCGTGTTAATGGAGACGAGTGCCTTTGGCATGTGGCAAAGCTTTTCCTATGACATTCTGTAGGCCCCCGCACAGCAGGGATGCTCTGTATGACTTGTAATCTGCCTGTTGTGGAAGATGTTTAACATTGTGTGCAAGTTTTCTGCTGTGGCACGATTTGATGTTTTTAAAAAAAAAAAAAAAAAAAAAAATCTAACTTATATGGATCGCTAATTTCAAAACCATAGTAGCAGCTAAGAAAAGATTCTCGTGCAACAGACAAAATAACAAGAATGTGTTTGAGATAGTATAACTATCTTAGATGAACTGAAAACTTACATTTTCTTATCACAGGTGTATGTATTAGATTGCATTGTGCTGCGTCGTATCACGTTGCATTTCCAATAGCATCAGTACAATTTGTTACCGGGAAAAAAAAAAAAATAGAACACATAATCAATTCTCCATTAAAAGATGCAGTTCAGCAAAAGGATGCAGCTGTTTGAAAAACTCCCCCAAACTCTGTGAACAACCCCTCCGTACTTTGAGAGTTTTTTTTTTTTTCCCAAAACATTTTTATCATTTAAATGAGCTTCATCAATTAGGTCATTAATATGGAAATTACTCTCTCTCCCTTAGCTTTATTACAAACCTCTTTTCCCGAGCCCAGTGAAAAGCCAAATGCTACTGTAGGTTTATACTTTACTTTTATACTTTTCAAGTTTTTTTTTCCTCCATGTGTTATCTTTTACAGTTTGCCGGACAATTATCCTGCTCTGCATAAGGAAATGTACCTGGAAAAGTTTTTACCTGTGAGTGGACATAGTGTGAGGAGGCTATTTTGTGTCAAATAAATCAAGATCCATATACAGTCTCTAGTATACACACATATATAAACTTTTTATCATTTTTTTAAGTTTACAGCAACAAATATAATTAAAAATGATTTTAATCAACGACTCTACTAATGATTAGATTGATTTTTTTTTAACATGCCTTAACATAACATGTAAACAATGTACAGTATTGTACATTACCTATGTTTTACCCCAGAAGAAGAAAGGGGAAAAAGTGTCTTAATGCTTATGTTAGTTGTTTTTGGTTGAGAACATGAACATACTCCTCTCACCCACACCACACTCTGATCACACTGATCATAACCATCCAGTTTGGCAATACTCCTCGAGCGCAGAAGGAAAACCACTGACCGGTCTGGAGCTGGCAGAGGCGTGTCAGGCTGACAAGGTGTGAAAAGAGTCATGATCTTCTTCTCTCTCCCTCTCAGATCTCACTTTGATGGACTGCTTTGTAGTGCAACGAGCTGGGCAAGTGCTGCTAAGCTACATTACAATATATGGCGTGTTTGCCCAGCAGGTGCCATTTCCCTCTCTGCCATAATATGAAACACTTTGCATTTGCGAGCGCCCTGAATGCCAATGTCAACTTTAGGCATGTAGCTCACAGACCTCGTCTTTAAACACCTCCTGCACTCCTCTGGAAAAAAAAAAAAAAGATCAGTAATGTGAAGTAATGCGCTGCTTGTTAAACATAGTTGGTATTTAAGTGATGTTTTAAACTATTAGCACTTGGATTGATAATGGGTCTATTCACCCTTAGTTATAAAAACATGTTTTCACACCGACATTTGGTGTTGGTGGTGTTTGGTGTTTTTGTTTGTTTGTTTTATTTTCTCAGGTTTTAAGATGTTTGTCAGTTACATTTCCATCTCCTCTTCAATCCAGTAGAGAAAGAATTTCAAATTTTATTTGTGGTACACAAACTTACAGTTCTTAACAGAAAAATAAAAAACTGGATGATCCATGGGCGTCACTAGAAACTATTTTCACTGGGACTTTATTTCTTTGGAATGAAGTAGTTTCACTGGAATCTTGTTCATGTCAACTTCTCTAGAAGTTATGGAAACATGGACTCTGAACACTTATGTAGCTGTTGGAACTTGTAATTCAATTTATTTAATATTTATACAGCCAAAGTCACATATTTGCCTTTTTTGCCTTAAAATTGGCACTATTATTATTATTATTATTTGCAGACAGATGAGTATATTTATCTCAAGTGTTAGTTTTGACTCAACTGAAGTTGACTTAAACGAAAAGACTCAGATTTTTGCTTCCAATCGGCAACGTTGATTAATTTCACTGATGATTGTTAGCTGTTGCTATGCTACATCTAATAATATAAAGCCATATTTAGGCAAACAGTAGAAAGATAATGTCTAATCAGAATCTGGTGCTAACGTCATAAAGTTAAGTTAATTTTCGTTTCCTGAGAATGTGAACTTTCTCACAAATGTCGAATTTTGTAATGTGACAAAAATTGGCAGTGATATATATATATAAAATGCTTCACATTTATATCCAAGACACAGCTATGAAGTGTTCCCTTCAGTCGTGCATTGCGGAGGTTGACAGACTTAACAACACTGGTGTCCAATTGTGAAATGGAAATTTTTAAATCAGTTAAATTTTTTTTTTTCCTTTCAAATTGTGTAAGTGAATAAGTGAATATTCAAATTTCAGTTCAGTTTTACAAGAGTAAAATACACTGAATAGTTCAAAAAATTGGCAAGGTGGTCAAAAAATATCAGCATGTTCAGATTCCAAAAAGGAAGTAAGTGAGAAAATTTGTGATTTTTGTAATCTGACCGAGTCAGCCCTTTAACGTTCAGAGATTCAGGGAGTCGAGTTGAGTCTGGGCTGTTGTTTATCTCAGATGCACATGGGACTGTTTGACAGGCCAGCTGAAACTCTTGTCTGTCTGTCACTCAGTGGCCGGTGTAACAGGAAGGGACATGTTGTGTGGAGCCTTGTAATGCACAAACGAATGTTGATATGCGATGACAGGACAAAGCCAGCGAACACACCTTTGACTGGCTCTGGGCTAACATGTGCAGAAGCAGGTGAAATGCCTTAGCCGCTGTCGTTAATGTTCTGCGACGTTGCTCTTTGTTTTGTTGCTAACAGTTGAAGCAAGCGGGCGCGAAGTGGTCTGCTGTCCCCGTCTTTTTATTTGCCGGCTTTGGTGTTTTCTCTAAGATCTGGTTAAGGCATAATGAGGTGGTGCTTAACATCAAGGTTAATGAAGTCAACATGCAATTAACTCAAAGCGGGCCTTGGTTGAGCAACGGCTCCTTCGGCCTCCTTAATTAAAAAAACCAAAAAAAACACTGGCCACCCTTCGTGTTCACTGCGTCACATTACACACCTCGTTTACCTCTTAAACTCCATAAAAATCCATAGAGCAAACATTCTCCTCCTTCGTCACATCTCTATCAACTTTGATGTCAATAACTCACCACAGGATCCTCGCATATTAATTAATATCATTAAAAAAAAAAATCAAGTTTCCTCTAGATGAATGGAGTTCTTCTCAAGTTCAGGGAAAAGGCCAAGATTCTTTCAACATTCTGTAGGTGTTTACCAAATAATCCCACACAACAAGTGAAGCAGAAACTTAATTGTAACTAATTAGCTCCCTAGAGGTTTAATTGGATCTGCATTCTTTATTCCCCAGTTTACCTGCAATATGTAAATCCCGCTTCCATGTTGAGTAGTGGGGTATGGGAGGCATCCGTAAAGGGGAGCTGAATTAAGTGAAGTTGAAAATCAGTCCGTAACAAGCTTAATTTCTGTCTTGTCTGGCTCCCTTCACCCATTCAGCACCCTGGAGCTTTTTTCCAACCTGTGTAATTGAATGTGCGTTAACTAATGGTAGAGAATACGGCACATCTCCGAGGTCAGGTAATAAGAAGGCTTTGTTCTTCGCTCAGAAGAGTTGCTATCGCCGGATTGGAGCTGACTTCATAGATATTCTTATTGTTGTGTCGAAACCATTCCTGAAGTTACCTGGAGGAAATGAACAACCTGTCTCTGTTATGTTTTTAACAGCGTTCCTTTGAGGGAATCCAGTTGTGTCTTTTTGCATGATTTCACTTCAAATGATGAGGCTCAAACCGGAGCAGTACCATCTGTCCAACTTGACTTTGAAATATACTTTTCTGGGCCAGGACCCACTCTGTTTTCAGGTTCATCTGCACTATCCCGAACTGGGAGTATAGGCTGGTGGGATAATGTTCTTCAATTTTCCTCCTGACAAATTACGTGACGGGGTAAAGGTTAAACAAACTATGTTAGCGCCAAAACAGGATATTACTGTTTATTCTTTTGGTTAAAACTCTCTCAAATGACCAACCAGAGAACACAATGAGAGCCCATTCATCCCAGACCTTCAACCACACCACCGACAATGCTGTCCATCCTGTTTTGTTTCTATAGCAACTGAAAATCTTAACTTGGCCTTACCAAGCCTGAACAAGTATTAAGTTGTTAAACTAGTCGAAAACAGATGTCCTTGGACTATTTGCCAGGTCCGCTGCGAAGTAATTTTTCGTTACACATCTTTATTCCTTTTCATAACACTTCATCAATGATTTCTTTCCAAACAGGTTCAAATTTCAGTGCGAGGAGTGACCTCATCAGGGGAGGGTTTTTTTTTAATTAGTCTGTAGACATTGCATATGGCACCCTCGAAAAAAAAGAATAAAAAATTAGTCCAAAATCTGTGACGCTCTGTTTCTGCTGTGCCGGCTTTTGCAAACACAACAATAAAACAGGGAGGAAAAGAAGTCTCATGGAAGGTCGCAGTGGTAGTAGAGACAGGAACAGGGTGTGGAGTGTTCAGCCTCGGAGGGTGTTACATCACCAGACTTTTCCACTTTTCCATCAGGCCACACATACTTCACCACTGACTTGACTAGAGTCACTGAACAGACTCAGTTTGAGTTTGGTTTTAAATATCAACAGAGGGTTTGGCTAAAACCTTTGGTTGACATTTGGTTCAAACCATTTTTTGTCACCAGCTGAGAAATATGAGAACTAAAAAAATCATATTTATGATGTGAGAATTTGAAATCTGTCTGGCCTGCATATGTCATATATAAAAAAACAGCTAACTGTAGATAAAATGCTCAAAATTGATGGGATATTCAGCCACTGTTTAAAAACACAATACAACTTAGGCACTGTAGCATTTTTATAGTACACTTTAAAACTCTTTTAGAAAGTAGATTTGCAGTGCAGTATAAAACAATAGACATTCAAAATAATATATCATATATAGAGATCATGTATAAATGTCAGAAGAACTTAAACTTGTTAAGATAGTCAGAAATTCTTCAGGTAATGCGGAATTTGGACACAGAAGCAGTATGTTATCAGAAATATTACCATAATAAACCCACACCAGTGCAGAGCTGATGTTCCCTTTAAAGAAGTAGTAGAATATTAGTCTAGTGTAGATGCATTATATGCAGATAACCACAAAAAAATGTGTTAACGTTTGGTTTTGAATTTGGTTGTAGGTAAAGAAAAGAATGAGGGAAAAAAAATGTGGCGATTTAGCGTTTGAGCACACACACACACACACACACACACACACACACACACAAACACCACTTATTAGTTCTGTTGAGCTTCTCTTTTTCTTTCAGATCTTTGAAACTTGGAGAAATTATCCGGTTAACAAGTTATCTAGCTGATTAAATATGCATTGCCACGGGGACAGCAAGTGGTTTTAGGGTTTTATTTAATAAGTTTGTTTCTGTTAAAAAAAAAAAAAAAAAAAAAAACTTGTCTGTCTGTTTACTTAGCGTTTTACTTGTTGTGTGTTTTTCATAGTGATGAACACTTTTTGAGTTTTAATTTGTAGGGACATGGATTCATAGCCTAAAAGTTTATGTAGGGGAAATCATTTTTATTATTATTATTAATATTATTATTTGAAATGGGAGAAGACGCAATGATAGTGGTAGAAGTGGCTGCTGTAGCAGTAGCATATTCTACTGATGAGAGTCTGGCACCGTCAGTGACAGAGTGGTGTCATGCCTGCCTGAGAAGGTTCATCATGAGCTCTAGCAAAGCATGTCAGGCATGCAGGTGAAAGACTGGAATGTGATTAGTCTGTCCTGCAGGATTGTGATAAGAGGCCACAGTTCATGCATATCAGCGAAGGAGGAACTTATTTGACTCAAGTCACTGAAATGATACTTTATAAAGACTTGCTATAAAAAAAAAAAAACACATGTTCAAGTCCATCACCTTTCATTTGCTAATTGAGCTACTATATCTGACCAGGAAAAGCATGTTTCTATGGAGGGTTTTTTTTTAATACTGCCTCAGTTATGAATGTCAATACCTGCTGTGTGCATGTGTTTTTCTTTTTCGTCATGTATTCCACACGCTGCTGATAGCAAATAGCACTCCTTTGCCTCTTCTAGAAAATAATGATGGACCTTAAGGTTCATGCATAATGCAGAGGCTGTGAAAATAGTGTTTCCTGAGAGCACATTGCATCGCCTTTGGACTTAAGTGAAATATAACCTGAATTTGACATTTTCTAATATCCTACACCAAACTTTTTTGTTTCAAAGAGATAGGGGCGGTAATTGCTGCACCAGAAGAAAGACTGCCGATCCTTCTGGGTATTGCGGGTGACTGTGGGGACAAGGCAAGATTGGAACATGGTAATTGCAAAGACAAGGACTGAGAATAAATGGAGGGAGAAAAAAAAAAAGGAGTTCTTTACTGTCAGATAGAGGAAGGTCAGAAGCACAAGTGTATGACATCCATGCATGTTACAGTGTATTATTCACAATGTACACAGGGGACTGATACCTTTTCTTAGATATCCAATTCATCGCTTTGCTTTCTGACAAAGAGAGGAGATGATCTCCGCTGAAGTCCCCCCTCCCCTCCCCCGACTGCACTGAAGTAACAAGATGTGATACAAGATGCAAGGATGTCAACAGCGTTAGGTCACAGTGAATATCAGAGTGGGGCTACAGTACGCTTCTTCTTCTTCTTTTTCTCCTTCTCTCCTCCCTCAAATCATTATTTCATTATTTGATTAATGCTTCCATGCTGTTGTCAGAATGCTTATACATTTCCTCAAAGATGAAAGACAAACAGCAGCAATTTATTTCTCCAGATTAGATATTGATCACAGCGAGTGAGCTGGGCGTCAGATATCTTCTCTGAAAAATGAATGTCAAATGGTATCGCTGCTTTTTGTGTGTGTGTGTGCACGCATGTGTGTGTGTGTGTGTGTGTTTTCTTTCTATAAAAGAGGGACTCCTCGTAGAGAACATCATAGCCATGTGTTTTTTTTATTTTTGAGCGCTCTTGATAAATTTAATTTAATCTCTATGATGTGATCATTTCTGATCAGCCTTGTCCAAGTTTTGTCAGCAGTATTATGATTCCAATGACAACCCTCCACCCTCCCACCCCACCCAAAAAAAAAAAAAAAAAAAAAAAAAAAAATCTTCTCAATTGTACTGTCCCATTTAGAAACTTTAAAAGACCGGACAGGGGGTCGACTTACACTGGCTGGAGGCGCAGCGCACACTACATAATGAAGAAAGAATGTCAGAGGGAAATAAATAGGACCAATGTCCTCAAGCAGCTTCCCTGCGTACAGGCTGGGGGTTTGGAGTCACCGCCTCCCTCTGCCCCCCTCCCTGTCTCCGTAATAGACTGTTAGGGTGAACTTCCATGAAGATTGTAAAGAGAAATGGCAGCACATATGCTCCAAACAATATGAAGAGCTCCTTTTCTGCCGACGTGTTGTCATGTTTGGTCAACGTGCGTCGTCGACGACCAGATAACAGCTGAGAGCAGCGCTGGAAGATTTACTGACATAAAACATCAAGTGTTCTCGTAGTGTACATTAAAACTAAGAGCCTTGTTTAATTTTTAATTCAGTCCTTGTCATTGTAATACATTTTTATGAACATTACTGAAAATCTGATGCTTAATTAGCACAAATTGGCCAAATGAGACTTTTTTGATGTTGTTAGGAGTCTGAGTCATATCATTATAGATTGTTTCAACAGAAAACAAACAAAAAATCATCCATCTAATCAGATGTATTTCTGACTGGCATGGGGTTGGCAGTGGACACACTCATGCACTGTTATGAATAATTTCTTCCTGTTTGTCTTTGTGTAAGAGATGACAACAGTAGTGAAGTCACTGTAGCACAAAGGGAGCACAAACACCATGATAACTCACAGACTCCAGAGACAGGCAGGAGTAAACAAATAATTATGTTCCCGTGCACATGCCACACCATAACTGGGGTTTTTTAGCTGCAGTACAGTAGGTCACGGCAGAAATTCTACCCGCTGGAATTTGGATTCATTTCATGTGGATTCTGTGAATGACTCCCGTGTGACCTGTTGTAGACAGGAAGTCAGCTGATGGCTTCTCTCTGTGTGTTTGTTTTTTTTTTTTCTGGTCTCACAATTTCTGTCTCACAGTGGCTCTATAAAAGATTTTATTTGCTCACCTCGTAAAAGTTATTTAATAACTATTACATCATATGTTCGCTGACGTAGCCGTGAGGTTGTTGCGGTCAGTGTCTCCGAATATTTTATTGAAGAAAAAAAAAAAAAGAAAAGAGAGAAAAACTCAGTTTGACCTTTACTTACCACGAGTTTTTTCGCTTCATCACCGTAATCACAAAAAAAAAAAATATTACTTTTCTCTGCAGTCGCCTTTTTATCCCCGTACAGTCAAGGAAAAACACTGTTGCTTTGTATTTAGTGCCAGTGTAGCAGCTGAGTGTGAATTATCTCACTGATTCTGTCAGGGTAAAACAAACAGACAGAAGAGCGAGACATCAATTACTGCAGCTACTCCTGGGGAAAATAAAAGCATTGGAATCTAATGAGTGTATTGCGTTTACCTGCTGTTATATAATTTATACCCTGTTAACCCATCCATCACCTTGGTATGTACAGTTAAGTACAAGCTGAGATCCCAGTGCTGCTGTTCAGCTTCAGAGGAGGAAGAAAAAAAAATCCCCAAATGACATTCATCTGTATTGTACACCACAATTCATCAATAACGAAAACATCAAGATGTTTTGTTATGTGCCTTCTCACAAACATTTCCTTAGTCTTTCATTTACATGTGGATTTTTAACCCCGCGTTCATCAAGTGACGCTTTTTGACTTTGAAAAGGTCCTACACATCAGAGAAACACAGCTGATGATTTGCACCGCGAGCTGTGCTGTGAGTCACTGAGGCTTAGCAAGATCTTCTTCTCTGACTCAAACGTGCTGCCAGGGATTGAGCTCCCCCTCCCTCCTCCTCCACACACCCTCCACACACACTTTTATTGTCTTACTGCCACAACGCTGCTTTGAGACAGCTATCTCAAACCCAGTGCCACCGTTGCCGTCGTCGCACGAAAAATAAAAAAAAAAGAAATTCGTCCCTTGAGTTTGTTACTTCGTGAACGTGCGGGCCAGTCGAATTGTTGACTGTGAAATTGTCAGGAAGTATACATGTTTTTTTTTTTGTTTCTTTTTTTGCGTTAGGTGACTGTCAGGAGGGAGAGGGTGTCCCGCTGATGGTTGTTAACATTGTGAAGCGCAGACAGCTGCTTTAACGGAGTTGGAAGTCCAGTCTTAATTTTTGACAGTAAGAAATGTACCATCTGGATTCAAAACTAGTGTATCAAAATGAGTGAGAAACACAAAACAACAAGGCCACACCAACAAACTGGGCCAAATAATCAGTATATATATATATATATATATATATATATATATATATATATACAGTACATATATATGGAGTTGGCTGGAAAAACCATTAAAGTCAGTAATGCACACTGTAAGTTAATTTTTTTTCCCAGACTGCCATTTCTTTCTGATCTTTTCCCCTTTTGCCTCAATCATCTTCTCCCCGACCAAGAAAGAAATCCCTCTCGCTCGCTCGCTTTTTATCGCCACTGAAATTCATTCAACATGTCCGCTTATAGGCATTCTATTATTTCTTTATTTATGTATTCCACTTTTTATTCGGAATCACATGTTAATGAAGAGCGTCATTATCGAGCTTAAATATTTAATTTTCCGCTCTGTGTCTGCTTCCGAAGGGAGGCTGACTGAAAGAGCAGCAGCGGCGGCAAGAAGAGGGTGGAGGGGTGAGGTAGTGGTGGTGGGGGGAGCGAGTCCTGCTGTAGCATCAGCCTTATCTGCATCCGCTGCTTTAAAGTCAGCTTCAACTGAAGTGGTATTGCAGTAAAAAACTAAAGTATAGCAGTGTTTTTCCATCTAAGGACTGGTTACAAGCTACCATTTCTGAACACCCCAAAAGATTCAACACCCCGTGTGGCTATACTGTTCAGTTTTTTTGGGTGGGGTGGGGGTGTAGCTCCAGATTCAGCTTCAGTATTGGTCTTTGCCCCTTAGCCCCATCTCTAAACTCCATCCCCAGCCTCAGCATTAGCTCCAGAGAGGCTGAGTGCCCTTGTGATAAGGTGTGAGGCCTGTCTGCCTCTGACTGACAAGCCTGCTCTCACCATGCCAGTGCCTGCTGCTTGATAAGAGAAAATGTCAGCGTGATTTTGGGAAATGTCATTTATCGCGGTTTTCTGGCCGTGTCTGTAACCCAGACTGATTATGGTTGCTGGACATTTATATCACTGGGGGTGGCTTGGAAAATTGTACAAATGCAATGTTTTTGTGTGATAATGGCACTTAATACTCCTTCTTTTTTTTAGCTGTAATGGATTTCATTTTTTTCCTCCCTCTTTTACCTCTTCTCTCTTGTTTGAATAGTTTCAACATCATATGTTGTTACTTGCTAGTTTATTTCATGGAGCTTAGATGAGACGGCATCAAAGTGTCTTGGTGTGTGGAGGCGTTTTTTTTTTTTTTTTTTTTAGATCGGGGATTCTCTCCGCGGCCAGACAAAGACTTCCGCCACTGTGTAGAAATCTTATGAGTTGAAGTGTGTGTTTGTGGTGTGAGAAGAGCCCCAGATTCAAGTGACAATCTGCTAGTCTTTGTCAGAGCCTGTGTGTGTGTGTGTGTGTGTGTGTGTGTGTGTGTGTGTGCTGCGTGGAGCCATCTTGCTGTATTATTTAGAAAGACAATCCTCGATGATGAGTGGGTTAACAGGAACCATTAATTGGTTTAGCGGGATCATATAGACACAAGTTCCGGCTTAGCTGCAAGGTGGCATGTAGATATATTCACAAAACTCCTCCTTTTTTTGTTATTATTACCATTGTCACTATGATTTTTTCTACACTATAGACACTCGTGCTGCGGAGACGGACTATTTACTGTTTACTTTTATGCTTCGGGTTTTGATTTGTGGATCTAAGATGAAGCAGAGCTGACTTCGTACTCACGTCATCACTTTTAATGTCGGATTCAAAACCCAAGCTGTCATTTATTATTCAGGGAGTTTTCGTCTTTTTTTTTTTTTTTCTCCGAAGCACTTCACTTCACTATAGTACTGTATACCTCTGCTTGCTGCATGATTCTAGGAGCCATTCAGTTCAGAGGAGGGTCTATGATTCAGTGCTGTATATTTTTTCCCCCTCATTGTTGACTCAAAGTGACATTTATGGGGCATCCTGATAAAGCAATTCTTCCTGCTGCTCAGACCAGCCCGGTATTTTCAACAGATTTTCTCATTCATTTGTATTCACTTCTTTTTTTCCTTTTTTTTCTGCGAGACCCTGGCTGCCTTTTGTGATCCACAGCCCTGAAGTAGACTGAGACAGAAAGAAGTGTCTTTAACACGGGCTCCCTGGCAGTCTCATGGGAGCTTAGTAGGAGTGTTGTCCCCCCACTCTTAACCAAATTTATTGCTAGTCTGACGGTGGAAATCTAACAAAGGCACGGGCCTACTGTTCCCAGTATATTTGTCAAATCACTGCACCTGTGAGAGTCCCTGTGCAAGATGAATTCTAGGTTGGAGTCTTCGTCCAGGAATAAATCTCTCTGTTTTTGCATTGTCTTTGTTTGGGCGAGCTGTAGGCTGGGAATGAGCTTTCCTCGTCACATGAAGTGGAGTTGGTGAAAGCCATGATAAATGGTGCTCTTTGTTGACACCTTCATTGGGTTATTTATGGCTCATTAATTGAAGTGAAAAGGAGACTTGTTGGCACAGCAGGGGGAGGCAGCGCCAGGCCTCTGTGGTTCTGCCTCAGAGCGGCCCACAGGCTTTGGGGGGGAGAGGGAAAGAGAGAGGAAGAAGTCAGCCATCTCTCTCTCTCTCTTCCTCTCTCTCTCTTCCTCTCTCTCTCTCTCTCACTTCTGTCTGTTTCCTGTTTGCTGTGGAGAGAAAGGGAGACAACCCATTCATCAGAAATGGATGGGGAGTGAACGAGGGAGACAAGCAGAAGAAGCCAGCCTCCACCCTTGCGAGTCGCCGTTTTCATATTTCAGTTGGCGCGCAACAACCTGAGGGGTGACAACTGTTGTTTGCTGTAATAAATAGCAGATACTTATCTTAAATAGGCAGCGCGACGTAAATCTTGAAACTGATACAAGTTCACATTTAGCTCAGTTGAAAGAAACTTAATATGATGATTGCTTTTAACCACACCAGCTGTTTAGAAGTCAGTGCTTGTTTTTGGAGCAGAGCTGTGCAACAAATTGAGAATATTGTGTGCATTTTTTTTTTTTTTGCACGGCTACACTTGGATTTTGTCTGAAAAAAATTTCGATACGTCTCTTTATAAACCCCCCACTACCACCACCACCACCACCACCCTTTTGCGCCACAATTTCCTTTGAACGCTTTGAGTCTTCCGAGGAGAAAGAGCCACTTCAGACATAAGCTCATGAGCACACTTGATTAACAAGTGGATTAACTATGCTCGTTTCATGGGATGATGTACCTCAAAGCACTTCAAAGGCCACGCCGAGTGCCCATGAGGTGCGGTAATGAGGGGGTTCTTCTACACAACGACAAATTTGGTGGCCTCGCTTCATATGAACCTGATCATTTTCTCATTTTGTGTGCGCTCGCTTTCCGCTGCTTTCTGTCTCCTGCTCTACACTCCTCTTTCTCTCTCTCTCGCTCTCTCCTCATCTTGCTGTCTTTTTTTTTCTCTCCCTTTCTCTTCTCTCCTTCTCCCCGCAGATTTCCTCTCATTGATCCCGTCTTTATTTCAGCTGAGTCGAGATTCACCGTTCTTCTTGCTTCTCGACGTGCTCTCGGTTATCACTCTTGCTGCTATTAATCTAACATTGATGTGTTTGTTCTGTCCCCTAACTATAAACTAAAAGAAGAAGAAAAAAAAAAAAACTAAGACGGGCATCAGCAGCATCACTCATCATGTGTCTGGAAGTTGCCAAGCCTTTTTTTTTTTTTGGTGTCCTTGAACTGCTCGTCCAGGTCTGACTCCTGTAAAGCCCACTTCTGATATCTCGGCGCTGTCACAGCTGTCACTCGAGTCTGGGTGACGTCCGTGTCCTCCGCCGCTCTTCCATCTCTTGACACCCAGGCTTCCGCTTCTCTCTCTATGAGGGGGGAATATGTCCCGGCCTGTCATACACTCATCCAGGGTACAGTTTAGGAGGGAGGTGCGGTGGTGGCGGTGGGGAGCGGGATTCGATGTTCTAAGTGGCATGACATCCTACTGAGAAGGATAGTGAGGTTTCTCTCCGTCTCCAGCAGTAGAAAGACGTGTACAACTCACAGTGGAGTAAGCCTGCTCAGGTTCCAATCTCTATCTCTCCCTCCCTGCATTTTATTATTTTGATCTGCCAAGCACATGAGAGATAGTAATCTACACTTCAATTACATCGCACAAGTCATCAGATGCTATCTTGTGCTGGTGATAGAATGTGCTCTGAGGCAGCCCAGCGCCACTGTGAAACAGCCCCCAGAGAGCCACAGTCTCAGCGTGCGTACGTGTGTGTTTGTCTGTGTGCGTTTGTGTATCCTTGAGTGTGTGTGAAAAAGAGACAGAGCGAGCTGGAGGAACAGAGAGACCAACAGACCGACAGAGAGAGAGAGAGAGACAGACTCTGGGAACTAGCTCTATTTATCAGTATAACACACGTATTTGCCAGTAGGGTACAGTATTTAACCTCAGTTTGTCATTGCACTGATTCTTATCATTACATTTCATTTAGTTTGCAATGAACAGACTGTGCTGTAATAAGAGGATGAATTTTGTGCATCGTTTATCATCTGAATTCCTGATAGTAACCAGCAGAGGGCTAATACAGACACGTTTTAGGCTCTTTGTCTACAATGCAACTCCTTGTCTGCTGTGAGCTTTAATATGATTTATTACAAAGTGCGAGCTGTGTTGTTAAGTGCAATTTTAATGCCATTCACAATAGATCACCATCCCCCATATGGAACATTTTGATTTATTTAGCATATGATTCGGAAAATTATGTTGCTAATATTAGTTGTCACAACTGTTATTGTACCCAGTAAAGACGTATATAAATTGTCTTTCTCTCCTTTCTTTTTCTTCCTTTTCGGTGCCTTGTTCTTCCCTTCGCCCTGTGTTCATGTGATTATCAACACATTGTTAAGGTAAGTGCTGTTACCACACCATACATCAGACTGTTAATTAAATTGCCGGTGCTTGGAGTACATCAACTACACACTGTGCAACAGCGGGGCAGCTTTTTTTCTTACGAGACGGTTGCACTGTGACAGCTGATGTATTTGTCTTGTTTAAGACGGAGCCAGTTTTAAAACCATATATTTTAAATCTGCAACGTATCCCTTTGTCCAAATACATACAGACACAAACAAGGTAAGTGGGTAGCTGACGTGTATCCACGCAACAGACATGGATGAGTTTGTAACCTGAAGTTAGTGATCATCATAAGGGAAATAACCACCAGTATAATTACACCACCAGAAAAAAAAAAGTTTTAATTAAAGATAATATATATGTTATTCACCTCCCTTTGGCCATAACTCCCCTGCCATTCAATGCTCAACAAGTTGTTGCAAATCCCAGTGAAAGTGGTACAGAATGACAAAACAAGAAGCATAACTGAATAAAATTACCTTTCGTGTACATAAAAACAAGCCAACCGCAACCGTGAGCCCACGCTAGCATTGCTGCGATATGCGTCACAACGCTACTGGTCCTGGACTATAAGGACTCACATGTGTTAGGTACACATGTGGCTGGTAAAGACAAAGATGGAGTCCTTATGAATATTTTGTTAGTTAGTTGAAGAAAATGATTTATTCGATGGAGAGACATTTGGGGAGGTCACTGTTTTTTTTTTGTCTTTTCATAAACAAGGCAAATTGCCAATGGTTTAGACAGGAACAGACTCACATGCAGATGCAATTTAAATGAACAGAACAGCTCTGATTACAACACACATATAGATGGTGCGGAGGATGCCATTATGACACTGTATCTTTACATAGAAAAATGTTGTTGGCTGCTATATTAATTTTTAAAATCATTCATACATTCATATGTGTACGCTTCTCTGTATTCATATTTCTTTGAACTGTAAATGAGAAGGAGGGTCAGATGAGTTTATGTTTACTTTTGGGTTCGTCCCTGTTCATCCCTTAGAAATGGTTGTTTTTGTATCCATGGAGAAAAGAAAATGATCTTTCAAAACACTTATGATTTATCCCAACAATCAATGTATAAATGAATATTGTACATATAGGTAAGTTCCACTCTCAGGTTAAAGCCAAGCCCAGACAGTTGCAGTATTCTTCCACTGAGTGGCAGTTATTCAGTGCTCATACTCTCTGCTCACTAACACTGGCAAATCAAGACGGATGGGTGGATTCCATAGTTTTTATCAGGCCTTGATGTGCACATATACAATGACAGAGAACTCTCCCGGAGGCCGACAGACCAATGTTTGAGAATTGGGCTGGAAGGAGATAGCACTCTCCGGGCCCCAGCCATTTTCTTCCATCAAAGAGTCTGTGATGTGAGGCAGCACTGGCAGCGAGGCTGTTTCTCAGGTAGACATGGCGCTCAAGCGCTCTGCCCTGCCTTTTTCCACTCCAGCTGAAGCAGCAGCTGGAAACCCTCACCTATTCTCCCCCCATTAAGCACCACGTCACACAAGACAATAGGTGTGCGATTCATCAGGAAGCGCTGTGCCTCTCTCTCAGACATCTGGGAGGACTCAAATAGTTACAGTCCTTATATCTGGATTTTGATCCCTTTACGTCTATAGTTTCCTGTCGAGAACTTGTGTGTAATCTACAGATGTTAAAGAGTTATGGTATTAATTGATGACTTTTGCAACATTAAGCCATCTGGCTCAATCTCCAGTATTTGAATCTCAGGCGCTACTTCTGTTTTTAATCAGAGAGTTTGATTGAAACGGTTGCACACAGCTCCAGTCTGTTTTGGGGGATGAGGTGGCAATAAAAATTTGCTCTCTGTCTTTGTTTGTGCGATACCCGCGGATAAAAGTGCCTTGATGTTTGAAAATCTAACCGAATGAGGAAATGTAAATATTTTCTACCAGACATTTTGAGCAGGACTGCATGCAGCGAAGGTCTCTAAAGCGCATCGCTGTCTAAATGAGTGGTTATTGACAGACCTTTGGCGTCATGAGAATCACATGTTCTTTGAATCTGTGGTACACTAGCAAATGTGATCCTCTCTGATGGTTGCATTTGAACTTATTTTGATGTCCCTGAGCATTAAGGGAAGTGACAGCTTACAAATAAATCCATAATTATCACATCTGAAAGCCGCCATCTCAAAGTTTATTTGCATACCCAAACACTTGGAGGAATGTGGGTAATAAACCCTGAGGGTCTTCCAGAATCTGGCGAAGTCGCGGCTGTCATCTCATCAGCCTTTGGGTCTTTCTCAGTAGCAAGAAAAAAGGGAAAGGCAGACTGGAGTGAGACAATACTGCTCTGTTAAAAAGAGGCTACAGTAAATGGGCAGCACTGACTAAGGTTTAGCAGAGCACAAAAGAAAAGTGAAGGACAAGATTGTTCCTATTGTATTTCCACTGTGTATTTCCCCATAGAGCAAGGTCTGCGAAGGCCCCGCGGGCTTCATTTCACCCCTTCAAAACCCAACATATTTCTTTGAGTGTCCTGAAGATAGGAACACAATGACTGCCTGTAGAATTTCATCTTAATTCTACCTGGGAACACAAAAGACTAATCACAGCCATCACAAAAGCGCTGTTCCTGCAGCCCAGTGTGTGATAGAACAGGCTCCGGCAGCATAAAGGCTCGGCCCTCTGGAGAGCCAGGAGGCTGGAAGAGGCAGTCAAATGGGAAGTAGAATAGGCCAGGCGACACCCAAGATTATGTCTCGTCCAATGTGCGGGCAGAGTACAGACCTACAGGACCAGACATCTATCAGAGGAGGTCAGACTCAGGGCCGAAGCAATGAACAGTAATAATTTCAGAACACATGAAGAGAACAAGAAAAGTTAAGCGATAACAGTTGTGCGATATTGAAGGATGTGTGTGACACGAGACCGTGAGGAATATTCCTCTCGTTGGTCTTTTCACGAGAAATAATGGATTATTCACAATGAGCTCTATATTAAAGCTGTAGATAAGTTATGTGTGAACGTGAAGCACTCGAGGTTTCTCACATTTGGTTTATTTATGTCCCCTTCCCTACTTACCTCCTTCCTGCACATCCTGCATGACGCTGGACTCGGCACACAGAAAGAAAGAGGAAAAAAAAAAAGCCCGGAGTATGTTGATCTAAATGACTGGAGATGAAAAAACCCTCTTTTTTAGCCTGTTACAGAATGTAAGTGGGGAATTTTTTTTCCAGTTGACTCCGTAGCACCACCTCCCAAACAGTTATCCCCCCTCTGCGGCTCGGCCTCGGTACCTCCCCAAAAGGTTCAGTTAAAGCTCGTCTAATTGGTTGCTGGGCTTTAATTAGCCTGGCTCGTTTGCATGGCTGCCATTAGGAATTCAAATAGGGTGGAGTGATAGCTGACATTTCCCCCCTTTCTCCCCTCTTGCCAGAATCCTCCCCCTCTGATTCATCTCATCTTCATTTCCCCAGATCCTGTTTTTAAAGTTTTATTTAGGGTGTCATTTATTTAACAAGGGATTATTTATTTAGCGCATCAAATCATTCTGGAATGAATATTTATATATTTGTGAGGGTTTTAAATATTTACATGGTCTCTCCATTTCTAGTTTTGGAGCAACTGTAATGAGTGCTGTTGTTGGATGTCGAGGGGAATAACAAAACTGGTTTCAAAGTGAAAAGTCCTTTGAATATATTTCTAACTTAATTGGTATGAATCTATTATCAAGCCTGATGCTCTGATCATAGTTTAATTGGAGGTATATTATTATGGAATGACGTTAGTGGTGGTTAATGATATTTCATACGCCTGATAATATTCATTTGAATGCCAATGAATGATTCATGTCAAGGGTGGCGTGTGAAAACACTCGGCAGTGCCATGACCCCACGTCAGCAGCTCTAATGCACTCACAGACTCCTACTTGACTAAATTCCATTAATCCTCAAAGAAGCTTAGCCATTTTTTTTTTTTTTTTTTGATGCTCACTCTCTCCTTGCATCTTGTTTTACAGAGACACCATTGTGTAATGGTGGCATATGAAAGAGGATGAACATTAACAGGGGTTGTGTCCCCAGGACTCTAACCGCTCTTTCCTCCACTGGTTCTGTCTTGGTGGTGCCGTGTAGAGAAACAGAAAGAGAGAGAGAGAGGCCCTGAGAGTGCCAATGATCTAACCAGACTTGTGGAGGCATGTGGAGACTCACTACCAAGTTTACACGTACTGGGGGCCTTAGAAGAGCCTTATTAACAGCAGCTGCAGGCAGTAGAAGAACACAGAGCGCGGCAGCATGACTGTTGAACCAGGGAACGCCCCCCCCCTTCCTCCTCCCTCCCTCCTTTTCTCCTCAGTCTTAATGACTAACCAGAATGAGAAGTGGAGGAGAGGAAGAGCCTGGAAGAGCCTGATTTGTTCTGCATGCTAAATATGGCCTGTAATCTTTATTCCTCTGAGTGCCTTATTAAAAGTGAAAGGAAGATGAAATCCCACCAGCCAGCCCATCCTTTCTGCTGTTTATTAGAGGGGCTTTTCCTCTGTTAATATTGAGGTTATGGTAACCTTAGTGGTGATAGATGCATCTTGTGACTTCAGGTAATAATAGCAATGATTGATTCCCACCTGAACCCTGGAGGTGTAATCTAGCAGGATGGAAGAGATAAAGTGGCAGCCGGCGTCTGAGAGATACACAAAGAGGCAGATTCCATCCAACAGTGCTGTTTATCATCCAGCAGACAACAGCGTCTTGTCAGAATTTATGATGTTTCCCCTCGTCTCTAATTCATCATTCATTAACTACTCTTTCCCTCCTCCTAAATCCATCTCTATTTGTTAGTTTTATCAGTAAGGTTAGGATGAAAAATACCTATGTGTTACTTTTTGATTCCACCAGGATGATTAATGCGATTTGATAATCAAAGTGAAACTCTCTCCTCAGTCGTGGAGTTTTTTTTTTTTTTTTGGTTTGCCGTCTGAAAAACCAAAGTGGCACACAGTGGTACAGAGTCGGCACCGTTTGGAAAGAAAAAAATAAAAACGACTTTGTGGTTTTTTTTTTTTTTTTTTTGGACTCGAGTAATTTATTTAGATTAATGCTGGGAATGCATTTAAGCTGCAATTACATCTTCTGGCAGGAATTCCACAAAATACATTAATATGGAGGAAAAACAAAAAATAACCATAAAACATTCCTTAGGAATCTACAGCAGCAATATTCAGAGCACTGCAACATATTTCGCATTATTTCTTTACCTTGCCCTTTCTCGCTGCAGCTGAAATGATTCCCACTCGTGAATTTTTGTATCATTATGTAAACAGATAACTAGAATCAGAGAGAATATGATCAGCATATTTTAGTGCCTGTATTTGCATTATGGTGCTTGTGTTGGAGCACTAATGAAGCTCAAAGACAAGTGGAGTCCTAGATAATAATTTTTTTTTTTTTTTAAGCCCCACACCTTTTCCTGTTGTAGAGCTGCACTAGATGGCACATCTATTATTCCATTAGCAGGTAATTAATGACTCTCATTTGTGTAACTGTTATTAAGCCCTTTGAAAGATTGTTTGTGTTCAGATGAAATGAAACACATCCCAAAAGCCATCCATTGTGGCGGATAGATTAAAAGAGCAATAAGGCTCTTTGAAAAATGATATTTTATCAACGGTAATTTTTCACTGTACCTCAGGGGCAGTGATGACAGGAAAACACTGCAGTCCTCCTTCATGTTGATATCCTTTTTTTAGTCAAACTACCAGGGGAGTACACTAAGTGTGATTTATTCATCCCTTGACCAGTAAAAGGTGTCAGCCAGGTGAAAATGGATGCTGGGAGAGTATTGACAGGAGAAATAGCAGTGCAGTTGTCCTGCTCTGTCACAGCATATAGACGAAGTAGGGGGGTGGCGTGGTGGGAGAGGGGGGTGGGGGGGTGACATGTCCTATACTCTGGGATGTCTAGTTCATATCTGTCTGACTCTGTTACTGTATGCCTTTATATTATAAATCTAATCTCTGTTTCTGTTGAATACTTTTTCCCCTCTTCATTTGCTGTTAAAGAATAATATTTCCGACATTTCTTTTTTTTTTTCTTATGCAAGCTTTAGTACATATTGTATATGATATTATAATTTTCTGCACCTAATTTTTTTTTTCTTTTTTTTTTTTTTTTGGCCGTTCTTTACTCGTATCCTGGAGTGCATTGGATAAATCTCAGACGGGAATCTGATTTCCCACATGAGCAGATCAAATTGTCTCTTTTGTTCATGGTTTCTATCTCTGCCAATGTAAAAAAGATCGAGGTTTCTTTTTTTTTTTTTTTTCCTCTCCTTTTTTTCCCCCCTTATTGAAGAATAGGAGGATGGGGGGGAATCAAAAGCAGTGTGTCTTGTGAACAAACACACAGCCTTTTTCCAAAGAAGAAGCTGTGTAACACGGGCACTGGCATTCCACAACTCCAGCTGGAAAAGCAGAGAGCATCTCCTTGGGATTTATATTTAGCATTTGCTATGCTACTTATAAAATATTTCATAAATAATGTGAATATATTAGACGGGGAGAGAGAACTGTCGCCAGTCATTCCATATGCACTGCCATAGCAACAAGATGTTCCGCCTTTATCTGTTTAGGGCCCATGATTCTTAAACTGTTCATTGCCCACGTTTCCTTTTTTAATCAGAGTGTGTTTGGGATCCCCTGCAGCAGGGATCTAGATAAAAGGATTAACTCTGCCTCTACTAGTTAACCACGTTTAGACTTTGCCAGGCAGGCCCTCAAAATGAAAATAGATGGATTTCAATTGCTTATATCAACGTGTTATGATTGTGTGTCATCAAGTATCATATGGCAACACATTTATCAATTTATCTGTAATTGAAATAAGAATAACTACTACAACAACAACAACAACAACAACAACATGAATCTTTGTAACTGTTAGTTGCTGTTTTATTTTAAATTTTATATACAGAGAATTTTTTGCAATTTCTTATCTTATACCACACATAGTTTAATGTGTATGTTTACTTTAACTTTCTAAAATAATCTAATTATTTCATTTTTTTTTTTTTTTTTTTTTTTTTTACAATTTTGTTTTTTCATGTAATAGAAACATTGTATCTTCTTTTTACTCTGAACACGCCGGAATATTTTTTTTTTTTTTTTTTGTTTGTTTTGTTTTGTTTTGTTTTGTTTTAAAGAAAAAGTGGAGGTTGGGAAAAAAAAAAAAAAAGAGATAGAGATGTTTGCACTGTCGAAAAGAATTTAATGCACTGGTGGTTAAAATCACAGCCTGGTGAGGCTTAAATAAAAAACACAGAGAGCCTTGACCAAGGTGCTGGCGGCTGGTAGAAGATAGAAATCTTTCTTTCAGAGTCCATCCTCATGTATTCATTACTGTTTTTTTTCTGCTCCAGGAGGCCTTGTTGGAATCTAGAGGCATTATGCTGGCCACTGCTGCACTGCCGGCTGGGTAACACAGTGTAGCAGGGAAGAACTGGCTCCTTTGTCACTGCTGTTAGCATTAGCCAGAGATTTGCATATATTTCTCTTGGAAGTATTAAAGGAATACAAAAAAAGACTAATTCACTATTGAAAGTCTCCCTTGCAAGATTAAAAGAGTCCCATTAGAAATGTATGACTGCTCATGTAGTTTTTATTTCATTTTTCTGTCAACCCCCCCCCCCACCCCCACCCCCACCCCTCCTCATCTTTTGTTGGAGGCTTTGATTATTTGCCAGGTTGGCAGAAAATAAAGTAAAAAAAATAAATGAAATAAAATAAAAAAAAGGTGTGGGAAAAAAAAAAAAAAAAAAAAACAGCCGCCATCCTTTTTAATGTTACTTTGTTTTAAAATGCACTTTGCCTCTGTCACAGTAAATTCTTTTCCTAAAGTTATCTCAATAGAAAGCTCAATTTAATACTGGAGAAGATGGTGTCTTATTCATTTTTGATATATATATTATATATATATATATATATATATATATATATATATATATATATAATGCTAGAGCTGACTTTTAATTTTAAAGTAATATCCATGTGTAGTATATTGTTTTGTTGCTTCCCAAGAAGTAACACTGATTGTAAACTTTTTTTTAGGGTGAATACGTGTTATATATCTCACATATGATCCTTTTTTTTTTTTTGCTTTTAAATTTCATTTTTTTTTCTTCTTCTCCTGTTCCATTCGGTTGTGTGATGCCGGCCTGCTCCTGCCACAGTGGAACTGTGTAGCCCACACACACACTAGCACGCACACACACGTCTGAATGAGAACATGTGAACAGCACTCCCAGATGGAGTGCCCACAATGCTTATCACTCTGACCTGAATTCTGTGACGACGGACAATTTTACAAACAGCTGGGGATCAATCAAAGCTCACTTGAAATATGCCACCTGCCACTTTTACATTAGGCAGCATGCTGTTCAAAATGGAACATTTTCACTTGTATTTGTGATTATTTTACAGGCAAAGTTGGTCTCCTCACGGGGCCTCAAGTGCCAAATGATTTATTCCTCCCCCCACTGTCGCCACCTCCTCTCCAGAGCTGTGGTAAAAGGGTGGAGGGAAGGGGTAAGATTTACTTTAAGTTGTCTCTCTAAGCCTTAGGATGCAGTCAACAAGGGAAGGATAGATATAGTATTTGTATTTAAGCTAAAATCCCGCGCCCACCACTTACCACAGCCACCCATCCTACTGCAGTTTGTTGTCAGACAGAATGTGCTTGGGTGGGTTTTTGCGTGAATTTTTGATGCCATTTGTTGAAGACACTTTTTTAAAGACAAAGTGAATGAAGTGGATCAAGTATTTATATCTCAGTGTTCACTCAAGGGACAAACCCCTCTCACGTACAGTACAACTTAGCTGTTAGTAAGTTGCAGAAGTCGCTCGGAGGATCCTCTACGTGTCCCCAAATTTAGCCAGGAGTCACTCGTCTCCCAGCAGGTGTCAGTGTTAGTACTGCAGATGCAAAAAAGATATCACAGTTATAACACAAACGCATAGAACTATTTTGAATACTTAAATGTTTTTTAAGCTCCGTCTATTAGCTATTATTATGAATAATAGCTAAATACATGGTTCTTCAACAGGTGGCACTGGTGTTGCACCAAGAAGAGGTGAATTCAACTTGTAACCTGTTTCAAAACTACCATATTCTCTAACATAACACTGTCAGATCTTCCTATATGGTTCACTAGATGCTCTGCTATAATGTTATGAAATTACAAGACAAACCCTTTTTCCCTACTTAGCTGGATGAGTTGTTTTAAGGGGTGTGAGTTTATGTTAGGTTAAATGGTTTTCAACAGAATCTCAAGGGGAGAATTTACATTCCAGACTCTCCAGAATACAAAAAAAGAGCCTCCGAAATTCACTATAGTGCTCATTACACGTCTGTGGTTGAACTTGAACTTCTGATTACATGCAAAAGAAAAAAGAAAAACAAGACAAACATTTCCACTGGACCGCACGCCGATGGTCGGGCCTCGTCTGTCATGTTTGAAAGTTACTCCCAGACAACCAGAAAAGCGGCAGGATAAAAATGAGTGGAATTCAAATATAGCCACAGGATGAAACAGATGTGTTGGCCGTGGTGTTAATGTGAGTTGTTTTAAGCCAGACTCTTAACTCTCCTGAACACAGTGAGCTTGGTCTTCCCCCCATCTGGTGTGTAGAGTGTCAGTCCTCCAGAGTAATGTTCGACACGAGGTCAGCAGAACACCACAGACTCGCTACATATGCTTCACAAACTGTTGCTGTTGGTCAGGAGAACATACATTATAATCCAGATTAAACTGGATAATTGGCTTTTTGTGAGCCATTAATTCTGGCAGGTGAAGGGGACAGAGTGGGAAATAAATAATGTGGCTGTGTTTTGTGACAGTGCTAAAAAATGGGCATCTTTCCAACAGCTCATTTCAACTCTTCCAAATTGGCCTCATTGTAGATGAAATATTAAATGGCCAACCTGGCTATTAATGCTGACTTTTATGGATTGGATGCTATTGTACTTAATATACCGGTTCAGTTGTCCCTTTTTATTGCTCGGCAGTGTCCTGTCTGCCTGTGATGTATTGCATGAGGAGCGAACCCACTGGTAAGCAATGGGGTTTCAACCTATGTGAAGCTCTCTGGCGCCCGTCCAGACTGAGAGTGAGAGCAGACCAAAGCGTGTGAGTGTGTTGTCTGTAGACAGTTCTCTGCTGATTATTACTGCTGTCAATAGGAAGCCTTCGTAGTGACATTAATCTTTGGAGTCCATTTCAATTTTCTTAATTTTTCTTTAGAAAAAAACAGCCCATGTGAAATAAATTTTTGAGGAAGCGAATAATTTGCTAACTGTGTGAAAATAATCAAAAGATTGTGTATACAATTCCACTTATTCGTTGCATCAGCAGTACAACAGTAGCAGTATGCTAAAGTTTAGACATGAAAGCCATGATGACAAATAAATAAATGATAAAAATATGAAATGTATTTAAACATTTTAAAGCTTGATTAATATTTGTTCATGTTAACTGCCATTTGAACATATAGAAACCAACCGTTATAGCTAAATAAAGTGTTTTATCCTGAAGAAGGTATACAGAATAGAATGCTACCTTAGCATGCTAGTATGCTACATATACTAGCTAGTTTTTATCCTGGAGAAGCTGTGATACAGTTATAATAGTAGAAGTTATATAGAAGTTAAAATATAATAGTTATAATAGTAGTAGCATGCTACCTTAGCAGTCTAGCATGCTAGCTTAATTTTAACTTGAAGATGTGTTATACATTTAATGATGTTAAAATGGTTGTACAGAGTAGCATGTTACTTTGATTTGCTAGCATGCTACATATGGTAGCTAGCTTTTATCCTGAAGAAGGTGATATGTGATACATTTAATGCAGTTGAAATGGTTATGTAGAGTAGCATATTACTTTAGCATGTTAGCATGCTACATAGCTAGCTTTTATCCTGATGAAGATGATGTGTGATACCTTTAATGCAGCTAAAATGGTTATACAGAGTAGCATGTTACTTTAGCATGCTAGCAAGCTAGTTTTTATCCGGAGGAAGGTGATACGTGATATGTTTGATGCTGTTAAAAGTGGTATAGAGAATAGCGCTTTACAATATGATACTAACGTTCTACACATGGTAGCATATAGCACATGCTAGTGCATGTAACACATACTATTTTAACGTCAGTATTTCAGTATCAAGTTGCTGTAAATTAATATCCCGTAGTTGTCAACATAACACTCACTATAATATAATATATTACACTGACTGCACTTAGAATTATGTTTTTGTTCTGTGCTAATTGTCAGGCTCCTAATGTCTTTGCCAAATTACATTGCATTTTACCAACTTCATTAACAAGTATGCAATATGAATTAACTTCAAGACATATCTACTGCAGGTAAATTGTTGTATCTGGCAGTCTGTTGTGTAGTTGCAATGCTGGCAACATTTACTTTGAACATTTTATTGAATCATTGTCTTTAATAGCAGAGAGTAGATAATTTCATGGTTCAGAAGATGACTGAAAGTAACTTCATGCTTCCAATTAGAGCCAATGAAGACACTATTGGGAAAGTAAAAAAGACGCTGTCTTTTTTCTTTGATTACACCACTGTGAAATATGCATCATCAAGACTGCTCAGGTGTAAAAATGCTATTATCATTAGGCTTATTCACAACTGGATGGCATGATTGTTAATCAGCTTTGTGGAAGAAAAATGTGTCAAGACTCAGTGAATGTTGGAAACACATATTGTAATATTACCTGGAGAAAAATGTCGAGATGATTTTTTTTCCCCAAAACAAAACAAGAAAGAAAGAAACACCAAGAGATTCTTCTTCAACACAAAAACAAACCAATAATCACTACAAAACTTGTAAAGAGGGTTGAATCTGAAAAAGTTGACCACAGTTGGTGAATTTGTAGCCTTAATATTCTGAAAGTGAATTCAAGTTAATTATAGGAAAAAAAAAACAAACAATTTAAGCAATTGAAGTTTTGTAACATCCTACTAGATTTATTCAAGACAAACCTGAAACTGTGAATTCACTGAGGTACAAATTGTGTTTGGCTTAAAAATGGAAAATGACAGGTCAGCTATAATTCTGGTAGAAGAATTATAGCCGTACAGGAATGCGATGCGAGCAGCCGGGACTCTCCTGAAGAAGGACGCTCTACTACTACCCCACCCCCCCTTTAGCATCATCCTCAGTGGGGGTGGATGTGGCTGTTTTCTGCCTCGAAGGAAGACGTTGGCCAGGGACCATAATGCCTGCAGCCCATAGCGAAGCCCCCTGAAATATTCATCACATAACTTTTCTGCACGACTATATGTTTTTAGCAGATGGCTACATTTGTGAGTGGAGTAGAAAGTTGTTAAAAGGAATATGATTTCACTTGTTGCCATGGGAACAGAGATGGATGAAGATGTTCCATGGTTCACTGGTTGCCTTGTCCCTACTTGTGTGTGTGTGTGTGTGTGTGTGTGTGTGTGTGTGCGTGCCTGTGTCTGGGTGAATCTGCACATCTCACTTTGTCTGCATGCCTCTGTGTGTGTGTACATACGCTAAAACTCCATATGTATTTCCATCTATGTTTTATGTAACTATTGAATTCACAAGTACAGAGAAGCTTTTGCCGTCATTTTAATTTCTCTGAAGGATATTATGCTAAGTTGCTCAGTGAAAGGTCAGTGCAGTTCCAAGAGAGGATCATTTCCTAATACACCATTACAAGAAGTATCAAGCTGCTAGTATTATAGAAATAATATACGCTCTTGTCAAAAGCTCTATTCACAGCATGATTTATTTTGCTCTGTGATGGTGAAGTGGTGCTCATTTCACAGCGTATTAGCCGACTGTCTAAATAGTGATGATTCAGTAGCATGGCTACTCATTTTCACATGACACATGAAAGGGAGGATCTGTCGATAAATGCGACAATAACAGCGGGCCGAGTTATCTTGTTTCGTTTTTTAGCATTTCAAAATGAGTGTTCTTCCATTCGAGAGGAGCTAATTAGATTGTGTGAGTTGCATGATATGGGGTCCTACACATAAAAGCCTCGCTGTGGAGATGAGCAACGGTTTCGCCTGTGCTCCAGCCAGTGCTGATAGTAGAGCCACTCCTTTAATTCCACTCTCAAAAAATCAGATCCTAATTGGGTGTCTGATTTTAGTAACTTGTTCAGCAATTTAAGAAAATTGCTTTTTGAAATGTGACAATTTCAGTGATCTTAAGCATCTCATTTCTCATTCTGTGCACTCCACTGAGGACTGTCTCTTTTCAGGCCTCATCAGGCAGTAATGGAAAGGTCCCTCCTTTGCCTGTAAACCACTGACCCCATAGAATTTATCATGCAGTTCATTTGTAAGCATGACAAGGAGGCTCACTGAGGAAATTAGAGTATAGTTTGTGTATAATTTTGTAGAGTGAAATATTACGTTTGTTTATATTTTCTTATTCCAATACTTGTGCACATAAACACTCATAAACAAATAAGAAATGTACACACATATGATGAAACACAAATACAAACACACATAAACCTATCAATATATATCAAATTTAACGTGCTCTTAGAGGGATGTAGCTATTAGAGGGGGAGGCACCTGCAAAACCAAACACAGAGCCTTTTATTTTGCTCCTGTGACAAAAAGGAAGACAAAATTTCCCAACAGCACGAGTGGTGAAATGAAGCTTAATGGAATGGTTTTATTCATCAAGCGAGGTCTGTGCACTCGTCCACTGCGAAGCTGCCTTGAGGGACAGTGAGTGATTCCGACCACTCAGCCTCATTATGGAATCATATTAATATTTAAGGGGTTGGAATTGAGGAATAAAGAGGGTAATTGATAGCATCAAAATGGAAGTGTTTGAACCCTGTTATATTATTTAAATATTTCTAATAGTGCTGCCATGTTATGTGCTAAGAATTCAGCAAAGCTAACTTTTTTTTTCTTTTCTTTTCTTTTTTTTGGGGGGGGGTACAAATCTAACCTGTGAATTTAGTTGCAAATGGCAGACGCGGTCGCACATGACGATGAAAAGACGCAAATGACTGGCCGATGAGTCGTGCCAAACAGAGGGACTGAGTCATAGCGTAAGCAGTGGTTTTTTTTCTCCTCCCTTGCTGCAGCTTTACAGCCACGGGCCATCCTTTTTTGGAGAAAGAATGGGGGAGAAAAACAACACGGGCCTATTTGTTTTCATTTCCTGTGTATTTTAATCTAGATAACCCTAGTGTAGCAGGGGTGGGTTATCTAGATTAAGTACTCAGGATAAGGACAGTAACCTTTAAAGTCTTCACTGCGTGGCTACATGCGTGCTAATCAGCTGATTAGACTGTATAGAAGGAAAGTGACATGTAAGCATAAATGAGTCTGCAGGCAAGTAGACTGTGAATGATAATGATGCTCAGGAGTTCTGCTTAGCATAACAGAAGGGAGCGCTGCTCGTGCTCTTGGCATTCTTCAAAACGTAGTCGGTGGACTTTGTTACAGAGTAGCACTAATTAGGCTTTACCACGTTTTAGCCAGTGGCTCTATGAAAACCACCATTGTGGTTGGTTTCTGGGATCTTGTGCATGTTTTTTAAGTCTCGAGTCTGTTGCATCAGCTCAGTTCTGAAGGAGGAGGATAAGGAGGGGGGGTGAAAGCTAACTTCCCATCGTTACCTGTTACGAGAGCAACATATGGAGATACAGCCGCGCAGGTGCGAGCAGCCTGTCATTTGATTGTTACCTAGAGATTGATAATCATACAACAAAGGCATCAGGATGATGTTCAGTCTGCTTAATGAAAAGGCTTCGAATAAATGCTTTTTATATAGAGCGGGAGAAGAAGGGGGGAAAAAAAATGCCAGTACACAGACAGATTGCTAACAGATGCCAGCGCACCTGTAGCTCCTAATCGAGTTCATTTTCTGTTTTTTGGGAGGAAGAAATGTGTTAGACAGGCAACAGGCCTGTAGATCACAATACAAATGAAACGCGACGACGACAACAACGACGGTGTCGAAGCAGAAATGAAAGTTTCTTGCAGATCATAAACAAGGTGTACATAATAGCCACATTATGTTTTGTCATTTACCTACTCTATTAGACTTGCATGAAAGGATAAAAAAGATTAGTGGCAATTTGGTGTAATTAAAAGAGACGGCAAGTAACCAAACTCAATATTCATCAAGTGTTATCACCCTCTAATCTCACAATGTACCGCACCATTATGTGCACCTGCGTACTTTAGACTCCAAATGAATGATTGCCTGTTAAACTCCGACATGCCATTCGAAGCAAATTGCTCAGTAGCACTTACAAGTAATACTTTTTGGGCCGCCACTTCTCGTTACGCTTTGTCAAAGCAAAGTGAGTCTACATGCTAATAAGACCTCATTACTAGTCGATCTTGGCGAGAGTGAGTGTGTGTGCGTGTGTGTGTGCGCGTGCGCGTGCGTGTTGTTTTTTGCGCATCAGCATAAAAGCTAAACGCTAAACAACACCATCTGATGTTCCATCACGTCTCTTCTTTACGTTGCTGATGGAAACAGTGGGAGTTAGAAAGAATGTGGTGGATATACAAAAGATGTGTTGAATGTAGGATGAGTGATTAAGCGGCAGGGTCTGAATCGGATCTGTTGCCTTAGAAAACAAAACAAAACAAAAACAAAAACATTAATGCACTGATTGCAAACAGTGATTTTTTTTTTCGTCTTCTGTTTTTTTTTTTCCATAGAAGTGTGGAGTGTCTGTGTTGGTATAAATAGATAGCCAATTTGTAAAATTGTCCGCCTGAACATAAGCATCTTGGGCCACTCTAATTGGTCAATTTCCCGCCTGTATTGAGTGCCTAGATTGATTTATTGCCTTTTTTAAAAGGCCGTGGGGACCCCGCAGAACAGCTGTGCCAGCCGTCCGTGCCGGAACTGTTATGAAAACAAGGGAGCTGAGTGCTGAGCGGTCGGACAGCAGTCATGGCGGCGAACGGCGAGTAGAATGGAGAGCAGAGCGGCATTGGCAGACAGCTGGCAAAGACACCGTCTGCTGTCTGGCACCACTGGAGATGCAGGATTTATTTCAGCAAACACCGCTGAGAGGAGAAGCCCTGCCCCTGGTGGAGATCACTCCCTCTCTCTCTCTCTCTCTCTCTCACACACACATGCACACACAAACACATGAAACAGGAATTTGCTTGATTGCCGCGATGCCTTAATCATATGAGGGGCCTGTGTGATTGGAGGCAGAGAATAGACATTTTTCATGTCATAATATTCCCCCGTTCACTTGACATGGAGAGGGCTCAGAGAAAGAGAGTGGATTTGAGTGTTCTGTCTCACAGGGCTTGAGTGATAGCTCCCCGACCTGAGCGCATCTCGACTCAATCTGGCTGTTTGTGAGCAATCATAGTGATTTACTCTCCTGCCTCGTATGTGGCTGAAACAATTCCATCACACGTGAGATTTAGAATAATATATCCGTTGCTCTCATACAAATGCGACCTCAGCTCCGTTTGTTTGTCTTACAAGTTCTTATCGGAGGCCGATCGCAGTTCCTGGAAACGAATGAAGACGACTTGCGATGGAGCGTTTGAGGCAGAAAACTTTACGGGAAGGACGTTTCTGTCCTTCTTTTCTGTTCTGTGACCCGTCAGGATAGATTGAAAGCATTTAAACAGAGTGCAGGATGTTTGAAAGACTGTGTAATTGTAACGTGTATCTGTGTAAATCAGAAAAACACCGCCTTAAATACAAGCACATGTCTGTATTTCCTCTCAACACAACACATTTTTTCCATCAGGTCTTTTTTCCTTCTTTTTGATTACATTAGTGAGAATAGTTTCCCAGTGGATACCAGACATCACTTGTGATCTTCGTACATTTTATTTTTGTATGTGTTTGTTTTAATCCCCCCCACCCCACCGAAAAAAATAAAAACAACAATAATAGTCTGGTTGTCAACATTGTGGTATTCTGTGTAAAACTGGTGATAATCCACTCAAAGTTCTAGCATCCTACCAGGCCATTGACTCTGCTACTCTTGCGAAATGTGAGAGCAGATAGTTAAGTGTCTCCTTTTTGAACTGTGATTCTTAGAAATTCTTGTATTTAGTGCTGGGGATTGGAAGCCTGAGTCTTCCAACAGGCATTTGAATGCACATTTCATGAGTCCTCCACTAAAGGCAAAAAAGCAGAAAGACCAAGAGAGACAGAGGGAGAGAGAGAGAGAGAGAGAGAGAGTGTGTGCGCCCAAAACTGTGTGAAAGAGAAAATGAAAGAGAAAATGAAAGAGAGAAAGACGGAGAGAGAGAGAATAATCGCACAGTCTTCATCTCGTACTTAACTTTAGGAAATATGAGTCTGGTTGAAGATGAAAGGGACTTAATCTCACATGCCTCAAATGTCTCTCTCCTCTACACTTTCTCTGTCGGTCTTTCTCGCTGCCTGCTGTCCACTGGGACTGGCCCATTCCTGCACATTGGAGTGCATTATGTAATACCCCCCCACCCCACCCCACCTCTTCCCAAGTCTCCACCCCCTGCAGTAATGGTTTAATTAGGGGAGGGGGAGGCGGGCATCATGGCATCCCACCTGCTAACACTTCTCAAACATCCACGAAGTGAGTTTCTACACCAGAGACACCTCTCAGTCTCCATGCTTCTTTGATAAACACTATGTGATTGATATCTTTCTAAGCTGTTAGCATTGTGCTTGGTGATGCATACCGAGATGCAGAGTTAACAGAGCTCGTCTGTTCGTGGTCCCTTGTGCAGCGTGTGGCCCCAGTCTCCTATCCTCTTTCCTTTTCCTCCAGCAGGCTCCCACTCCCTCCCTCCGTCTCTCCCTCCACCCCACCCAGTCCCTAGCCAGCCTGCCAGCCAGTGCGGGCGTGCTCAGTCTGTCAACACTTCCATAGCACTTGTAGTGTCTGAATGGAATTGAAACAGGAAGAACGAGGCTTGACTTGCCAGAATAGGCCTCACAAAACAGGGGGGGGGGGAGTTAATACCAGCTAGTGTGATGTAACTCCGTCCACCACACTTAAGCCTTTCATTAGCTGACTGTGTTTTAATAGATATTCGGCTCCATTCCAGTTCCGCGGACGTAAACATTTAGAAATTCTTAAGCAGGAATGTTTATAGTTGTAACACTGTGCAGGTTTACATTAGACACTGAGGGATTTTTGTTATTGCACGAGGAAACACGAACCGTCATTTGTATTTCAGTGGTCAAAACCACACACACTGTGTACAGAAGAATTATTAGACGGTTTGTATTTCATTTTCAAATAGTTTCACTTAATCTATGTTTTTAAAAGCCTCTGCGTGTGTTTAATAAATTTAAATTGTGCTGCGAAATGCCTTAAAAGAATTATACCATAAAGTTGAAAGTTTTTGGCAAACCAATATTTAATTTATTCCCATTCAATATTATATTTTATGAAAAAGATGCTAAAATAATTGTAGTATTGTATGATATTTAATTTGATGTACGAAACTTAGAGGAAAAGAGGAAAAACTATTGTTGGTACTTTTCTTTCGAGCAGCATCCAGAGATGTGGACAAAGGTCACATTTCCTGTTTGGCCTGACGGTCCACGCTGCTCTGACTGACCACTAACGTCATCTCAACCTTTAATCGCTAAGGTTAGCCATACAGATCTGCTGCCGCAAGCAAACGTTTATTGTTCCATTTAATCCGTTTGGCAGAACAAGGCTCTGACATACCATCTCTGCATTGTTAAGCCATCATTGAATGAGTGGGACAGACCGTTTCTTCCACAGTTTTTGCAATAAGTTCTGCACCGTTTGCACCAGTCGATCCTCAACAAAGGCTGTTTGAGCATGTTGAAAAGGTGATGGAAATGTACAGTAAATGGCTTGTTTAAGCAATTCGCTGTGGTTTCTTTGGCCTCAACCATAAAGTAAAAGCAAAACATGTCAACACCACTTACAACTTCATATCATTATATTCTATATTCTGTGCCAATTAGTCGCCCAAGAACGTATTAAGACCCTTTAAACAGTTTCTCAGTGGCGTGAAAACTTTTGGCTGTTGCACTACAAATACAGTGTTGGATGTAAGTATGTGTCAGCTGCCATCTGAGTGCAATTCAAAGGCCAAACAGTCACTGTGATAATGGCTTATTTATCGAGTATTATTTACGCATTAACAACAGAGCAGTTGGCTCACTGGAAGACGAGTTAAGAACACCGAGTGTCGTATTACAGGATGCCTTAGACGCTATAATCCATTAGCTACCTAAAATCCACATCTGTGCCAGTGTTTGCTGTGTAATTCTAATAATAATATTCACATCCCTCACTCGTTTGTTTTTATGTCCCGTCTTGCTCTTGATTCAAGTTTCAGGGAAACATCCCAGTAGTTGATGATAATAAAATGTGGAATGATGCAGCATGATAGCGTCTCTCTTGAGTGCAATACAATCCCGCCAACAGCAATAGTTTACACTTGATGTGCAAAACTTTGATATCTCAACTTCTATATGTTAAATATCTGTAATTAAATCCCATATATGTTGTATTTAGTAGCCTGGTGAGGTGTAGAACATTAACCTTTCTACCATTTACCATTTTTGTGTCGTGTACAGTCTGAAAGCTGCAATGAAGTTGATGGGGAATTGAGTAAAGCAGCAGAGTTGTTTTCATCACAGCTGTCATCAAACTTTATAAACTGAGGGATGCAAAGGGTCACCGACATCTACAAACATCAAACGCATGTTGACATTTGCATATTTTACACAAGAACATAAAACTTCAAGTATCCAGTAATCTGTCATCAACATTTAGACGCGCTCACATCCTGTATATAAGATTCAGGAAATTCATTCATTCAGGGCCAAACAGGAAAAAAAAGTGGCATTGCAGATTGTTCTGAAGAGCTTCCTGAGTTTTCAACTAAGAACAAACCGGGGACTCATTTGACTCATTGTTCAGCGCTGAGCAACCTGTGACACATTATGTCAGCGGTGTGTGTTAATATTCTGTTTAATCACCGAGCTGAATTGTGACTTGTTTACGTTGGTACACAGTTCACTCAACCCTCCAGTGGTGTGTGTGGGTGAAAAGCTTATCAGCGATAGTTGAAGCCAGCGTCACTCTGGGGTAGAAATGAGCTTCTTACAGGAAGTGAAACTGTCCTAGGGTCAGAATTCACTCTGCTCCTGGTGCGAGCACATGCGCACACAAACAAATGCACATTTTGCATAGGGTTAACAGCACTCACTTCACTCTTCTTACTTGCTGTCCTGGAGGGCTGAATAGAATTAAGCAGAATTTGATAATGACTTATTAAAAACTGTGGCTGAATAAATGAAGTGTGTTGTGTGTAGCCATTAGAGGATGGGAGCTATTATGTTAAACGTTTTGATTTGTGAAGTGGGGTGTGGATTTGCTAATCCAGAGACAGTTGGGGATGCTGGAGGGAGGAATCAAGCCATGCATATAATATGAGAACATTAGGTTGATGTACACAGACGGGCGCTTCTCAGCAAGAAAAATAGGGATGATCGATGAAGTCCAGAAGGAAAAAGTGACGGATATGAAATTAGCTACAGCATCGCATGAAACTTTAGTAGATCAGAGATGTGTGTTTGAAAAAGGAAAAAAATACAGAACATGTCAACAGCAGATCCTTTTTATTCAAGTTACAGTTTAAACTCTACATCTCAGATCCAATGTCAAAAAGTCTTTTGTGTTACAGGTGAAGTTTGAAAAAGCCATATGTATTCATAGACAGATGTTACTGTATTACAGCTTGGCCGAAGCAGGCCAATGAGGATGGAGCATTTCTCCTCAGCATTTTCCAGGCCTGACTGCCAGACTCCGTCTGAGACTGATAAATCACCCTGTCCCAGCTCTTCTCCTGTGTTTTCTTTTCAAATGTAGAATCGATGGATTTTTCCTTCATTTCATTGACCTGTGCATAATGGTGCTCTCACTCCTCTACCACTGGGAAGGAGCCCAGCGCTGCAGACGTGCTTGCCCAGGCAAAGACAGGCGGCCTGGGCTTTGTGTTGCTTATTGTTCAGCCTGGAGAAATTAATGTGCTGTGAAATTAGCATTTTATCTGACTGCAGATACAGTAATGGAGGCAATTAGAGTGTAGGGGAGAAGCAGCGCTCGGGGTAGTGGAGAGGTAAGGGACAATCCTCGAGCTGCAGGAGCCCAGCGGAGAGTTGTACAGCCGGCCTCACTGATAATACAATCACCTCTGTCTGTAACACAGTCTGACTAGAATGTGTGTTGGTTAATAAAGAACACATTTGTTATAAGAAATGACACTGTATCATTAAGATTAGCTAACTGGAGAAACCACACTGGAGAAAAACAGCTATTAATATTTGCAGGATTTTTTTTTTTTCATATATGTTAGTGGGAAGGGTGATCTTTTTATTCATTTGAGATGAGTGCGCTGCTGTTGATGTTGATTTTTTTTTTTTTTTTTTTTACCATTCTGCTGTTGGAGTTGCACAGTCGACAGAACTGATCCTTCGAAATGATTTGAATGGGACGCGGAGCGAGGCAATGAAATCAATGCACACTTTTTGAGCTTAGACCATTTCTCATCAGTTATTTTCAGACATGACATTGTGTGTTTACAGCTCGCGGGGCCACATTGTCAACTCTCTTTATCGCGTATCCAGATTGAAATTGATCTCTCTGATTGTGAGCCACGGGGCAAAGGAGATGGACCTTATCAGATGACGGGGAGCCGCCACTACGCCGCGTTGTCACCTGAAGCCTCGTAGATTGTTTATTTATTCTTCAAAGGAGTCTCTGATGTGATGCTGCAGGGCAGATGCTAACATAATGTTTAATTCTGTAAGCTTGAGAGACAATCGTAGCTCCAACCTATGATCCTTCTCTGGTCTGCTTAGGCCATACCTGCCTCTACAGTATGCCCATACAGCGTTATTAGACACTCGCACTGTTATTGCATTCCAGCGTTACAATGTACTTTTGGAACTGTATATCCCTCTGGCTTCCTTTGAACATCCTGTCAAGGGTCTGAGTCAAATATTGACATAGCTTATAGTTACAACTGAATAAGTTTCCTCAAAGTTCTCAGTTTAAAGAATAGATGAAGTGTTCTCACTTTGGTCCCCACGACCTCCTGAGCGGTTTGTTTGTTTAGGAAAAGCAAAGTCAGACAGGTGTACAAAGACTGCTGGCTTGGAAATGTTTTAAATATATTTTCCACCACAATGCATCTGCCAAAGATGTGAACTGAAACTTCTTTTTAAAACAAAATCACACTTCAACCTGTTTTCATATCTGCATTAAAAACAGGAATAGATCTGAAATTTGAAGATGTTTTTTGCCAGTCGCCAAAGATCTAATAAATTGCTGTCTTTTTCTTGCATTTCCTCACATTATTATGAGAGTAATTAAAGCAACATGAACCTCTTTTTGTCTAATTTTCTAATTTTCTGCAAACGTGGGTTCAAGCAAGTGTAACAGGAACTTTATATATATATATATTTTTTTTTTCTTTTTTAAATCTGTTGGGGTGAAGCCAGCCACCCACCTCCAGTCCCCCCTCTGCTTTTCTGAGTAAAGACAGCATGACTTCTGCAGTCAGAGGATCACGCCCAATAAGAACATTATCCCAAAGAGTGCACTGGGCTGGCAAGAGTCTGAGATAATACCCCTTCCTCTTAAACTCCACCAGCTCTAGCTCACAAAGTAGAGGCAGAGACAGGGAGACCTTACCAAATGATACCCCACAGCACCCATGAAACCAATTGTTCCCCCGCCGCCTTGTGCTTTAGGGAGGAAAGTGAAGGGATAGCTGGATGTCTGCATAATATCCTTATTCTCAAACATGAGGTTGTAGTCTGTGTGTCCATTAGTGTCAACACACCAATGCTAAATGGGCCTGGGCTGTCTTTTCTTTTTTAGCCGTAGCGTTTCCTCTCTGTCCGTGTAGACGGTGGTAGTTGGTCCACAGGGTATTATCCATTCTGATTGGGACGCAGCGCTGTCTCTGAGGAGAGGGAGATAGATGAGGACATGCCACAGCTCTGAGGTATGTGTATGATTAGAGAGGCAGCTCTGATACCTGTCACCGGCAGCATGTTTACGTGCTAAATGATGCTGATCGAATGGATGAGCACCAGCAGTGCAGCAGATGAATGAGAGGTCTTAAGCAGTCATTTACAATATCTTCGGCGCGAGATTAGCCACATTACACAGCGATACTTGCGAGTGACACCTTTGTCTGAAAGAGCTCATTTTGAAAATACAAATGGGATTCCGGCAGCCCTGCGCTTTTCTTCTCTCACTCTCTCCTTTACAGCTCGTCATTGTGAGGCGAATTGAAAGGCTCTCTCCTCATTAAGACTAGTGTTGGAGTGGGCAGCGTTATGCAACCCGAGTTATCTGCTCAGCACTCAGCCTCGGCTCGCAGCAAGACAAACCCCCACCTCTCGGAGCTTGAACCTTCTCTGTGCTTCCCTCACTGATCTCAGACCAGGTGTTGGAGGTTTAGGCAGACATTCAGCAAAGAGGTTTTTGCGAGGTGGTGGGAGGGGGGCGAATCTGTCCCAAGTCCAGCGTAATCAGAAGGGCCCAGAGGTTGAATGCAGACTTGGCCCTGGGCCTCACATCTTGTTTGAGTTAACAACACAAGCTGAATGGCCTGTTTACAATCTCCACAGCAGGGGCAGAAAACCTCAGTAAATCTGTCTGGATGGCTGTCAGATGTTGAACAGATGTGCTGAAATGGAGGAAATTATGTCACTTCTTTTTCTCCCCCCCACTCTCATGTGACCACGATGACTAACCGTGATCAGGGTGATGTGATTACGAGGAGGGAGAGTCGCGCAGTGGTGACAGTTGTGCCATGTCTGGTTTTTCTTCACCGGCTTCCCAAGGCAACACAGCAGGGACGCTGTTCCTTACATGCATCACAATGCCCTCTACAGGTGCATGTTGGTGACATTCTTTTTTTTCCCTTTTTCTTTTTTTTTTCCTTTTACCTGACTAAATCTAATTACCCCACACTCCTTGCTGTCGATGATGGTGAGCAATAGTAAAGATATACACTCCTTATGTTTTAATTGGAAATTTCACAGCAGTGAAATACATAACATCTTAAAAAAACAAAACGAAAAAGGGAGCAGGTGACGTCTGCAGCGGTTACACTCACACGCAGCTAAATATCAGTAAAGGCCACCTGGGTAAAGAGTTCCTTGTAAACACTGTTACTCCTGAAAAGGAACAATAAAGTGGTCAGCCAGTTTGTGGCAGCATTAAAAATGTACTCTGTCAAAGGTAAAGGGAACAGTGTGCTTACTTTACCTCAAATATTGATTCACTCTCATGGCCCTTGAAAGCCTCAATGTGGATTGCTTGAAGGGGCAAAATATAGTTATGCATGCATGTGTGTGTATGTGTTTGTGGAAGGAAGAAAGAGAGAGAGAGAGAAAGAAAGAGAGCGAGCGATACTGGGTGACACCTTTCTAACTCTCTGGGCTTCATTCAACGATGTTGCGTCTCACTAAGGGTCATGTGAGGAATCAGAGTGCACTTACTGCCAGTGCTCAAGGACATCCATCACAATAGCTACAATGTATACAGCCATATATCCATTAAGACCAGAGAAGAATATGACTCTAAAGACTCAGTGTGTGTGTGTGTTTTTTTTTAAACAAACCCACAGCTACTCCAGCAACATCACTCTCTTTTTCATTTTCCTATCATGACGTGCAGCGTTGGTACAAAATTGTTTATGTGTTTATCTTTGATGAGCGTGTCGTGCAGCATTCACTTGATTAGTTTATTTGTTTTAATGTATCTCCTGCCTCCGTCTCCTTATGGATGAGAGAGCTTGCATTTGCTAAACATGTGCAATGTTTCAATTATAGCTGTAATTTACCTCATGCACTGGAAGGGGGAAGTAGATTATGAGCGTACGGAGAGATGAGAAGGCTTATAATGAATGTTTGGTGTATTGCCCTGTGCATGTTTTTCTCTCATGAGCTCATGTTTCACTCACTGTCCCTGTGTGATCACTACAGACAGGCAGACAATGAGCAGACTAAAAAACCAGACATAATGAGAGTCTTTGTACAGACGAAAAAATATGCATATTTTTAGAGCTTTACTTTAGTTTTAATTAAAGTAATGAAATGGACAATAAGGGGGTTGTCAAGATTTTTTTTTTTTTTTGTGCATCTTTCTTCTGAGATATACATACTGACATGTTGAGATGTTTCATTTTCAACAATGAGTTTTTTTTTTCCTCTTTCTTTTGGATATTCTTAAATCTCTTATCTTATTAATCTTTAAAAAAAAAAAAAAAAAAAAAAAAAAAAAGGCTTTTTGCCGCAGGCGGCAGAAGAGGAATTTGTGTTTAGTGGATTCCTGTTCCCAGATGAGGAGAGCTAAATGAGTTTGGAGGCTTCCTGAATGCTCTATAATTGTGATGAGGCTCTGTTCCTCTGAACAATTAAAGATGCAGGAGCCCTGTCTCTTCTGAGATCCATCCCAGATCACTATCGTTGAGTCTGCCCAGTAAATCACACACACATTGCAGTCTGATGATGACCACCTCTCTCTTTTTCCGCTGCCCGGCTACTACTTTAAGAAGAAATCTCAAGGTCGGCATCATGCCCAACGCTATGGTCAATTTATTACTCGCTGTCAAAGCATTAGAGGGTAGAAACAGAGGACTTGCCAGTCTCCCCAGTGGTCCAACCCCCTCCTTCTCCTCCTCTGCTACTAGTCTCACATAGCAGGCTTTATTTGTCCCTTCAGAACAAAGCGGCGAACAAAGCTGCATAGCTGTCTAGTCTGTGGAGCTGTGTGGCTATGCTAATGTCTCAGGGCTGGTTGGAGTCTTACTGAATGGGTGAGCAGAAGAGGTAAATAAGCGTGTCTGGATGAGAGGTGGGGGCCAGCGGGTGAAAGAGATGAAGTAATAGACTATTCCAAGGGTCAGCCCATGTGAATGCAAATATTTATATAAGTGATTAAAATACCCTCCCCACATCCCGCCCACTTCATTTAAGTGAGGAACTAAACTGTAAAACGATTCATCTCCTTAAGGCAAGTCTGAAAGAGGAAGCAGGAAGAGGCATTTGTGGGTGGAAAAAAAGAGCAAGCAAACAGTGACGTAAATCTGACTCACTCGTCTTTTGCCTTCACAATACAAAGATTAGAGCAGCAGGCTCTTTCGGGGATGCAGATTTCATCCTTTTGCTTTTCTTAGACTTTCATCCACACAGTGACGAGTCTGTGGAATATCACACTGTCACAGCCGTTCCTTCAAAGGTTCAGAATGGCTAATCTCGCTAACAATATTGCTATCTTCGTTTCGTTTTACCTCTAAAAATACATTTGAACTTTTTTTTGTTGACGATGCTTTGATGAAATAAGCAAAAGTGCAGAGTTGTACATAATTAAGTGGCTCTGAATCTGTTAGACCTTTAGATGAGAGGGAGGATCACACCAAGTCTTATTTCTTTGTGTATTTTTCACGAGATATGTGCATAATAATCCCTTTTGTGAGTGTGTATCAACAATCATGCTTTCAACTAAAGGGTTGAATACATGCTCTTGATGCAGACTGGGTCTTTGAACCTCACATAGAGCAAGACGCCAGAGCTCTTGATATTAGTTTTACGTTATCCTCGACAACATTTATCTATTAAAAATTCTCATATCGTCACATCTCGTGATTGCGGAGTGTGATAGGCGCAACAAATGGATTCTTGAGTCGAGTTTTAAACCGTGACCTGCAGCAGTTTGTCACAGAACCAATCAGGTTTGAGTCAGTCATCTTTTCATCTGATAACGTTGGGGAATCCTGAGGTGCAGACACTTTAACATGCAGCTGTCTAGATCTGTGTCCTGCTCTAATTGAAATCAGGATGCGATAACATGCTCATTATGGAGAAAGTCTGACGAGATGGACTCGAGCCAACATCCGTGCCAGGGGTTTTGTCTTGATGTAGTGTTGATGTGGCAGGCTTGACCACTTTCTCTTTTAGTATAAATTAAAAATCAGCATCTCCGATGACGCAGTGTTTCATCTTACAATGCATAGGCATATGAGAAGTTTGAGAAGTCAGCGTTCGAGTGTCTCCAGTTGCATCTGAAGCTGATTAGCCCTATCATCATTTAGCAACAACATTGTTCCCAGTATACCGCTGTTTGGGAGTGGAGCAATTTGCTTTTTATTTTGATGCCTTAATGAAAGCTTTGTGCTCAATATAGCCCTGTTAAGCACCATTACCAAGTGGATTGTTAGATGGCATCATCAGGCACCCCGTTGTCATTCACTAAGTCTGGATTATTGTTTTTAATATAGAGGTTTGATGCATGAATGAATACAGAGCTCAGTGAGTGAATCGCTGACCGGATAATAGCTGAGGTCAGTAGTTCAAAACCATATTTTGCTTTGCTTTGTAGATTTATAGGTGCTTTCAGTTCAAATGCATTTGCTGTATGTAGTGTATGTAAATAGGATTTTAATTTTAAAGTGGTGATCAACAACAGCAAATTTCAAAAGTTAGTAATTTGCATTTTTATTAGAAAGTCTTTGTTTTTGTATTTCCTATAAATTTGTATGCCTCTACATCGAGGGCAGCTGCTACCGGAGGCATTGTGTTTTCAAGTTTTATGTGCATACATCTGTGCATGTATCCCATTCTTAAGAACATTATATCTGAAAAACACTTGAGAAGAATCCTTTTAAATTTAGCACAAATGTTCACTTGGATTCAAGGATGAATTAACTACAATTTGGTGGCTAAAGTTCAAAGATCAATGTCAGTGGGACCTCAGAAAACACTTTTTTTTGCCTCAGGAACACTGAATAATTTCAGATTCACATTAAGTAATAATAATAATTCTATATATAATAATTCTTATTAAGTCTCAGAGATGAACTGATCAGTATTTGTTGGCTAAATGTTAAAAATCAATGTCAATGGGACCTCAGAAAACTTGTTTTTTGCTTCACGAATGCAATATCCCAGAAACATAGTGACTGAACACTTTTAGGTAAAAACATTAAAATAGTCTCACGGATGCAGTTTTGAGGCTATAGGTCAAATATCAATGTCAATATGAGACCTTATAAAATACATTTTGCCTCAGGAGTGCAATATCTCTAGGACACTTTCACTGAATCTTTTCAGATTTGGCACAAACATTAAAATAGTCTCAAAGGTGAACTGATAATAATTTGGTGGCTACAGGGTCACAGTGGTCAAGACCACTGTGACCTCACAAAACATGTTTGTCTTAGGAGCAATTTGTGAGAAATATTACAACTTTAGCAGAAATGTTCACTTACACTGTGTTCATTCACATGACTCTTGCTTTTAAACACCAATTACCTCTATCTGAAGTGGTGGACAGAGGTATATAACAGATCAATTTTTATTTGCCAATTTAACTAGTGTTTACTTTGATACGTGAAAGAGCACTATTCCTTTTCTTTATATGACTCAGAGTATTGCACAACACTGTATTAACCGCTCCCCTGAACAGTATATTGAAATACTTAATGCTGTTAATGGTTTGTTTGAGCAGGTCTCATGTATCCACATCACGAAATAATGAGTGTACTCACTCACAAAGGAAAACCCTGCTGTTTACTCGAACCAGGTTGTCACAGAAAGCATCGATTCCTTCACGCCTCATCATCTGAGCTAATTACACAATACTGTGCCAGTTACTCAATAACGGCTCTTAGATAAAACAGACAAATTGTTGTAAAATATGACTTTATTGATAGAAAAGACAAAACAAGAAATCCAATGTAATTAAAGCCGTAACTAACGGAAGCCATGACTGTCACTGAAGCACTTTTGATTGTTTTGTAAGCATTGCTTACGAATCGCTGCACGCTGGAAACAGATAGACAGTAAGAGAGCTGCATCATCAGCTCAGCTCAGGAAAGTCTTTCAGACGATTTGATGTCAAAAGGAATTATTTAATTTCCTTTCTAGGCCCTTTAGTGGTCATCAGGGAATGTAAGACATGGCTCTGTAAATCCCTCTGACTTTGGTGCAGCTGCAGCTTTGCTTGTCTGCCCACACTTTAAATCAACTCTTGTCGATCTCAGCTTGGCTCTGTAAATCAGCCGCGCAGATCGATGGCAACAGTTTCTACACCTCTCTGTCTGTTTGTAGATGTACATTAAGTTGACATCATTTATCTATGTCAGTCATAGACACTCTTAAAGGCTACACACACAACCTGGGACCTTCATTGCAACAAAGAAGAAGCTTGAGGATATGATAAGTGAATCCGTATTACATAAGAGTGAGCTTAAATGACATAATGCAGGGTGTGCAAAAAATGAAGTACTTCAATGCAGTTTTATTACTTTGCTACAAATTAGAATCTGCAATAAATGTCCCGGGCAAATGACAACTCAAATATATACCTTACTATTTAGGGATTTACATTTCTATTTGTATATATAATTAGTATAGTAATATATAATCTAGTTGTATGTATAATTTTCACATTAACATGTCGAAATCAGAAACTAAGCAACTAAAAAAAACTACACCGTCAATATATAGGTTTTTTATTTTCCCCAAATGGTTCCATTAACTTTTAAACCTAAAGAAATCTGAATAGAGGTAATGGCTTGTTAAATGGTTTCCGTATTTTTACATATGTGTCCATATTGTGGTTTTCTGCCAGGCATGTTCAAAATGTACTTTTCTTATCCAGTTTGCAACCACATTTTTGCAATACACCATTTATATTTTGTGGTTTTAAATGTATTTTCTCTGGATGAAGGAGTTTAGTCATCACACATCTGGATCTTAAGTTATTACATCAACAAACTTGGCTCAGCTTACAGCCCCTCCGAGACATCCCGAGTCTGACGAACAGCGTTGGAGAAACGTTCTCCATCCGTTCGTCATTCGTAAAACGGCTCCATTCAGTGTTTTCACTGGCTTTAGTCGACAGACCTGTTGACTTTGGAGACATGGACACGTCAGCTACTGCTGAAAAAAAAAACTCCCAAACGTGGATCATAAGTTACAAGGAGAAGCTCACTATAGTCACAGCAGAAAGTAGTAGTGAAGACAACAACTCCCATGATACTTCACGATGATAGAAAACTCTGTCTTTCTTTTGTTGTTGTTTTCACTATGAGATCACTAGCAGCAGAAAATAATTCTCAGTATCTAATCATTTATAATTAGCACTTTGTGGTCTGGCTGTCATCAAGAAAGTAAAGAAATTACTCTAATTACTTCAAATCTTTTGCCATTCCAGTATTTGTCGTTGCTAAGTGATCAGATATGACGTTTTGTCTGTTTGACAGAAAAAAAAAACTTTCTTACGTTGTTTGTCAAGACATTCACAGCATGTGAGCGTGGAACTAGCTAAGATAATTTTCACTTGCTAATGTGCAACAATGACAAGCTTGTTTACTTTTTTTACCCTAACCCCTTCCCTGTCCACCCACCCACCCATCATTATTACCCACTGTTTTGCTTGTGGTGACTATGAGGCTGATTAAGTTGCACAAATACAGTACAACATGTTGGCGGCAGCACCACTGTTGTGGTGGCATAACACAAACAACAGGCTTTTGCCTGCTCACCACCCCTGCTGAGTTTCCATCACACAGCGGAGGCCACCTCTAGTTCTCCATTCAAACAGAAAGTGGTGGGCAGGTTAAACCTGCGTTGGATGTCGATCGAAGCGCGGTTTGATTGTATTTGAGCGTTTGATGTTTGATGTTTTGGTATCCATCCATACGTGTATGGATGGATACATGTACGTGTCTGAGTCTGAGACTTTTAAGATAAGATAAAAACAAACAAACAAAAAAAAAAAAAAACATCCAAAAATCTACAACTGCACTGAATGTATTTACCAAATGTCTGCATAGATTAAAAATTTAAAAGGTAAAACCTGCCAACACTGTTATTATTTACAATATGAAATGTCATTCATTGTTAATATGTTATTTTTCAGCAGCATATATGGACCCAAAATTGTTCATTAAAGAGGAAATGGTAAACGACTGCAATCTCAGCACTCAATAGACCTCCAATAGACCTGTGATATAAATGCATGTATGAAAGGGATATAAAAGTGTCACAGCATGTGTATAGCTTCTGCCTCACATAGTGGCTGTTGGCACTGTCTGCTTGCAGTGGACCTATGGGGCTCTCATTGCCTGTAGCACTGCTATAATCCTGCATTTGAAGAGGATCTGTTCGGGGGACGGGGGAGACAAAGAATTCTGTCGAGGGTATCAAGTGTCCGCCACCAAAGCCCAGCTCCCAAGGCTGCCCTCCAGGGGGTTTTCTTGTGAGCTGCACAGAAATCAAGGTGAGGGCAGAGCTCGGTCGGTGGGACTTGAACCTGGCTTCCGCAACGAGCCCCGGCATTGGTCGAAAAACCGGGATGAGATCCGAAGCCACCGTTAGTTTGGTCTGCGTTTCACAAGGTCGACACAGTGACTCCTGACGTGGTTTGTTGCATTTTTTCCCCCAGCAATGCTCCACTGACCTACTTCCTTTTAATCCCTCGATGTGACTTTAATTGACTAGAGGGAGGGGCAGGGAGGAGAGAGGGGTGTGTCTGTGTGTTCTAGGAGGGGGCAGCGAGTGCAGGGAGGGGGAGGTTTGAGAGAGGGAGTGTTGGGGGGCGGGGGGAGGGAGGAGGGGGGTGTTGAGTGGAGATAGGGAACACAGGAGCAACCAAGAGAAAGGGAGATTTGAGAGCTTGAGTGATTTCCTGCTGCCACCGCTGTGTTCAGGCCACAAATTAATTTGATTCTGTTATGTAACTGTAATCATCATCCTCTCTAATCACATCAGCGGCTTTGTAAGACACCCAAAATAGAGGGATTGTGGGTTGGACAGGGGGCGGGGCAAACTGAAGGGTCTGGTTGCTTAGGGCCAAAGAAAGTAAATGGACTGGGGCCCGAAGGTTTGTATCTTTACAATTCCAGAGAAAAAAAAAACTGAAATTGATCTTTGTCTTTTGTATTCTAACACTTATTAGCAGGCCATTAATATACCAGGGGAAAGCTGTACATTGACCTCCCGTTAAGCAGTGCAATTAAAGTCTCTTAGTGTTTTTTAAGTTTAAGTGTGATGACTGACTTGATTTCACCTTTACTTTATGATAATGGCAGGAACATTTACCAGTGTTCTCTTTATTTAATTATTCTTTGACCAACTCTAAAGTCACTGAAATACACTTATTTCCTTTCATGCACGGTATTTGATAAGAAGATTGATATCAGTCTTTGCTATGGAAGCTATGTTACCTTGCTAAGCTACCAGAAGCACAGTACTTTGTTTGTGCAATCACAAAATTTGTAAAACAGTCCAATGGATTGATTGAATGTTGTTAAAGGAATAAGCAAAAGTAAAAGCCTCGTGTCATAGTACCTATGTAATCATGAGGTTTGATTTGACTATACCTCAAGAGTTTTATAAAATTAGATGAATTACTGCAGCATAATGGAGACTAATGGAAATACAGTTTGTATAAATAGCTATTTTTTTTTTCCATATCCTCATGTCAGTTTATTCAATTATTGCAACAAAATTACAGTTAAATATTTGTCCCTGGACCTGGCTGGAGGACACATAATACGAGAAGCCCTCCATTCTTTTTTTTTTTTTGGCACCACATAGGGGTCGCTTGTCCCTAGCCTTGGGTACATCCCTTAGGAGTGCACCAGTGGCTCGTGTATCAGACCTTTGTCTCGTAACAATAAAAACATAACTATGGGTTGTAATAAGCTGCTTGCTCAGATGACCTATGGACGTCCCTTTTTTTTTTACTACAGGGGGAGAGTTTGTATTATAAATGTTCCTTGAATAACAAGGTTATCACAAAAAGGTATAACTTTATCAGTATCATGTGTTGATGTTGTGAATGTAAGATGAATGAGGTTTCCTTTAAATTGGAATCTGTTTTAGATATTTTTCTTCTGTCTTTTGTCCAGAAACTACATATGGCAATTGTTGCAATGAATAACCTGTAGGAGACACTCCCAGGTTTAAAAAGGTCTCGTATGTCGAAATGAAAAACACATTTCACCAACCAAACAACTATAAAGTGCAGATATTTGAATGCGCGACGTGTTTAAATCATTTTCGGTGTCACGCTGAGGACATTAGTGGAAAAAAATCGACAGGTTGTAAGCCAGATGTACGGAGTCAAGGTGCTGCCTTGCTGCAGAGAACAGAAAGCACTGAGCCGTGACTTTGTATTATCAAAGAAATATTTCCTGGCCGACGTGAGATGGGCTTATGATTGACTCCTGTGCCTTAATTTTCAGGAGTCGACATATGCCAGTCAACGTGACTGCTCCTGTTGGTGGAAAAAGAGCATGATGTACATTGTCTTTTAGCTGGCTGACTGTGACTCTCGAGACCCAAGTTGTTCCAGACGGGTCAAAGGTTAACTGATTTGGTGAGGTTTGTCTCCGGGGGTCTGATTGGGAAGCATGAAGGCTCCGTGAGTGTCCTCTGTTAAGTGCAGTCCTGTGTCACATACTGACACACTCATGTTTGCTTTGAGTACCATTGGGTCCTCTACTATATCCTGAAAAAAACAAACCTGATGTCTGTAGAAAAAAAAAGAAAAAGAAAAAGCTCAAACCACATCTTTTGTTCTCGACCTGAGCTGGATGAATGAAGCCTTGGTGAAAATACAAGTGGGAAGCAGCATCAACAGACGTGTTCTTTCCTGTATCTATTGATTCTTTCTGATTGAAAGACTGAGTCACACTGGAGCAGACGCATCCTTGACAGACTTGATCTGGGCTTGGGATACAGACGACCATGCTTTGTACCTTGTTAGTACACAGTTATGTGACAAATGCACATGGTCCACATGGCTTTTTGCTTTCGCATCAAGAACTGCCTGTTTGTGTGTGTATGTTTCTAGCGTTTGTTGTTTTGGGAAGGGCAGGAGGCTTGCGGTGTGCTTTCTCCCCTCCAGCGGAAACCTGTCAGTCCCCCTGGGGAGTTTGGGCCCAGGTTTACAGGACAGCTGAGGCAGCCCTGACAGCCCAGCTCATCTCGTTTGGAGCGAGGCATGCTGCTTTGCCGCTCACTGCCTGGACAGGATTTGTTCCCTTCCTGCCACTTTACATCCACAAGCTCTACATTTAATTAGAATCACTTGTCATGTCTCGTATATCACCTGGGCCTCTTGGTGTCAGCTGTCAGCCAAAGAAATGCGATAGTTATTCATTGCTCTGTGGATGTGTAACAGCAAGGTCACAGAACAGAATGCACCTTGAGCTAACTGTACTTAATATTTACGTGTGACTGCACAGTGTGTGGTGTCGAGCAGAACAGATTTCCAAAATTAAGGTGGTATTTTGCATCGTCTGCAAAAGAGATTATTAAATTATTTGTTATGATACTGTAAGTCCAGCTCAAGTGCAAAGCTCATGGTACTCGTGTGTGGGGACTGTAGGGTTGAGTGGACTTCGAGGCTATTAGTGGCCTTAGTGGGTATTGGCTTATGTTGTTGCTCTGACTATCTGGGATTCCTTTTCTAGTAGAGCTGGATGAAACCCAAAAAGCTTCATAGTGCAGAGGTAACCAGGCAACTGTGTGTCTACAGGGGTATGCGAGTATTGCTGACACGGGACCCTGTGCCAAGATAATGCATACATGATGGATGTAATAACCCCTGACCTGTGTACACATCTGTGTGGTGCTTGCATTTTTAACTACTGTCCAATGAGCACGACTTGTGCTCATTGGACACTCACCTGCCTGTGTCTGTGTCTGGTGTCTGTTCAGGCAGCACTGTGTACCGTGTTTGCTTTCGCTTTGATCATGTTGTCCCTGTCACTTTAAATGGTGATGTGATTTTTTTTCTCTCTCTCTCTCTCTCTCTCTCCCTGGTCCCTCTCTTGTTTTCTGTCTCTGTCTCTGTCTGTCTATCTCACTCTCTCCTCCTGCTTTAACAGCCTGGTTATATAACTCCCTTTTCTTTCTTTGACATCCCAGAGCTCTTGCAGTCAGCTGACAGCACCCAAATGTCTGCTGGTAAACACACTGCTTTCTGTCTTTTCTCTCTCCTGATTTTTTTCTCTCTTCCACTCCCTCTCTTCACCCCTCCTATTCCTCAGCGATTAGGGATTGATTCTCTCCTCTGTCCCTCTGCCTCTTCTTCCATTGGTTGGGCTCCATATCCCCAGGCCAGTTTCCACATATTAGCACCCGAGGCCAGGGGAGGCGGGCAGATACGCATTGCCTGCCATGGCCCATGGATCCTGCAAGCCAGTGAAAAATGTGCTTTGGAGAGGCAATAAATTGCATCCAATTTAGAGATGAAGGCAGAAATAAATTTCTCTTTTCTGAAGTCTGAAGAAAGGAGGAAAAAAAGCCCCTAGATAATTTCTGTTCCATCTTTCTTATGTGAAAAATATCCTTTTTTTGTGTGTTGTTCATTTGAATTCATAAAATAATTATATGTCTACACTTTAGATTGCCTTTTTGTGTTTCAGCAGGTTATGAAAATAATTATTCTTGTCTTTTGCTGACATGTTTTGCATCTTGCTCGAAATGCGTTTTGTGTCAGGAGGAGACGCATTGGAAAAAAAACATTCATCAGACATGATTTGGCGAACGCACACATACACACATGCATGCGACCCCCAACTCCCACCCCCCAGCTCCTCATTTTTCATCATTGCATTATCCTAAATGAACTGTCCAAGAGGCTTAGGCTCTCAGCTCTGTGCTGCTCAAGTCTGGAAGAATAAGAGTGTGTGTGTGTGTGTGTGTGTGTGTGTGTGTGTGTGTGTGTGTGTGTGTGTGTGTGTGTATGAGGTAATTTTCAAAAAATGATGAAAGGAAGTGTGTAGTAATGACCACATCAACTTTTTTCACCCCATGCCCTGTTTACTACCCCCCCGTTCCTCAAATGTTTCCAGAAGCTTCCATCACTCCTTCATGGCAGCTTCATAAATGATCCCTGAAGTAATGAAGGACTTAGGGGGAAAAAAAAGAAAACACCCTCTCTGTTAAGCTTACATCAACAGTTTAAGCCAATGGAGAGCCCTAACGTTCATTTTCCCTGCGGTGGTGTGCAAACCTCCTATTAGTCTCTGAAGTCCAAACTCCAGGCTGAGATGTTTCTCTTTGTGCTCAGGTAGAGAGAGTGTTGTGTGCCAGTCTTTTCCTGTGTATTACCCGACTTGGCAAAAAAAAAAAAAAAAAAAAAACAGGAGGAGACATGAGGGGGGGGAGGATACACTCGGGAGAATTGCATCCCATTCTGTTTTTCTTTTTCTCCAAAAGATGTTTCTTCTCAGTTAAAAGGCTATGTTTCTCAACACCATTTCAATGTGCTGACACCCCAACTGTGAGGTGTTGAAATTGGCAAAAAAACATTGTCAGTGCACAGTGTTGCGGAGCCAGTGAACTCCAAAAGTACAACATGAAAGGGGGTGATTTTGTGTATGTTGGTGTGTATTTACTGACAGCATCGCCATGCTGTTACTCATCACTGACTTTACCCCAGGAGATGAATAACGTGCAAATGGGCAAACATTCTTTGTGTGTTGTACACTCTGACAGTATTTACATTGGATCACATAGTAGTGTTTTGTTTTTGCAGTCAAATAAGCACAAATAGATTTACAGCGTTAAGCTTTAGATTGTTTGCTCGCTGTGTTAAATATATTATTTTCACACTCTCTGCGAGTATTAATGGGAAACTGGTACGTGCCACGTGAAAATATAAGGAGATGCAAAAATTGCTCTTGCAAACAGCTTCATCTGAAGTTAACGCATCATGCATTTTAAGTTGCATTATGTCAACAGTTTTGCTGTCTTGGGGCTGATGCTGCAGTGTATCACAGACTTGTGCTGTTCATCTAAGCAGGCAGTTAGCTAAGCTCAGCTGATTAATAAATAACCACGCCATGGTCTTGGATCAGTGCGCCTCTAATGTGCTCAGACTCTCTGCCTTGTTCCTGTTGCGTCTATATTCCGCTCGGCTTCGTAAACGCAGCGGATGGGGTGGGGTCTTTCTACTGTCAGCATGTCGTGGGGGTATCTCAGCGTGCAGTCATCAAGGCCCACTGTGGCATGATCTTCCCCCCTTATACTGCTGTATTTGTCTCACCACATGGCCAAACGCAATTGGACGTGAGCTTCCCGTAGCTCAGCCCTCCACCTTCCCCTCATCCCCCCTACTCTGTCCCTCCCCTCCCTTTTGCTTGTGCAAATTATGTAAGTGCAGGGGAAGCAGCGGCGGTGATGAGGCATACAGCAGTGGCATTTCACTAACCAGGGTTGTGAGCAGCCTCTACTAGCTCAGCCTGGCATGCCTAGCAGCGAGGGTCTGCCCGCCGCATCAGCTACACCAAATACATTTTTAACAGGATGGTGGGGGTGGTTTTCAGAGCATCCCAGCTAGACACAGTGAAGACGTGGGGTTAGTGGGTTCACCTTACTGACTGTTCTCTAGTTAGGAGCTCTGACATGTCTAAATGTGCTGTCTGTGTATTGTGTAGCCATGCAAGGGAATACTCTCTCCGCAGCTCAGATGATGCTCTGGCTCCGTGTTCAGTCCTTCTTCATGAAATAACAATGGAGTGGCACTTTAAAACGCAGTCCTCACAGAGGACGAGCAGTTGGATCCAAAAAGACACACGAGCGAGACAGATGGACTTTTAAGGCCTATTTGAATATCTACATCAGATCTGATGCGTCAGACAGCCAACATGATAGCATTAGATAGCTGTGTGCTCAGTCATCTTTGTCCACGTCCTGTAAATATCCATTTTATGACCGTGCTCCATCTTTTCCCTGTTTTTGTAATCTTTCTGTCTCTCTTATCCATGCAAACTGTTTGCCTCGTCAAACAGAAACTGAAACGACCATTAGAAAGCAAGAGAAGCAACCAAAAGTAGGAAACATTAAGTAAATCCAGGTCTCTGAAATGAGAGGACCTGCTTTTGGATTTATTTTAGTCTCTCTATTTACACCTCAGTGTGTAACACGCACCTCATCTCCTCCTGCTCTTCGTTAGCTGGGCCCTGTAAATGTGTTGTGGCCACAACAGGTGTAACTCACCTGTCGGATACAGTCGGCGTGAAACAACAGGCTCACTTACCTCTGTAGTCCACCTTACCTGTCCTAACGGTCGGCCTCTCCAGTCTGCTCTGTTGTTGCCCTGTAGATTGAATAGCAGATAAGCGCTGTCTCTGTCTTTCTGATCATACCCACGCTCTGTGAATTGCTATAAGTAAGTGTGTCCCATCTGCCGGGCAGAAATCAATAGGCGCTCTTCACGCGGCGCTGAGTTTGTCTGGCTTCTGAGGAATAATTAAAGAGCCAGCTTGCTGCACACAACCATGATGACTAATGCTGTTTAAGTAATGCCGCTCTTACATAAATCAATAGCTCTTATTTCACTCTGCTCCTGTCTCTCTTTTGCACACTCTCTCCCTCTTTCTCTCTTGCTCTTTCTGTGTGTGTGTTTGTGTGTGTGTGTGTTTATCAAGGCAGACAAAGTTCTCCTTTGTGCTTGTAGGTCAGTGTGTCACTGTGCCATGTCCATGATGCTTACGCATTTTGACAACCTCTTAGTGGGTAAAAAAAAACAAAACAAAAAAAAAAAAACAAAGTAACTCTCTTCACTCCATGAGCAAGACAGATGCAACAGAACCAGTTGTTAAACATGGATATGGTGACTCCACCTCTATTTCTTGTCTGTGGCCTCTTATTAACCCCGTAGACCTCGGGGTCAAGTGCAAAAAAACAAAAGAGCATGCATCTATTTAGGCGACTTTCTCAAGCCACCGCCACCCAACAGCAGAGAGGCAGAGTAAATATGTGTGAAATAATGCATGGTTATGAGTGAGCACCATGCACACCTTTCCACCATATTAGGTTTTCATAATTGAATAAAACATGGAAGTGCTCTGAACATCCCCTCAGAGGGAAATGGCAGTCAGTAAAGCATAGAAGCCAACTCAATAAAGAATTGCAAATGAATAAGTGATGAGGAGCAAACGAAGTGTGGTATATGAGAACAAGGGGGTGATTTACTCTAAAACAATATTTGAAACAGCAGGTGAGTGAAGGGCAATAATTACACTGAAAAAAAGGAGGGTGGTTTTGAAATAGTCAGCCTCGTATGAATTACTGCTGGGCTTTGAGGCGGGTCTGTTAATTTTTTAAGCGTACGTTTTAACGTTCAGATAATCATGTGCACACATGGTCAGAGAAACATCTCTGTCAACCACGTTTTCAGTGGCAGACACTGTACACACATACACACACAGAGAGAGAGAGGGAGGGAGACAGAGAAAAGCTGGGAAAGGAGGTACGCTGTGAAATATCCTGAAGGTCCTTGGCAGCATTGGAGAAAGGCCTGGGAGGTTAGGAAACATCAAATCAATGCATTGTAATGTGAATTGACTGCTGACTTTGATCATCTGCCTTGGGAGTGCTTTAGCATTGAGTGCTGTCACACTGACTGGGTTAAGCAAATATGGCATGGGCTGAAATGGAGAGAGATGGGGAGAGAGGGGAGGAAGGGAGGGGGGTGTTGAAGAGAGACAGGTTAGAATGGGAGAATGGGAGTGAGAAAAAGGGATATGTGATGCCGGTCTATCATCAGAGTAATGGGCACATTAAAATTCAATGTCCGCTTCGTAAATGGCATACTGTGGATGTTATGCATAGTTAAATTGATTCATAATTGGAGATAGTGAATGCATATGTGTGTGTGTGCACTCATGTATCTATGTGTATATATATATATGTGTATATATATATATATATATATATATATATATATATATATATATATAAATCATATAATGATATATTTAAGTGACAGGAGGAGGTTGTTAGCTCATTTTCTTAATCACACTTTCCATTGTCTCACAGTGTCATATATTTCTATGAAATCAGCTAGAGAAAATGATCACAGCCCAGACTCAACTGTACTTCCAGACAGACAGTTGATACACTCCCCTCAACACCCTCCAAAATGATAGGTCAGCCCTGCTTAGTGTCAGAAGCTGCTGATATCCTAGCTCTGAAAGTGGAAATGCTCTTAAGCCTTTCTCCTATAATGGAGTGGCCAGTCTAATCTCGGCCTCTCTGAGTGAGAGCAGGTAAGGAAGAGAGTTTTTACCACAACACTCTGACCTTTGCTTTGGCACTACACTGTCCAGATTACAGAGAAGTGAGAGAGTGGCATCGTCATTCTTTTGCCACCGTGCTTCAGCTGCAACATTCAGTTTTTCTCGGTAGGGTTGGAAATCAAGAGCAGAGAAATGGTTCTAAAATCTCAAAACCATCTGAATCACATTCCTCACAGCTTTCTTTTTTTGTTTTTTCTTTTTTTGATACCAAAGCGATTTTTTTTTTTTTTTTTTGCAAAATAATATTGTCAGACTTGTGGCTTCACTTGTCAACAGAGCTAGCTGTAATGCAGTGTTTCTTATATGTAGGCTCCACCTGGGTGGCCTACCAGCCTAATTTAGACCTGCTCAGATAGAAATCACACAGTTTTAACTGCCTCATTTCCCTATTATCAAACTCATTTTGGTAGTTGCAGTAGCATATTAGGGACCAGAGCCTCCTCTGTGCGCAGTCACCCAACTAGCACCTACCGAAAGTCTGCATGTGCGCTATTCAGGGGACTTCAAAGATTGCCACTGCATAAAATAACCTGAGTTACACCCACCCCCACCTCTGCGCTGCATGAGTCTCTGCATGCACATTGGTCACATGACATGCTACCCATCAGCAAGAGTGTGTTCTCAATCTGTGGGAAACACCATAATGTCTATAACATGATAAATTCATGTGAGGAAAACACTTGCAGTATGTTGAAGCAACATGGTCTTAAATTCCATGAACCCTATGTATTTGCATCACTGCTTCCTAACCAAGCATCGTGTCCATAACTGAGGGTAAATGTGCTATGTTATAATAACATTAACTCCACCCTGGCAGGCTTAGAAGACTTTTTATTTTTTATTAAGAAAACCTGAAAAACGGCTGTACAAATATTCCTTCATTTCATCTATTTTAGATGATGACAGACTAGCTCTCAGGCTACATCCTGTTTTCAGATTTCAGTGGTATTAAAAACAGCTGCACCGATGCCAAAAACCACTTACTTGCCACATTGAACATTGATCAAGGGAATTGTTAAAGAATCGGACCGGTAAGGGTTTAAATATCACTAAAATTTTGTCAACAAGTGGCACACTAACGCTGCTCATTTCAGGTGTTATAGCCTTTTCATTCTGCTGTAAATTTGTCAAGATAAACTCCATAATTCAGACTTAAAGCTGAATTGTTAGAACTAAGTGTTTTGTGTTTCGTGTCTTCTGTCCTCCTGTAGAAACATCCTGATTGACGCAGAGAGTTCAGATGGAGTAGCTGACAGAAAAAAACAAAAACAAATCATAGCTATGTCACTGTGACAGAGAAAAGATGAGGGCGGGCCGATACCATACAGGAAGAGATAGATTCCTTGAGTCAAGCCCGAGCAGCACAGAGAAGCCCAAAACCTCTTGTCACTGTATGAAAAGAATAGCAAGATGACCCGTAGGTATTAGGCTGCTAGGTGCATCTCCTAACAAGCTGACTGTTCAAAGGCTTTTTAGTGCTCTAGAGAACATGAAAGGCATGTTTAAAAATTTAAAAGCCCGATCTGTTCCAGTGCTATGGAGCGGCAGAGGGAAGCAGATTTTTACGTCGCCATAATTCCCTAGTTGCTTGCTTTGTAAATTAATTAAGATGTTTATGACAGCTGCTTGCACCTAATGGAATGCTTATAGACTATGCTATTAATTATTACTGCCGGCCACGGCTGCAAGCTTTCATACTGTTGGGGATGTATGGCTGGGGCTGCAGTATAGATGCAACCTCAGACCCCTCTTGACTTTGTGACTGCGACGACTGTCAGCGGGCTGTCTGTGCATACCGTATGTCGGAGCTGTCTGTTTGGGCGTTCGCGCATTCCGTATGCTCTTCGTAGCAACACGTCTGGCTGTGTACATCACAGGGGTGACAGTTGCATAAAAAATGATGTAATGTAGATGAAAAACATTTTGAGCCATATTCAACGCCACAGGGAAGGTTAGGATTGTCTTTGCTATAGGCCACTATTGTGATTGCTGAAGTCGACCGAATGTTTCCCTTGTGTAAAGTTCCCCCTGTCTGTCCTCTCTGTAACCTGGCCTGGCTGTAGAGTGTGTTATCTTACTGTGCCTTCTGGACAAATGCTAGTGTTTTTTTTTTGTTGTATAACATTAGAAGTGTGTATTAGGATTGGCATCTTCCCTACTCAATAAACCAACAGTCCTTCCTGTTACCTTGTCCAGTTGTTGGTGTAAGGCAATTGTACCGTGAACTGTAACTGACCTCACGAGCCTGCAGGAGGTTCGGCAGTTTGCTCCCTACTGTTGACTTGGCTTAGGGGTGGAGTGGAGTTGTTATGCTTTCAATAAGAAAGGAAGCATAAACAGCTCGGCTGCGTTGCCTTTGAGTCTGCAAATTCTAGTATTGCTAATTATAGTTCCTCTTTCATATGACTTCACCACAAGTTGTTTCACTGACATTGTTATGCAATAGCATAAGAATAACCCCATCCACAACAGGAAGGTTTGTAGTGGCAAGATAGAGTAAGCTGATTTCTTAGATATAAGTTGTGTTCACGTGTTAAATTGCTATATAAGCTTATTGTCATTGTCAGGACAAGGCATCAGAGATCTGTGTATGTAGATAATCACTATCGTCAGGTCTTTGGATTTGACTATTTCAGTTTGATGCCTCTAGTCTACTATAGTCCAGAGTTAAGATCTTATTTTTTTACTGTTACATTTAACAGCTATGCTATAGCTGTTTAATAGTGGTTATAGCTGTTACTATAGCTATAAAAAATCTGTTACAATTACAATTACATTAAACCGCGTGACAGTATTTAAGAGTTCAAATCATTCACAGCATTAACTTTGCTACTGCTACTATTTGATATTGCTACTGTTACTGCCATTTCCACTATAGCTTCAGCTACTCAGTCAATTAAGTTAAATTAAATCTCCAGTTTGATTCAGTTCAATATTGATTCAGATATCTCAGTTAAAATCCTAATTTTGCTTTTAAAGATTTTTAGACAACTGATGCTGTAAATTGTATAAGAAACCGTCCATCGTGTTGCGCTAATCAAATATTAATGGCCACATTAAGAATTGACACCAAAGCAGTTACATGTTGTTTAATGTACTTTTTGCATGTATTTAACATCACCAACAAGGGCCAGTAAGTGTTTTTATTTAGCGCATTGCGTTTTGGTGCAGCAACTGTGTGCCAAGTCAAGTCAGCAAGCCTGAACAGGTAAACAAATCTTATAGATTAAGTATGTGTACATAGAGCAAATTTACATTTCATATTAAATAACCATACAGCTAGTTTAAATAGCATATACTGTACTGAATGTAAACATCACTAATACCTCAAAAAACATGTGCTGTGCTTTGATTGTATAAACAAAGCTTTTGTGCAATCAGCTACAGAGGCCGTGACATGCACTAAATAATGATGTATATAGAAAGAGAAAGGACCGGAGGTGTGTGTGATGCTGTGTTTCGCATCTGTGTACATGTTTGGGGTACTCACTGCACTGAAATTTTTGCGTGTTGCTGTAAAATGTAGCGTGGTTCTGGTGTATTAATATGTTATACAGGCGTATTTCTATCATGTGACCAGATTTTGTAGCTCAAAAAGGCTCGCCACGCGAGGCTAATGAGGTAACAGCTCAACGCATTCATGTGAAAATATCATAGACTGGAATATTGAAGATTATTATTATTATTATTATTACTTTTTTAGATTGCGTCCTAATAAAAAACACATGGGATTCCTGATCATCTGTCTACTTACAGTGTTGGTGGAAAATATCTCTCCCTTCCTGTGCATCCAGACAGCGCGCCCCGTGGCGTCAAGTTACCCAGGAGTCAATGGCACAAATAAATAACGCAAGACAGCTCACTCTGTTGATTACACCATGTGACGTACATTTGTATCCCTCTATCCCCGCATAAGGGAGGCATCACGTCTCTCCTCTGCAGAGCTTTATCCCATGTTATCCTGCGATTACATTTACATAGAGAATGCAGCGGGGAGGGAGACGGCAACAAACTGAAGCGCACGCTCTACCTGCACCACAAGAGGCGATGTGTGAAATATGTATTCGGTCTTTCATCAACCTCTTTATCTGCTACACATGGATTATCCTCATGTGTAAAAGTCCTCTGTTGTGTTAGCTTTGAAAAAAAGAGGAGGAAAACTGTGATCTGTGTTCTATTAATCATAGTCCAGCTCCACGGCTGTCCCGTTATCACACATATGTGTAATTACAGGGTATTTGTGCTTTAAGCATGGCTCTGTTGCCTGGAAATGGAAGAGTGGCTCCACTGATGAACTCCCTGCTAATAGGACTACCTTTGATCTGCATGGAGCATGGAGGGCTTACAGAACTCGCAGGTTTTAATTATGAAATACATGAAAAATAAATGCTGCACTAAGTGCCGACCATGACTGCAGTGAATCACAGTAGGAGTGCACTCGCTAGTTTGCCTCTGCTCTTCTTCCTTTATGTCTTCCAGTGCTCAGAAATACCCCGAACCTCGTCTCTCCGACTCCATTCGTTACTGCGGCGAAGCAAAAAAGACAAGTCCATGATATTAATTAGTGGATTGACAGACATGTAATTCATCTCTGAGGAAGTTTTCATTACATGGGAGGCTTCAGAGGGGCAGTTTGGCTTATTGGCAAGTGCTAAGACCAGACCTAATGGGGCTGCAGTTCCCTCCCTTTTGAGCAATTACAGCCAAGTCCTTATCAGCAGAGCCACGAGTCCAATGTTGTGGGACCCTTACTTCCAACACACTCACATGGAGTGATCCTTCCCCGTAGACCCTTGTTCATTAGACAAGTGCCTGCTGGACTGTACTTTACTGGATGAGGATTGAGACTGAGTGAGTGATGGTAATGAAAGGGTTCCAATATATTTCTGAGTCAGCCCTTACAGAGCTGATATTAGCTGACATTAGTTTGTCATCAGAGCGTTAGTCTTCTCCCCTGCCAGGTGATTATACAAGCAAGACTCTTATGTACGGTCTATTGACAGACCCGGACAGCTCTGGTAACAGATTGTCACTAACTGTCAGAGCATGCATCAACTCAGCTCTTCAAAAATCCCATCTTTTTTGTAAGTGCTATTCTCAAGATTACATATATATATATATATATATATATATATATATATATAAAGCATTTCAAGCACAGACAAGAGAGTTGAATAAACAAATCTGGAGCAAAAAGCTTGATCTGATAAAAATGACACATTTGTCAAAAGCTGTCTACCGCTGTGGTTAAGTAGATGGCCTGTGAATCATCTTTTGCAACCACATGTAATAACCAAAGAGAGAAAAACAAAGCAAAACAAGTGGAAAAAAAGAAGCCGTATTAAGCAACCTGTACATCTGAGATTGTGTTGATTTAACTGCAGGATGCAGCACATTTTGAATATTTAAGCTCTTATGAGGAGGTTAGCCCGAGGGGAAACATCTCTATTGGCCAAATGTCTAACTCTTACAACCTATTATTGTAAAAAGTGCATAACTGGAGTGTATGGCTCATGGGTTGTGTGTAATTGCATTCCCCCTTTTGATTTCAACCTGTCTTGGGCAAAGGTAATAAGTTGTAGTGTGAAATTCACAAGTGTAGTGTCTGGAGAACATTGCTGTCGAGAGAAAGACCAACCTCTTATACCAATCTTATATCTTGTAACAATGGGAATTGTGACATACAAACACATACAGTAGATGTAGAAAAACAGAAAACACAGAAAGGTCAAGATTATGTTTTCATGTAATTACAATGAACAGACCTTGGACAGAGTATCCATTTCAAATGGAGTTAGTCTTTTTTATATGAATATGTAAACACAACCAGTGGTGGCCTGTGCTTGCTGCTGCTCGGTGTAGCTCAGTAACAGTAAAGTAAGTCAGGGTGGTCTGTTGAATGTGGTTTGTCTTTATTTATGGTGCGGGCTGAAAGGCTATTGGGTTTCATGTGTGGTTGAGGCAGGATCACTGAGAGATTACTGCTGGGCTGGGAACCGCGAGCGCAAAGAGTACACAGAGGCCTGACTGTGCCCCTGGCCTCACTTTGACCAGCACCCTGGGCCTTCCTGCATCTGTCAGGCCCCCAGGGAACGAGCTCACAGTCAGAGTTACTGAACAGTACGACCGGAGCCAGGATCAGAGCGAACAACATCAGAGCAGGAGAAGCTCTAACATTTTTGGCTCTTCACCAGCAGTACTGTAGTGAATTACACAACAAAACAACTGAACGGGATGCCTCAGTGGTTTCTGATTGAGCACTTCCATGTTTAGTTCATAGATGTTTCCTGATTTTTGCTTCCTGCGCCGTAGCTAACCTTCACTGGTTCTCTGAGCACATTGCAGATAAATGATAAATATTAGAATAACAGCGTTATAAACCATTCTCCTCAGAATAGGTGTCATGCCAGAGCTATGGATGTTGTACAGTGTTGAGTCGTTTTTTTGGACCTTGTCTTCTTTTTTTTCATTTTAGCTTCTCAGCTAAGTAAATGCGTGCAGCAGTATCTTACCAATAACAATAGCACTTATCGCGGCGTTCCCTGCGGTACAATTAAAATTCCGTCAGAGTCTTCAATCTGCCTCCCAGCCATGCCTGCTGTTTCCCGGCCCTCCTGGGCCACGTCAGTTCCTCTGCTGCGATGTATAATTCACGAGCCACCAAACAGCAGCGAGGATTCACCTGGAGACTCGCAGGCCCAGCAATGCAGAACTGCACTGAGGGGAGATGTAGTACATCAGTCTGGGAGACATTTGTAAGGTGGGCAAGGTGCGAGGGACGACATGGTACCTCAAGTCAGCCACGGCTTCTATCATGATCTCAGGGTCACCCCGATAACATTGCTTCTCCTTTGGGATCTTTCAACTTCTTGTCTTTTTCTCAGTAAAGCATGTATCCCTTTTTATTTTCTCCTGACCTTTCTCCTTTTGTCTTCTGAAAGACAATTGTGGTGTCCTCTAAAACTAATTTGGATGTATATCTTCTATTTGCAGACAATTCCATAGCGATGCATTGAGAGTAACCTGTGGAGTCTCGGAGTGGTTGCTTTTAGTTAAAACCAATTAGAAATGACCAGAAATAACAGCGCCTGGAGACAGAGAAGTCATTTTTCTCTTGAGCCTCCCCAGAGAGTTGGCCTCTCCGTGGATTAAGTGTTTTAGTATATTAGGGGGCAGCTGATTAGAATCATTGTGCTTTTTTAATCATTAAATTTTTGCATGTATAGTTTATAGCAGTATAATAGCTAATAAGGCTAAGTGTGTCACAGCAAAAGGGAGGATTGTTTAAATTACTTTGTGTGTGAAACTTGGCCTTCACTAAGACTGCCAAACTGCCAAACAAGAGCAGCGATGCAGTCCTTGAATCAGCTCATCCATCTTATTTTATGACTTTTGACGAGATGAGCATTATGCAACAGCAGCCTTGCATTATATCTTTGTAGTTTACACCATCTGATCCACTCTTTTACCCAAAGAGGTTTTTTTTCTCTCTCTTTTAATAAATGTATGAATTGCTGAAGCGCTGTCTAAACAAGTCACCTACTGAATAATTCTAGTTCTTCCAGCTTGAATTTGTGTTGAATTTCTTATATACACAGCTCCATAAATCTTATTTAAAAAAAAAAAAACATATTTCCTAAACAAGTGGAGCTGCGTTTGGAGCTTTGTGTTCACTAAGAAGAGAAACACATTAATTGTTTCTAATTATTTTCTCTCAGGGATGTAGTGACAATTTGTCAGCCGGGCAGGTAGCAGCAGTCAAAAGATGGACTACTGAATGTAGCCACATCTATCATTCTTAAGATGACCACGGCAAAGACCACCGTCATTAACCAGCAACCTCAGGAGTAGCCTAAAATTAACAGTCGGTACTACCGCTGTCATTAAGACAGAACAATAACCAAACCTTCTCATTATTGTTTGACGCTTTTGTCTATCTAACTGTAGAGCGTGTGTACTTCTTGCATTCCCAAGTCTTGTGTTATTGACCCGTAATTCCAGTAGGTGTCTAGCCCGTCCCATACTGGGTGCTCCCTGGCTCTTCCTGCAGCTGGGTCTGTTGCACTGGCTGTGTCCTTGTGTGCGGCGGGCGTGCAGTAGTGGCATGTGGAGCAGGCAGCAGGAAGCGAACCTCCCTGTCTCCCCAGACTGAACAGTGAATGAGGATAAGTGAGGAGCGCCAGTCAATGAATCAAGCAGCAGGAAGGGAGCAGCCAGGGGGGGAGTGTGACGTCCCCACGGGAGAGGCCTCGCATTAGGAACTTCCTCGTCTGTGTGTTTCTGGCACAGGTTAAATGGATCGCTCCCATTAGCGCGCTGAGAGGACAGCTCCATTATATGAAGGAGACTGTAACTTTGAATGTCACGGTGCAACAACCCCAGAGCACGCCTCGTCTCCCAGGGAGGCAGGGTGACAATAACCATCCATGATAATCATTCCCTGTCAGGCTTTAAGGAACCTGAAATTATGACGTACAGCCTGCCGTGCGCCTCAGACTTCATTATAGCGCTGTCACTTTGAGTCGCCTGCGATGGCACGCCGCTCCACAGCCGGCTGCAGCACTGTGGCTGCCAAACCCCATACTCACTCTCCTCCTGTCTAAGTGGCATGTTTACAGGATGTGTGGCCCCCCTGCAGACAGACGCGTTGGAGGTTAACCTCCAGTCGCCTTGCACGATGCTTCTCTTCCTCTATAGCATCGACAAAGTCTCATGAGAACATGTGCTGAATTGTTTACCGATGCAAGGCAAAATATGACTGATCAAAGGCCACGTGGTGACAACTGTCCCTCCTTCCACTGTGACAAATGGTAATGTAGAAATTAGAATTCAGCTGCAACTTCATACAAACAGCCGGCTCGCCTTTTAAACTTAAATTACTACCATCACTTTTTTTCTTTCTTCCTTTTTTGTAAATAAATGCCAACAAAGCACATATATCTTTATAAAAGGTGGAGCTCAAACTGTAAGCGTGTTTATAACAGCCTGTTTGTCAGCCAAGGAGAACCTCACCTCCAGACTAACCTCTGAACCTGCCATCCAGTGGAGAAGACATGAGCTGGCAGGCATTGCCAGTGTCAGTGCCCAGAGCTAGCTCCTTCTTTCTCACTGCCTGACTCATTCACTGGCTTTGTGGCCCCTTATCCTTGCCACCTCCAAACACAGGGTTCTGAATGACACATAGAGGAGGAAGTGGGCCCCTGCTAACCACACCTCCTGCGTCGACTAACCTGCATAGCAACAGGCCGAATGAGTCTTCACCGCAAAAGACAGTAATCGTTTTTTTATTGCACCTCAGAACATGTGTCTGAAAAAAATTGTTTGCATGGTATTGTTTGTGGGTGTGTAGACAGATGGCAGTTTGTGGTGAGCCCACATTCTTCTCCGAAAAGACTTTGAACATGTTTTTAACATGTGTACAATGAAGTGATTGTTTGTATGCATTTGACTTTTCTTTTTGGCCTTTTGGACTTTTCTTCTTTTTCTTGTCAGTGAGGGCCACACATTCAAAATTGTGAAGGGTTTGGATTTGATAGAGATTTTTTCATTTGGACATGAATATTCCAACCACTTGAATGTCTCAAACGAAACAAAAGTTCTGTATCCAATATCTAATACCACTGCTACCAGGCCTACTTGATGGAAAATCCTTGAAACCAACAATACAATGGTGATTTCACAAGTGAAAGCTGAAAACAACTAGAAACTCAGAGAGATGATTAAACTTTTAAAGTTTTACTGAAATACTTGATATAAACCCACCGGACTACTAGAAAAATATGAGAAAATGTTATTACCTGAGGAAAAATGAAAACAATGGCTGAATTCTGTGTTTTTAAGATTGTATTATTTGGTTAACTGTCAAATGTCAGCCAATAAGAAATGAGTTTTTCCATGTTTTTCCTCTTTTTGACCTCTCATTTACTGAAGCTCTTATCTATCTATATATCTGTCCGTCTACAGGACAGAATTACAACTCTAACATAACATAAGGTGAAGTGCTCAGAGTAGAAAATTGTTCTAGTCAGAGGACAATTGTGTTATGCAAACAATGGTTCAGGAAGTTGTCTGGCTCTGTTGGATGTCTCTACATTCCCTATACAGTGATTTACTACACATATAAATATCTATATCTTTTACTCTACTGGTAACGGAAAAAAAAAAAAAAAACAGGAAGAAGGCAACCAAACGGTTTAAACAATAAAATTGTCAAAAACAAATTTTCATAAGGTAGTAAATGTATTCAGAAATGTTTTTTTAGACCCTAAGGAGACCCATAATATTTTGTAGTAAGAAATTTCCAAAGTCCAGTAAACAAAGCAGTGTTTGTTTACACTGAAAATTCCCAAGAGGACCTTTACAGTAAATACCCCTCCTTAAACAGATTTTATGAAGCATTCAGATTTAATATGTTCTCTACAGTGGGGAAATAGAAGTTTACATATTATCAGGATTATTAAAGAAAACATCAAGATGTATTTATTATAGTGTATTGAATTAAAATAAAATGATTCAGTAGAAGAATTTTGAGTAGTGATCGTGCATTTATGCGTCTTTGATGTGGAGTTGAATAGATACATCAAGGCCTGAAACATCACTTTTGCAGTTGGCAGATGAACAGTTGCTGCTTGATTTTTATCACTGACAAAGCCAGTGACAGCCAGTGTGGTCTGTGCGGCGACAAAGCTCACACTTGCACTGTATCAACACCAGCACACTGACTGACTATGTTTCACTTCCTCTGTCGTAAACATTTTTGCAAAACACAAAAGTTGTTTATGACTTTCTGATCTCCAGTCAGACAAAAAAAAAAAAAAAAATGGTTAACACTTCAGTAATCAGTTTTTAACTTTGAATTATCATTCACTACAGGGTGCACCGCTTACGCCATGTACATTTAATATCAATTAAAGTATTTAAATGAAATAATAGCACTTGAGTAATTGTAAACACACTTCTGTTAAGTAGCCTGATAAAGTCTGTTTTCTGTGTCTGTAATGGCACTGTAGCCCCCCCCCATTTAGCTCTTAAATACACTTTCCACTCCACACACCAGTTATGTACATGGTCTTACATGGTCTTAGCCATCAAAACATACAGCCAGTTAACTGCTTAATACAGGCTTTTACAGCTGCTTTATGTTTTCATCACCTTCGACACCACCACTCTTTAATGGACCATCACCTCTTGCTGGCTTTCAGTGTAGTTTGATTGAAGTGCAGAATTAAGGCTGGATTACTGTTTATTTTCTGCTTGTGTAATGTCACAGTTGGACAGAACAGAAGCTTTTGGCCCAGAGCATAGGAACAATGCAATGCTAAAGCTCCATCACAGACTGCCGGCCCCTAGGTGACTGTTTTTCCCTTTTCTGCTCAGTAGAGTTGATATCAGTTATGTGTTTCTCTGTGTATGTCTATAGGAGGCTGAAGGGCTTATTTGTTTTCCCCCTCGTTGCTCTTTGACTCGTTTCCCCTCAAACGTGTCTGAAACATTGTTATCTCCGGCCAGACGCCTTTTTCACAGAGAGTTATTGAATCATGTCAGCTCGCCGTCCCCTGAGTTTCAAATGCAAGCTGTAGAAAAATTAGCCATTGCTTCCGCATGACAAGTGGGATCTATTAGTGTGCTCTCGCCCTGCAAAGCATGAGCATCCAGCGGGGCCGCTGGGGACCGCGGCTGGCTGTGCGCCCGTCCATGTCAGGCTCCTGGGGCATTAGACCAATGTTGCAGACAGGAGAAGCAGTCGGAGTCACCGCGAGAACCGAAGCGGCTCATTCGATGAGTTGACACCCTTAGGGGCCGTGGAAGGGGCAGCGAGAGAGGTGGCATCCCAGCTCCACCTCAGTCTCCGCCATGTCTGATTCACATTGATCAGACTGGCTAATTGTTTGATAAGCACTTTGCAGCAGTGCACGTCATTGCTGCTCCTATCTTGATGTAGTTTATCAAATATTTTCTGCCGCTGCAACCACACTTTTTTGCAGACCTGTTGTAGCCACAATAAAGTTTGTGAAAAGTCTAAAAATGAGAACAATTTAGATTGTTCTCATCCTCCTGCTCTATGTCTCAGTGTTCATTTAATTATATATATATATATATATATATATATATATATATATATATATATTCAACCTTATACTTGTAATATTATCCCTTTCCCTCTCTTTTTTTCCACTAATTCATTTAATAGCTTCATTGTGTTTAAATACACTTTTGTTTTCTGCTTCAAAAAAAAAAAGGAGAAAAAGGTCCTGATCTCAGGGAGACTACCTGTTTAAATAAAAGATTAACTAACCAACGTAGAGGTCAAAGTACCTCCATCCAACCGCTCTGGGCCACCGGCTTAGTCATGTGCTCGGGTCCAATCAGTGTGGTCGCTCAGCACATTAGCATTCCAAATGTTGTTTGTTTTAGTTGTAAATTTTCATTCATTGCCCCACAGAGGATAAAGTTTCAACCTTGACGTAGATGTCGATTTTTCGGTCGGTTGTAGGTCAAACACCACACACATAATTATCCAGAACCTGGAACCTTAGTGACCGTGGACAGTGTTGGTCTGTTGGACCATAATGTCTCTTCCATCACTATTGTTGCTATCAGTCAACTATTAGCAGATTTTTTTTTTTTTTTTCTATATTCATAATGTTTTTGTTTTCTCTTTTCAGGTATCTCAGTCACAAAGAAGACACATACCTGTAAGTACAAATACTTTTTATTATTATTCTGGTTCTTATTTCGATTGCACAACAATTCTAAAGCTGCAAAATATCTGTTTGTGAGATAAATCCTGTACTTAATGTAGAAAAAAACACAGATTTTTCATATCTCATACAGTAGAGATGATAAGGTCATCTTGTTTTCTTTTATGCTGACTCTTTTTTTTCCCCATCATTGCCTATAAACGTATTATTGCCTCACTAGTGTTGTAATAAATCAGCACCTTCATTTAGATTTCTGCCATCCACTTTCACTGTTTCACATTTCTCCATCTCCATCCTGGAGAGAATATGATGATAACCCCAGAGAGGAAATTAAAATGCTACGCAGTCTTATGACTGCTTGATAATCATGCACAGTCGAAGGCAGACAGTGTGCTGAAGCGCCTCTTTGTTTTCTGCAAGGCCTTGCAGCTGAACAACACGGATGTGGTGTTGTGTGGTGGTTTTTAACCTCTGAGGCTGCATTAACTACCAGAGGTTGTGTTATTCGAGCTCAGATGGTATCACTAAGCTTGAAAGATGCAGACACAGAATGTGACATGTCTCACAAGTGAGATGCAAAGCTTCTTTTTTTTTTTTGTGCACTACAACAGTAGTACCCACGCATCATCTCTTCCAACCATCACTTCCTTTTCAATTTCAGTCTGTTCATGAAGAATTGATGAATAGTCAAACCTGTAGAAATCAATGATTTCTAAGAGATTTGTACTGTATTTTGACACGTGTGAAGTGCAATCGAAAAGGCATGTAAAAACTATTTTGTGTAGCTGTACTGCAGTATGTCTATATATGTGTGTACATCTATGTGAGCGTGCTCATGCCCCACTGTGTGAATGGAAGAAACTAGCCCTGAAGGCTATCCTTTCTCTCTGATCACTCTGATGAAACTTGTGGAGAGGGAAGGCCGGAGGGCTTTTCTGTAAGAGTGGTTGGAGTGTTTCAGATTGTGAGAGGTTGCATCTTGCCCTGTAAAACACCCCTGCTCTTTCTTACATCAGACAGCAGGGCAAAGGATATGATCTTCTTCACTAGACAGCTCTACCTTACTCAAACAGCCCTGTCAAAACAGCACCATGATTGTGTGTTAAGCTATTTGCTTGTCTGGAGGGGGTATGTTATCTTTTTTTTTTTTTTTTGATGTGTGTGTGTGTGCGTGTTCATGTTTATGTCAGTACATCTTCAAGGTACAACAAGAAATGCTCTGACCCGCCATCCACCCACCACCCCGCACCATCTTAATTAGTGCAATGCTAAGCACCTCTACACCGGAAGGGGGCTCAAATCAAAGAGCATGATTTAGGAGTCTTGGGTTCAAAGCCCTGGGCAGAGACTGGACTACGCTGTCTCATTTTCACTTAGAAATATTCAAATCTTGTCCATGTGAGGAAATCAAAGTAAAAACCCCTTTAACAAGTAGTTGATTGCTGTGCCTCACAGACAGGAACCAGTTGTAGCACCTCGTCTGAGATGTGTGCACAAGGAGTAGTTCAAGGGCCAGTTAATGGTCATTGAGAATGTAGAGGGAAGATCTTTTTCTTTCAGTCTGGTGATTATATGGCTGCTGGAGTAATAATGAGGGAGATCACTCTGCCCTACATGGTTGTAGTCAAGCTGTGGATCTATTTCTGTTCTCAGAGTGAAAACATTGGCTTCCCCACTCCACCAGTCCACACTGCTGCTCGTAATGTGAGCTTGGCAGTCTTGCTTGTGTGTGTGTGTTTGTGTGTGTGTATGTGTGCTCTAATGTCTGTGTATGTATCAGTATGTGTATGTGTGTGTGTGTTTAGGAGGTCTTCCCAGTCCAACCCAGACCACAGGGATGGGCCGTGTCTCTGACTAACTCCCCACTCTGCCTGAGTGATCAAACTGCTGGAAGCTCCCCGCCATGCCAGTCCCCTCATCAATATAAATTACAGGGGCAGCTGTTCACTGGCAGACTCCTCTCTTCTCCTCTCTCCTCTCCCTATCTTTCTTTTCCTTCACTTTCCCTCCTCCATCCACTCAACTGGACTAATCATTGAGCCATCAGAAAGTGAAGCATTCTAGATGAAAACAGATACTTTTATCATTGTGGCAATGACTGTGATGTCCTCTTCCCTCCGCTCAGGACTTATGTAGATTTACTGTCTGAGGCAGCAGCCCTCCCTTCGCTTCCCTCCCTCTTTCTATCTCCCCTTCTTTCTTCATTCCCCACGAGGGGCGGCCCCTCGCTGGCTCTTTCTTTTTACCACAAGGCTGTAATTCTCAGCAAGAAGTCAGCTGTGGTTTTCCTGTACATTTCCCTGACAGTTTTACTTTCCATAGCAGTTGATGTATCTCTAAAACTGCCCCCGTGTCAAAAAGAGGTGATAGCAAAAGATCAAGGGCTTAAAATTTGTATTGTAGTTGTGTTTTTTTTTTTTTTTTTTATTCTTCTTCTTTTCTACCCCTTTGCTTTGATGGTCAATGGAGATACGCACCGTCACCTCCTCCTCCTCCTCCTCCTCCTCCTCCTCCTCCTCCTCCTCCTCCTACCTCGACAGGGACTTGCGTTGCTGTGAGATGAATTTCTGTTTGGACCTGTTGAGAGAGATGGTGTGGAGCGGAGGATCAGATGCAGCAGCTGATTACACTGAGATTAGACGTCTCACCTCTAATCTACCATCAGCAGTCTGGGGCTCTGTCTCACAGCTCGAATAGCAGCTAGCTAACACTCGCGCGCGCGCACACACATGCAGTAGGTCATGTAGCCAGGATGCTCTTCCCCGAACAGAGCAGATCTCCTGATTACCTGGAGCTAATCCTCTCTCTCTCACACACTCTCTTTTTCTCTCTCTCTCTCAGCTTTAGAAGTACAGTATAGTGACTGTCTTCTGCTGACTTGTTCAGTCTATGATACACAACAAAACAAAGGCTGTTTGTGTCCACATTAAGCACAAAACAGTGCTTTGTAATATTTCAAAGTATTAAAACATATGAGAACAAATGACCCTACACAAACACAAACATCTCATGATATTATAATACAAAAATTAAGCAAAAACAACTATGATAAGAATTTTGATTCTGATAAGAATCTCACCATTATTCATGTACTGTTATTGTATTTTAAAATCAGTATATTTTACAGGATTTTTTTTAGCATTTTTCTGCAAGTTGTCTGTATTAATGTATAGTATACATAGTGGATATGGAGTAGCCAGAGAGAGTCTGTATTGTAAATGTAATTCAGATAAAGGAGGAAAAGGAGACAGACGAGGTTTCGTCTCTTCAGTTTTACAGATTTGCTGCAGAGAGTCCCAGTTTTTTTTTTCCCACACTGTATTTATCTCCATTGTGGCGACAGACTCTTTACACTGATTGAGAAACATGGCCTCGCTCCCGCATCTTCATTTATTTGCTAGCAGCTCCAACTAAGTTTCTTCCCATCAGAAAAATTTGCACTCACATAGAGATCGAGCCAATCTGTTTTAAAGAGAACCGGATGATTTAGACTCTTCTGCGCCATCTTAGAAAAAAAGAGAGCAAAGTTACAAGTGAAATTATATCAGTTACCGAGACTTAGTCAAACTTATGAAGCCAGAGTTTGTAGAATTTTTTTTCTTCCTCTTTTTTTTTACGGCTTTGTGCTTTTGAAAGTTGTCTCATAAAAGAAAGGAAAAACAATATGCAAACAGGATTATTAATCCCAATAATGCTTTCAATGTTCACATGGCAAAATGACAGTTTTTGCTCTCGTAAAAGTGTCTGCGTTACCTCTAAATGACATGGCAGCTCCTGCTTGGATTTCCGAGTTGTAGAATACTAATGCATTGGCTCTGTGAGATGAGATATTTTCAGTTAATCAAACATGAGATTTATGGTCCTTAATAGTGCTGTACATTGCCAATTTAGGAGAATAATATGTCCCAGTTGCTGTCTAATTTTGCTTGGCAACAGGCGCACTCCTGTGGAATCGCCTGGGGCAGTGTGAGTTGTCTCTGCATAGCTCAGTGTTCCATGCTCAGTGGTTGTTTGAAGGTATTTCATCACATTGTTGCCTTGATTCAGCTCTGTGGGGATTTGTTAGTTGCACTCATGTGGGAAGTGCATCCAGTACATTGTTAAGCTAGGGCTGATAATGAAGATCAGCCAGCCAGAGTCCCCTGAGCTACGCGGAGAGAGATAGTCTAGTGAGACGAGGTTGCACAGACATAGTGAAGCAGGACGAGCACACACAGCAATACACACACACACACACACACACACACACACACACACATGCACAGAGGAATCATCAGCACAAAGCATACAACATTGAGCAGTGGTATGGTGTATTAGAGTAAAAAGTGAAATACAGTAGCACATACAGGACATTAGATTATTGTCAAATATTCTATATTCTGTTGTTCTTACAAAACACTATTCCAAGTTTGCAGAATTGGCATGATTATGTTTAAACGTTAGCCGAACACTATAGCAATCATTTTAATGTTGTTGCTTTTTCGTTCGAATTGAAATTGACAGGGCCCCACTAAGCACAGCCGCTCTTTTCTGTGGAAAGTTATTTGATTCCCAGCATGGTACTAGAACTCGTTGTTTCCTCTTCTCCCAGAGCAACATTGAACGCCTAAATTGACACAATCTTTTTCTCTCTCTGTACCGTAGGTTATGTTTCATCTTACTCTATTTGTTTGTTCCACACACACACACACACACAAAAAGAGTATTTTCTTTTTGGACATTTGGGTTTAATCTATAATAGTCGGCTATTTTTTTTGTGAAATAGGTCAGTGTAATCACAACAGTGAGGGATGGACAGTCACTGTAAAAGGGAAATCAATAGAGCTATCTATTTGTCGTAAACCAGGCCAGCATGATTTTTCTCCATTTTTCCTCTGCTGCCATACTTTTCCCTCACCAACACAATATGGCAGGTCCTCATTTTTCAGTAAAAGCATTATGTCTGCCATTTTGTAAAATTGCAAATGGCCTTTGTACATGCACTTTCTTTGCATAAGTTTCCGTGGGTAAGGACGCTTCTTTTTATCGCCTCCTGGGGGCCCACTGTGTTTTATAAGGAGGGAAGTAGAGAGAGAGAGAGAGGTTGGGGGGGGGCCTGTAGGAGGTGCACGACAGCTTTTTGTGGGGCTGGGGGGGTGCTCTGCTCTGCTCTGCTTTTGTTGGCTCTTAATCTGGTTCTTCTCTTGGTGCTGGCTCTTTCAAAGAATTTGAGCCGAAGCGAAGAGAGAGGGGCCTCGTCAGCTTTTCCTCACCCCCCCACCCTTTTTTTTTTTACCCTTTTGTGTCACACCCGAGACTGAAAAGACCCCGTCTTGAGGTGTTGTCAGACCAGAAAACAAGAGTAAGTGACATGTGACAAGGACACAATGCTCGGATGGGCCAGCCAAAAGTAAGTGGCCCCCATCTGCTGCGGGCGAGATTTCTCTTCTGCCCGGCTGTCTGCCGCCTCAGGTGAGAGAGGGGGCCCGGGGATGCGAGGGGCTGCAAGGAGAGAGACGACGGCGTCTGCCAGGCGAAGCAGTTGGCATGGCCGCGAGGGCACGGCCAGGCCCTCAAGCTCGCCGCGGCAAGCAGTCAGTCCAGCCTTTTTGCACGGGTGCGGGTTATCCGTCACTCGTCAGGTTTCCGGCGCCTCATCACTTTCCCATGGTGTACACACATTCGGCACAGGACGGGAGTGTCAGCGCTTAATGAAAGGTTTGATTCATGGAGGGCGACAGAGGCGGAGGTCATAGAGCTCCTCCAGATATGATCCTGACTGATGCTGATGGGGAAGCTTTAAGATGGGAGGTCATAATTAAATGTCCTTGTGCCAACATCAAGATTCTTATTCCTCTCATCCTCAGAGCTTATTGCTCTGACTGGTGTGAATCTGATATTTATGGGTTTTTTTTCCACTTTCCACTCACTGAAGTACACTTTGAAACAAATTATCCTGAAAAGTATTGTCACAAATATTCCAATATAGATTTTTTTTAGAATGTGAAAATTTCTGATGCAGCATCATGCATGAATAAAGGCGGGTAAAAAAAAAAAAAAAAAATTAACATATATAATTTAATTGCTGAATTATTCACAAGAATGTTGTTGAATAAACCATGGAACGAGTAAGATGTCCCCGACAATATCAGCCTTTTGAAATATTTCTTGAGCACCATCTCTAGATCAATAACAACCGTCACAGCAGATCAAAGACTAAAAAACATGTTGGGACAAAACACAACAAACCAGACTGTTTGCATACCAGGCATCGTATGTTTATTAAAACTGAATTAGGGAAATCTGAAGCGAGGATCACATTTTTTCTGACAAATAAATGTCATTCAGTGTAGAAGTTGAACAAGGTAGTAGGAGAAAAAAAAAGTTACAACTACGGAGAAGAAAGCAGAAGTGCTCACAAAAGCTTTCGGTGATATTATACATTGACATTTGTGCTGATCGCATTGTGCGTTATGTTTTGTTGAATCTGCTTTATTAGAGAAAAGCTGTTTTTTTTTTCTTCTTTTTTTTTTTCCCCCGTTGCTTTTAATTTGTGTTTCTGTGGGCGTGCAGTGTGAGAACACAGAGATGTGGTTAACCTATTGTGAAGTTAGCCATCATCATTAAGATTCTACAGATAAGAGGCATGCGGATTTCTACTGCTCAGCATTATGGGATCCCAGACATCAAAGGCAGGTTTTCATTCTACTGTGTCTGCGGCACGGTGAAGGGAAAAGGAAGAAGAGAAAAAAAAAAAAAAACAAGAAAGTAGTTATGGAGTCAGGAAAATAAAGCAGAAGAGAGAGCACAGGAGAAGAAAGCATGTATACATACCTGCGCAAGTCATGTGACACAATGCTATTTAATGTATTTGCTGCCAAGGAGGGTCCCTCCTGCATAGTTAGCTCCTTGCTAAATTGGCGTCCTCTCTGATTAAGTGCCACAGTCCTTAATAACACCGTGGCTGACTGCATGTTGGTTTGCTTTAAAGATCAAGTTCATTTCTCACCGTGGTCATTAAAATGCAGGTCTGCGTAATTCAAATCAATTCACTTATGTTTTTTTTTTACCCTCCATCTCCATTTTTTTTCTTTTCTCTGACTTGTTACAACATTGTCAGCCCATTTTTTTAATGTATCTTCTTTTCTTCTTTCTTTTTTTTGTTATATCTAGTAAACGTAAATGTAGTGTTAATGATATTTTTTTTCCTTTTTCCTTTGTACAAATCTTCTAATACTATTTCCATTTCCATTTTGCGCAGACGCTACAATGAAGTTCTTCTTAATTCAGATTACTTTCTCTTTCAGCATGGTGCCATTATGCTTTTTGCCATTACATCAGAGTGAGCTGTTCTACAGTGGGAGTGTTGAATGTACAAGAGAGAGAAATATGCTGTTCTCCAGTATTGTGCTGGATTACAGAATCAAGGTCGACTCACAAGACACAGAGCAGCATTATCCCTTAATCCTGTGTTTTGGTTTCAAATAGCCTTTTTACACCTAATCTTCACAAGTAAAATGACAAACATGAATACTGAGGTAGGTATTTAAATGTGCATTACCTGCGACGTTAAGGTCAAAGGCTTACGATAACTTAGAGTGGCTCTGTATTCCATGACGATCGTGTGTTTTGCAGTTTATTTTGTCGCGGCGTCGCAGGAAACCAGGGAGTCTTGTGATGAAATTCCCTCAGGCGCTTTGAGATGGATAAGTCTGAGAAGTTTTCGTCCAAACTATGAGTCATTTCTTGTTTGTTTTTGTTGTTTTTTCCTGTTTTCAACAAAGATATGATCTACCTCTCACTTCTCTCTACCTCTCTACAAGTAGTTTAATTTGGCCCGCTGTACTCAGGCACTGGGGGAGACAAGCTTCACTGAGTCAACAGATATATAGTGAGTACACCAGTTACAGTACCGAGGCAGTGTCTCCCCTTGACCAGGCTGGTCTCAGTATGTCCGTCAGGCTCAGCTGTGGCAGAGCTGGAAGGAAACTTAAAGGTGTTGTGAAAGACTAAAAGTGGGCCAGCTGCTGCTGCCTCCTGTTGACCTACCTTGTTCAGAGGGTCCAGGTACAGACTGATGACAGGACTCCTCCTCAGCGGACCACATTACTAATGTGTGAGGGTGCAAGAGGAGCACACCCAGTGATGAATCACTCCCCTGCATCCGTGGCATCCTCATAAGTCAAGAGTAAAAGTGTTGAGAGTGCGCTCAGTAAAAGAGCTCCTTCGTCGTCGTCCACCGTAGAGAAACTCCATCCAGGCCCCGTGGAAGACGGGAAGGGGGAAGGCTAAGTGGTGCACGTCGCGCATAGCCTGAAGATCTCCCTCAATCTTGAGGAAAAACATTAGTCCCCTCCCCCCCGTGGGTCACTTGTTTTTATAAAGCTCGTAGAACTTAGGAAAAGTTACTTTCATGCTTGAACAGGGCTGCTTTTTTAATAAATGAGAGTAATCTATGTCGCGTTGATCTGGACTGCCTCACTGGACCAGCCGCATTACCTGAAGTCACAGAGAGAACATTAAATATATGTTAGTTTAAGCTAAAACAGTTTTCTTCTGAGGGTTTCTGCGCTGAGCAGTCACAGGAAAGGGCACTGCCTCATTATTCACTTTTGTGTTTCAAGAGAGAGAATAATGGTCAGATTGTTCTACCTAAAAGCAGAGAAAATACTGAGTAATTTAGAAGTTTTTAAAAATAGATTTTCTTTTTTTCTTACATTTAAAAACTACTTTATTGATGTAAATCTTGTACATCACATTTTTTTTCTCTTGTTTTCTTCTTTTCTTCTAGCCTTAAGCCAGAAGGTTAACTATTTTAGTTTACACGCCTAACCTCCCCCTAGAGCTGATGTCGGGCTATATTGGTGATGTTGGGGGAGTGTGTAAGTTTGACGCTAGGTAATACATCACACACTCCGGGGGGTCTCCCTGGTATGCTCCTCAATAATGAAGTTCATTCGTTAACTTCTCCCTCAAAGGCCAAGTTCCCCCGCTGCCCTTTTCAACAGCCGTTGCAACTCTTACTGGAGTCACCCTACCAAAAAAAAAAAAAAAACATCATCATGCTTTTCCCCTTGACAGGTTCGTTGGTTGCCTTTGCAGGGCATGAAGAATAAGCAGGTCCATTACCAATCCCTCATGCCTGGTTATAGCCATAATTATCACAGGGAAAATGACCTGCTCTGTTTGGTTTGCCATAGTGGAGCTGCACTTTCCTAATCACTTCTTCCTTTCCCTCCTGTCGCCCTCATGCCATGGAGATGGAGCTGGTTTTGGGGGAGTCTTGCCAGTTCATTAGAATTCACAGGGTTCCACCTCCCTGCCTAGCCAGGCTAAGCCTCTCACACAGGCTGCCATGCCTGCGATAATCTCCCCTCCTCGTTCCCTCTCGCTCCTTCTCTCTCTCTCCCTCTCTATCCTCCTATCCCTTTCCTTCCCGTCCCCAAGGGTAGCCTCACACAAAAGAGATGCAGTGCAATTCATTGTTAAATCTGATTTCTATTGATCTATTGAGAATTTGTTCCGTGAGTTGGATGATAGCACTTGAGCAGCGCTGATGATCTCTCTTTACCTCTGCCTCTTCCTCAGATAAACCAAATAAATAAACCCTCCTTCAACAACTTTCAGTATTTCTTCAAGGCTGTATCCATCATTTGTCCATTTACTTCCTGTGGGCAGATGCTAAACACTTTTGTCACAGCCGAAGTACCGAAGGCAACAAGGAACAACCTGGCTTTCCACGTAGATTAAAATCAAGAAATAAACGCCACAACTAAACAGCCACCGAACAACCAAAACTAAAAAGCAGTTCAAACCTTTTGATGTTTTTCACTGAAGTAGTTTATCTCTTGTCATAGTTTTCCCAACCTCTTGTCATCACCTTGAACCTTGAAACTCATACCTTAAACGACCTAAAGTTTGGTCACTTCATGGAAGACATATTTTGCTTTCCTGCCATGGTGACACAGTACTTTGAAAACATCTGATTCAATTGATTTGGAAATACCAGAGGCTCTTATTTTTGAATCTGTTCAAATAGATGTAAATTTAGCTCCATAAATAAATATCTATGGCAGTAAAACAAAAAGGCTGTAGCCTTGTCAACCATTCACCATAAGCACTGTGTTGTTGATTCTGATTATATGACAGTTGACAGGTGTACACTTCACCTATGTAGGAATGATATGCTTTCATATCTCTTCCTTTTGACCCTGTTGTTCTATAAATATTGTATTTGTGTGTATGTGCGCTGAGTGACAGATCGAAAAGGGAGAAAAATAGTGCTGAGCTGGCTGTGGTGTTGCTGTGTATATTAAACAAGGAAGGGCAGCGTATATAACACCTAATATGGAGTCATCTAATCAACTGTGGGTGAAACTGTAAAAATAGTATTAAAAAAAAAAAGCACAAGACTTGTATACAGCTGGTACCTCGCTAAACTAGACACACTGTGCTGCTCCATGGAAAATCCATTAGCTGTAATGAGTTAACAGCATTTCCTGTAGCTACACATTATACCATAATAACACATTATACTGCTGCACAGCATCAGCATGTAGTATGTTTTTAAACTCTCCCTGCTCTTATTTAAACTTGTCTTTAAACGCAACCCTCTGCTGTCCTGCGGACATAACCCAATAGTGTCCTCTATTTTCACTGAAATAGATATTCCCTTTGTTGTCTGTGTGATTTATTGAAGTCTTCCCACAAGTGGAAGCCCCCAGGAAATTGCCTGGAATGGCCCTAAATTGGTTTATGATTGTGTGGTGTGGGCCGGTGCTGTTATGGTTCTAATATTATGCCCTCCACTCCTTGGCATCTATATTAAATTGATCTGTATTGTTTTCATGGAGTGCCTGTTGGAGCTTGTTAATTCTACCACTGCTTCAGGCTGGTGCTGCAGTTCCAAACACCCAGGTGGCTTCAGTGGAGGAATATAAGAGCCTCGGCTCACTAAAATACCTCACAACAAGATCGGGACACAAATTGAGGAAGTTTCTAACTGTTTATCCTGTAGGGTCAAAGGCTGAACACTGCAACATGTATGCAAGGCTACTTGTATTTGCTTTTAGAGGCCAGTTCAGAGTTATATGAGTTAATGTGGATCAGCTGCATGGTGAGTCTATGCGTGGAATGGCTACTGACAGACTGCTAATGAGGCCATTATCAGCTCTGGTTCTCTCCTCTCCTCCAGGGGCACCAGTGGATGCTCTGCACCTCATCTCAATTGAATTCCATTCCACGGGGCTTGTTTACAGTAAATACATTTGCTTGAATTAATCCAAGTGGAGTGTGAGACGTGTGACTGCAAAAACTTCATCTTCATCCACTTCAGCGTCTGGTTGAGCTCAGCGTCGTCTTGACGCATGATGCTTCCCTCTCATCTGGAGGATAAAGAAATTCCTAAAAAATGATTGCGTTGATGGCTTCACATTACCACATTAATACCCACAGACATTTGACCGTCAGTGCCTCTGCGGCTTAATCGATGCTCTAATGAACAAGTTTCAGGAGCGTATTGGCATACTGTCACTGCTAATGTGCAGCAGTCCAGGGAGCGTGTGATGAAGAGCAAATGAAGCAGCTTTGCTTGGAAACATCTGTCCTCAGGGACGACCAGGGCTTTTAAGTACAATTATACAACATTTAAGGCACTATATCTGACGGAGAGAGCTGAAAAAGAAAGAACAACATCCGGATTGGTTTGTTGTCTCACCCATAGAACCAAAGCATACGTTGATATCTACCTATGCAAATAGATTGGTTTTATTTGCCCAGATAGTGCAATAGCTATCTCTGAGCTTTTAGGTTTCTTATAATTTGCTACCACATAAAAGTTGATGTGAATTTCCTTCCTCCATTCAACTGAATGAACTATTAATAGCTGTAATAGTTGTAGTCGTATGTTTTTTTGTTTTTTTGGTTTTTGGTTTGTTCGTTCTTTTAACACTTTTGTGTTGGTTGAATTCACTACAGATGTGCAAAGGTAAAAACACACACGTAAAGTAGAAATGACATTTTACTCAAAAACTGAGTGGAAAATTACATCTGCTACCCATATCCTGAATTTAATGTGACATATTGCAGTTTTTTTTTTTTTTTTTTTTTTTGAGAAGCAGGCACTGAGTGTTTTTTTTTTTTTTATAATCCTCCTAACTTGTAGGCAACTCTCTCCTTCCTTCTATTCACTACATGCACAGACTACAAGTAGACAAAACATACTCTCCTTCCAACTCTCTCCTGATCGTAATGTGGATGTTATCCTCCTCTCAGATGTGTTTGGATAAACAGAAAACAAACTCAACCACTGCTGTCTGTTTTTTTCCTGTTAACCATAGTTCAGCTTGAAGCCACAGCGTTTTTGAGCCACAGTCGGTTCTAGAGAGACTGATACAGCAGCCAGTTTCTTAGAGCCGACCACAGATAGTGGCAGTTAAACATGTTCCTGCGTGGGCCTTGGCCCTGACTCATCTTGTGAACTTTTAAGATCTTGTGGGGGGAGGTTGGTTGAGATACCGACATCGAAAATGAGATGACTGCGTCATGTCTGACATTACATTGTTTTGAATACCAGGGCCCTGTCTGCGCTTCGTTTGTATCCCAGGCACGCTCCATTTGATGCTATCAGTCTCTGAATGATATTTTGTTCATTAGACGGTGCGCAATAAGAGACCAGTGTTGACACAACGTGAGTTAATGTGTTTAGTGATTCTAATGGATCACAGAGGTCCTAATGAAACATTGTCATGGGAAGATTTATACTGCAAGCTACTCATTTCCATTTTATATGTGGTTAGAAGTACCTTTATTCAATGAGCAGAACGCAGCTGAAGACTTCAAATGAATATCGATATTTATAGTGTAAAATAGGAATAAATAAATAATCAATTTTCTCTTAAAATGGCATTGTTAATATGAAATTCCTTCCCTGTGGATGTGTCATATTTCTATGGCAAAGACTCAGTGCCGCAGTGGGGTTATTAATATCAAACAGCTATGGAGAATGTGAAATGAGCTTCCAAAATTTTTTTTTTTTAATTTGAAATACTGATGATGTAAAAAAAAATAATATATATATATATATATATTTTATTATTATTGTTGTTGTTATTTTTGTTTATTTTTTTTTTTTTTGTCCTTTAATTTTCATTTATTTTTCTCTTTTATTTTTTATTTATTTATTTATTTCAAATATTGCAGCGCCTGAAGCCAAAGCTGTGTGATGTTTGTCTTGAGACGATGATGATATGAGCACCGGCTTATTCATGGAAATGCCAAATGCAACGTGGTTATTGGCCAAGGCTGGATTGCACTAAAACCAGAATATTGTATCAGAGAGAGGCAGCTGGTTAGGAGTCAGAACAGATTATCATATGAGAGAGGATGAGCGAGGAGAGGGGGAGGAGAGAGAGAGAGAGAGAGAGAGAGAGAGAGAGAGAGAGGGACTGGAATGGGAGGCAGGGGGTGAAAGAGAGAGGGGAGGGTTATAGGGGGGAGGAAGAGAGGGAGAAATGATAGCAAGAAACTCATTGCCCGGTCGCTGTGGGGTGGAGGGGATCATCCAAACCCTTCCGTCACTATCTCCCCTTCTTCACCTGTCAAAAAGAGTGTGTGAGAGCCATCGCAGTGTAAGTGTGTGTGTGTGTGTGTGTGTGTGTGTGTGAGAGAGAGAGAGAGAGAGGGAATGCGGGTCCTCTGAGAGGTCAGGGGAAGAAGCTGAGACTCTACTCATCTCCTCTCCGTGTAGGGCCCACCGCTGCTTCACAGACATCTGGCTTCACACTGATCACTCATATAAACAGACAGGTAGGAGGAGAGGAGCGGAGCGCTTCGATCTTAGAGCCACAGAGAAAAAAAAAATTACACATCCACTTCTTATTCATCCTATCCTTTATTTTTCTTCCCTTTTTTCCCTTCTTCTTCTTCTTTGCTCCTCCTTTTGTTTCTTCGGCTCTTTTTTTCTCTCCTTCATCCTCCCCGTCTAGCCTCTTATTCCCTCTTTGACTTTTTTGTCTTCCTTCTTATCCTTGACATTGCACCATTTTTAACGGAAGAAGAAGAAGAAGAAGAAGAAAAACAAGCAGAAAGTAGAAGGGCAGAATAGGAGCATGTCTGGTGGTTCTGACTTTATCCTTGCACTAAAAAGATAAGCCACAGAAGATAGTGAGAGTGTGCTGTGTCTAGCAAGCCGGTATACAAGGCTCTGACTGCAATCAGTGGGAAGAGGGCCAGCTTCCCTGCCTGAGCTCTCAGCGCCCCTACTGGCTGCACGCTGTGCCAATCAAAGGCTAGTGGGTGGGGAGCAGTCAGACATGAACACTGATGTCACAGTCACATGGATTCTGGTGTGGTCATGCTCGGAGGCTGAGAGACAGAGCTGTGCTGGCCAGCTGCTGCTGAGACAGCAGTGGAGGGCTTTGCGCTGGTGATAGTTCTTCTCTTATGGACTCGAAGCTTAATGATGTATTTTGTGATTTCAGCTATGAAAGGTAAGAGCAACAACAACAGAAAAAAAAAAAAGAAATGGGAAAAAAATATATTGCATGCTGATCCTGCACCCAGAGTAACAAGTAGGGAAGTATGGCTCCGCTATTCATAGCCTGCCAACTCTTTGCATTTCATTTGCAAGGCATGAGTGTGACAGAGAGAGAGAGGGAGAGTGAGAGAGAGAGAGAAGAGGGAAACGGGGAGGGAGGGAGAGAGAACTACAGTAATACAGTGCTTCTGAATGCGTGCAAGTGAATTTAGCTTTTCTAATATCTTTTTCATGCATGGACAGAGTTTTTTTCTTTCTTTCTTTTTATTAATTCAGAAAAAGGAAACTGAGCTAGAAATCTGTAACTTATAAAAATCTGTAAAGGTATTTTGCTTTGATTTTTTTTTCTTTTATTACTTTACAGTGTGTGTGTGTGTGTGTGTTTTTTTCTCTTTGCTACTGTTGTGCGAGATGGAGAAGTGTGGGGAGGGTGTGCTGTGGAAACCACAGCCGGCGTGGTGTTTGCACGGCTCCGTCTCTGACAAGAACAGCTCCTCAGCTTCAGAGCAGAAGTTTTTTTTTTTTTTTTTTTTTTTTTTTTTTTTTGGTGGAGATGTGAGGTAGCGTGCAGAGGACGGAGGACAGAGGGAGGGGGGAGGGGGGGGCGCAAAAGGGTCTGAAGGGTGAAGGAGGGGTTCCTGTCGCTATTCCTTTTTTTTGCCCCCACGCCACCCCCAACCCTTCCCGTTCTTAATCCTGTTGTTCCAGTCCAGAGGACGTGTCTGTTCCGTGGGAAGATGTGCATGGCAGTGTTGAACGTGGGGTTGCAGATGGGCGACAAGGCGACTGGCGCGACTGGCAGACTGTGATTCTTTGAGTTGATACTGGTGCATGTGTGTTTATATCTGTGTATGTGTGTGTGTGCGTGAGTGTGTTGTGTTCCACTGACCTATTTTTTGGGTTGTCGGGTTTACATGTGTGGCCATGAGAGCAAGGACTGGGTCCTCCCAGTCGCTACGATGTTGATCTAGTGTGCTTAATCCCAGCTCTTCCACCCCCTCCATCATACAGGCATACATGCGCACACAAACATCCCCGCAGACTGATACTGAAAGTGCAGTCAGACATACAGTACTGTACATTTCTCTCGTGCATGCTTACACACACACACTTATACACACGCTCATAATCATGTTTTTCACACATATGAAAACATCCATTCTTCCATACAGAGAAATGTGAACAACCATTTCCAAACATATGTGCTCGTATGCAACCGTATGTGATACAGTCGAATACAATAACCAACCATGGGGCACAGGAAGCTGTCATTTTAAATTAAATGAAAAAAAAAAAATCCAACGTCGTAGTCATAACGTTTTTTTTTTTTTTTTTTTTTTTCCATTCATGCTGCTTTTCTCATCATTCTAGAAATAAATTCACATTTGTGGTGGGTTTTTATCGTACTTATTGTCGAGACAAAAGAAAGATCTGTCTGTGTATAAATAGTACAAAAAGCAAATTAAAGTAATTGCTGTGGGGGAAAAAAAGTCCTATAAGTAAATTTATATATTATTAACAATATTGTTGAGGTTGATTCTTTACATCCTTTACAACATATTCCTAATTTTTCATTTATAATTTTACATAATATTTCACACCGTGCTGTTAAGTATCTTGCTCTTTATGTGTGAGAGACGTTATTTATTTTCTTCTATACAGTGTGTGAGAATTCACTGTGATCAATAGCAATAGTAAGGCTCATAGTTATTTGGGATTTGTTTGACCTGAGTGGAGCAGTGCAGTGTTTTATCTTTTTTTTTTTTTTTTTTTGTAGAGATACATATGAAAAATGGCCTTTGACCTATTGTCCTTTATATGCAATTTATGAAGTGAAGTTAGTTTTTCTATCTGTTTTTTTTAACATTATACATTTTTTGGACAGAATTGATTGTCTTGTGTTTTGTAGCCTTTTCTGTGACCTTTTCAGACTGTGTGGTAGACAATATTTTAACGTGTATTTTTCTTCTAGAGAAGTATAAGAGATGCACTTTAAAAAAAAAAAAAAACACAAGATAAATTAATTCAGTTCGTCAGGATTAAACGTCTTAGTTAACGTGTTTAGTAACCACTTTTCATCTCTCCTTTTTAGCTCTGTGCTCTCGTTTATTGGCACTCTGAGTCTGACAGGAGATGCTGGTGTCATCGTAGGCTACTGCGACAATGTCAGAAATTTAATTAAAATGTGAACAAGCTGTATAATTGGAAACTAATTTAAATAGCAGTGGTGATTTCTTTTCCTGAAAATGGTCAGTGAAATGTATGAGCAGCACAATGACTCGCTGCCTTGACATGTACTTCTTCATTATGTTAATATTTTTACACAATCACACGTGCTCGTGCCATTTTTTTTTCTTTTGTGTGTGTGTGTGTGTGATGTTCTATCAGTGTGTCGTTCATTGTTGTCACACTGTGCGCTACAAAATAATGCTAATATATTACACCAACCATCTCGGTGTGTGTCTCTTAGGCTTTGTCTCTATCCTGCAACCCCACCACCACCACCTCACCTCCACCTCTCCCTCTCCCTCTCTTTTCAGCCTCTCTACCACGCCACTGCCTCTCAAGTACCTAATTACCTGTAATGGAAACATCCCTCTCATTACCCCATGCAAATTAGCCAGCCTACTCAGCACAATTAAGATGAAAATTCCAATTACATAATTAAAGAAAGTTGTTTGATGTGTGCATCGACAAAAAAAAAAAAAAAAAGTAAAAAAGTAAAAAACCTCAACCACCGTACATATAATTAACCCTTCAAATAAGGGGCATTGTTGTGAAATATATACAGTACAGCAATATACAGCAGTGTGTTACAGTTGTCAAAAGCAGTACCCAGCAAGCCACTACTGTGTATACAGACTGCACATAAATATGTGATTTGACTCGAGTGTGTACTAGACCGTAAAAGAAAAAAAAAAGGGGACCGTAGAGAAGGTAAAGGCAAATATCTTGTGATAGGCGCTTTAAGGCTATGTTAACAAGGCTGTAAATATTTGCTGTAGATTTGCTACTTTGTCTCTTTCTATCAGTGGCCGATTGAAGTGCTCACTACACCAGTGCTTCAGGCTCTCACACATTAAAGCAGAGGTTAACAAGATTGGCTATTATCCAGTTAGGGACTGAGGACACGAAGAGCCAAAGGAAAAAATCGCCACAGATTAAGGTGAAGGCAAATTTAGCACAAGTCACCTGCAAGGATTTAAAATAAAAGACCCAATTACAAAGAAGGAATATTTTTAAGTAGAACTGTTCTTACACACTGTAATGTTAAAAAAAAAAAAAAAGAAAAAAAAAAACATTTAGTCTGTGATTAAAATAATTTTGTTTGAACGTGAACATAAATCCTCAAACAACGTTAATAGATTCAAGTCAGATTTTACACAACTTGAAAATGATAGATCTCATAAAAATCAGCATTTATGAAAAATGTGATTTCACTTTCTGTAAGGGAGAGGTTACATTGAAGTTACAGTAAAATCAAACAGATAATATCTGAGTGGAAGTTGGGGGGGGGTGACTAAACAAACAGGAGTCAAGTCAGTCAGTGAGACAGACGGAGGGTGTGTGTGCTTCTGCCCTCTCTCGTGCCTCTTAGCTGGCTGAGGAAGTGGAATGGCATCCCCACAGGTTATTAAAGTGTGTGAGGTGTGCCAGTCTGTGCTGTGCACACTGAGACGAACATCCTGGCTGCCTGACTGTGTGTGGAGGGACTGGTTAATGAGATATTGACTGCCCATTGAGAGCATGGATTTTTGATTTGGCTCCATAGAAGTTGGGTAGGAGAGGGAGGTGCACTCTGGTGAAGGGAAAGGGAGAGGAAAGATTCAGTCATTTCTGAATTTGATGTTGTTGTTGTTGTTGTTGTTGTTTTTGATTATCAGTTTACCATGTGAATAATTTATTGATGATCTGGATCATTATTGTGACATAAAAACATCAAATCTGATCACAAATGTATTAGAATTGTCCAAAAAAAAAAAAAATAAAGCAAAATGAAATGATTAAAAAAAAACATTTTGTTCAGGTATTGATTACTGGAACTGTTTTGCACAAACATAAAGAAAACTAACAAATCTTTAAATCAATCTAATAGACAGCAATACAGTCTTTCATAGTCACGTCTTAGGGTAGTTTCTATACTGCAAAACACATTAATCTACGACTCCAACTAAGCCACTGCCACGGTGCCAGACAGCCCTGTCTGTCATCTTGTCTTGTCAGTCACGCCTTGTGGTTTTGACAGATTAGTCCAATCACAGACGAGGTTAAATGACTGTCTTGTCCTCTGCCCAATCAAACAGCAGGATGCAGCAAACAGCAGCGTCTCAAGATAACCATCGGGCTGCGCTCAGATCTTTTTTTTTTTTGCTCATTTTGAAACTTTCACACCGAGTTCAGTCGGTGTTCACGCTTTAGCTCTCCAGTCAGGTAAAACACCTCGCTGGGTTTAGTCAAATGCCTCTAACTTAAGGGTAATTTCCTACTTTACTTTCGCTCAGTATTTCAGGAGTCACTTATAGATCCTTTGAAGTGTCTCCCTGTCATGGAGCATTTAGCTGCTGATAGAATACTTCCTCTGTCAGGACTCCTTAGATAATCGTGCACCACAGTCCGTGGAGTTAAAGAACATTTTTACTCTTATTTTTCTCTCTCTCTTTTTATTTCTGTAGCTTTCAGTGCACAACATGGACAGACAGTAAAGATGTAATATTTTTTTGCTTTAACTGTGGTCATTTAAAACTGTCATGTATTTGGTTAGCATAAACTAGCTTTGAGAATCTATATCAGTAAATTAAAGTAAAAATAAAATAAAATACATAGGTGACTAATAAGGATAAATAACATTTTTTAGCCTCACATGCCTTCGTATGTTTTGCCACTTGGGGCTCAGAAGTTAACAATGTTTTAAGAGAGTAGAGGGTGAAGTTTTTTTTCCCCTCCTGTACTTTCATTCTGAGTGTGTTTCGTACCATTGGCTTTTTTTCCTCTGTGGGCCTCTGGAGTGCTGTCCATTGGCTTTTTGAAGTTGCATCAAAGAGGAAATGGGGGTGAAAAAGCATTATTGATTTTGCGTTTTGTCTGACTCAAACACTGAGGACAGAAAAACACAAGGAGTTAGGTGTTGGCAGTGGGGCAACTCTTGTGTCTCTTGTGTGTGCGAGACGGGGGAGAGAAACCCAAAAAGAGGTAGAAGAAGGTGAGGAGGAACACCAGACAAACACTAATGCATCTCTCCCTAGAGTCGTATGCTCAGCCCTCTCGCTTCCATCATTTTCTCCCTCTCCTTTCTGTTCTTAATGGCAGAGTAAATAAAGCCCGTCACTGTACGGCTGGAGACAAACCTCCGTCTTTCCTCGGCATGTCGGATAGTTTTTCCTCCTCCTCCATCAGGCTGGTGACTCCCGAGCTCTGACAGCACTCTCCAGTTGACCTGCTTTTCCATGAAACACCAAGCTGCTCTCTTCTCAGCTGTAATCAGATCTCTCTGCGAGGCGAACACGCCGGCAGCAGGCAAGAAGAGGAGTATTGTTTGTGTGGTTTATCACCTTTATCCTCCTCCTGTGTCAGTCCGGCAGAGGTGAGATGAGAGAGGAGTACTTTTCTGGTGTTAATGTGACCCAGGCTGACTAAAAAGGAGCTCTCGGTGACAGCTGCCGATAAGAGCTGTCACTACTACGCCTTACTCAGCGATTATTCTACATTGTATGCTTAATTTCCGGGGTTGTATACTGTATATGAAGGTGGCATTTGTAATAAGAAGAAAGACCGTAAATAGTGATGGCGATGCCAGAATTGCAAGCAAAAGTATGTTGTAGAGTGAGGGAATGAGGAGGTGTCAGAGGTCACAGCATACTAAGTCACACTCCCCTCCGCTCCATGGAGAAGGACTGCGGCATCTAGGGACCCTGGCGGGGGGAACAAAAGGATGAAAAATGAGAGGTGTACGGAATTTTGATGAGACGAGGGAACAGGCAGCATTGTAACAAAGGTCGTCACAACATGCGCTCTGCCGCTTGATTACAAACGCCTCACAAGTGTGTGAGGCGTTTGATTACATGTCCCAGCAGAGGCCATTAGGGGTTCTACTTGTAGGATGGCATCATTTACACTCATCTGATCTGGTGTCGACGCTGATGAACAAGCAAACAGTGTGAATCCTCCCGAGCACTAGGGGGTGCTCTTCAAAAGACGAAAAAAAAAAAAAAATGCGTCAACTTGCTTTTCGGAGTTTTGAAGATTGTTGCAGTCGCTGTAACTTCACTGTTTTGTCATTGTGTCTACAAAATACAATAAAACATGTAATAAAACAATCTCCCAGAGGAACAAGTTCGGACCAGAGTGAGAACTAACACTCAAGGTTAACAGTATTAGACACTTCTCAACCCAACTAAGATGCATGAAAGGAATTTTGTGATCATAAATAACAAAGAAAAAACAGCCTTGCCAGAACAGTCTGCTTAAGATTGATTTTTATGCACATGCATTCATTTGAAATAAAAGAATTGCTGCTTCAGAACTAATTACAAAGATGAAAGGAAGGGAGAATGTGCAAGGCACTGAACTTTGTTTAAAGGCACAGCACATGGCTTATTCAGGGACATGGTGATTTAATGAAACCCAGGCTCATTTACCAACTCGGGGAGTATGCGTTTGAATTGAAACTGCATTTGCACAGTTGATAAACAAGAGAAAGTAAAAAAAAACAAAAAAACCAAAAAAAAACAAATGCATACCTTGCACGTGTCGTTCTCAAAATTCTAATTCAGCGAGTCAGAGCCAACCAAACAATGGGTGTCCCAGACAATGACTGTGTGGATGTTTCCCAGCTGGAGCATAGGGGTTAACTGGCTGTGGAGAGATCCTTGACCCAACTGAGATGAGTTTCCCACCCCCTCGAGCAATGTGGAATATATGATTGCTGATTATGAGTTTATACCCCCATCGTGCTGAGGCTTTTTCGCATGTCAGGATCTATCTCTCCCCAACTGAACTGATTAAGGAGCTGGAGATGATGCTACAGCTCTCAGCTCTCTGCTAAAAGACTCTCAGAGAGCCTGGTAATCTGGAGTGCAGCTGGCAATCACCCACCACTGACTCTTTTCGGGTTGTTTTGTTGTTTTCAAGTGGTTTTTTTTTTTTGTTTTTTGTTTTTTTTTTTGGCATATTGTTGTCTTTGTTCCCTTGGGCTTCTTGTTTCTGGATGAGAGCTTTCCTAGTGCTGAGTACAGGTCCTTGTCAACCTGGCTGCTCAGCTCAGCCCAGTCTCAGCCTCAACAACAGCGGCGTCAGCAAAGACCCTCGCTCAAAGTCTCAGGATGTGCTTATGATCACCCTCTTACAACAGGAGACTAATTTGGGCAGGAAAAAAAAAAAAAACATCCTCATCACTGATGTAAAAAGCTTCCTCTTTGCTCATTTTCATAGCTTGGAAAAATTCCAATACCTGGGAACAAAGACATCACATAAATTGAAAGAAATAGCTCCTCAAAAAATGTATCCTTATGTAAACTTTTAAGGGTTTTGTGCTGTTCAATATACTTCTCTCACAGGGAAACAAATATATTTTTCTAGCAAAAAAAAAAAAAAAAGACTGGCAAGGTTTCTTTATTTGCTTGCAGGGATCTGTCGCTTAGTTACAAATCAGCAGCTGTCGTCTCGAAGTTTTGTTTTTGTCAATAGTTGCAGGGAAAGAGGAAGACAGTCCTGTTCCTACTGCGCTGATGGCTGTTTTAATGCCTTTAATGTGTGACTTGGGGCAACAGAGGAGAAATCTGCCCAAACAGAGCATTCTCAGTTACTATCAAAGCAGTACAGCCCACCACTAATGATGTCCCACTGTCAAATGTATCACCCGTAGTTTTACTGCTTATTGCTTAAATGCTTAAATGCTTTGCTATGCGGTGAAAACACAATTAATATACTGCCGTTCAGCTGAGACAAAAATATTACCAACAGTACTAGTGCTGTCTGAAATCAAAAAGACAGACACAGAGTCTAATAACTGAAGGAGAAAACTGTCATTTTCTCTGGTGTATTAGTATTTGAAGGCTAATTTGAAGCTTTTTTCCTTGACTGGATCTGCAGTCAACAGTAAAGCTAATGGAGTTCCAGATGTGACACCATCAGTCTCGCTAAACAAATGACTATTGTCTGAGTGTCGCTGCCTTGTGTAAATGAAATGCTTTAAGGTGTTACTTCGCTGTGGTGAAAGACACCAAACATGTCCCACATCTAACCACAGCGTCTGAGAAGTGACAGGTGGGAGGCTCCTCCCTCTCTGGCTCCATCTGTACACGTGCATGTTTTTGGTGTGATAGTTGCTGTGAAGCAGGAAATCTTTATTATTTGTGTATATAATTTTATTTTGCACATTTGTATAAATATTATTATAATCTCTTTTTGTAGTACATTTTTGTGTGGATTCAATTGCAGTTACTGGCCACAGACCTCATGCTCAGGTGTGATTTTCAGTAACATTTCTTTGTTGCATAAACAACTTCTCGTCACGTTTCCACCTCATTGTTGTGGGTCATGTTAGCTGTCACTGTGGATAAACTGAAGGTAAGAAAATAAGGCAGGATGGGAGATAGATGAGGCAAATTTCCTGAAATTGAGGAAGATCAGAGTAAAACTACTGTATGTTTGACATACCTTGCCCACTTGAGTGGGTAAGGAAGTTGTTTTTTGATCTTTTGACACATGATCACATTGGGCTTTTCTGCTTTGATCTCAGCATGGATTTTTTTTTTCTCTTTCTCTTGATGTGGGATTATTATAATTTGTACATAAGGGATTTTGTGGGGTTTTTTAATATATTTTTCTTGGGCTTCAGCAAACTTGAGTAAACACAGTATACATAGTAGATTAACATTGTATTCATTTTCACATTCTCATTAGCGAGTCCTAAGGTAATTAATCAGAGGCCGTGGTATATGAGAAGATAGACGCTGTTCAAATAATTTATTCCTTTCTGCTCTTACTGAGTGTGAGAAAAAGTGTCTGATCAATTCCTCCCTTAGATGTAGCTCTTTGAAGACATGCAGTGTCTTATGAGAGCACCACCACCATATTTATTCTCTAGAAACTGAAGGCTGCCGACCTTGCATATACTGTACAGGAAAAAAGAAATTGCAGAGAATTGTTGCCTGAATCATCCTAATAGCCAACAATTCCCTTTAATAAAGGAACCATACAACCAATTAAACCTATATACAGGTTTGAAACATTCGCTTTTTGTTGTAGCGCTGCATCTTCACTGAGGTTCAGAGTTTGTAAAGTTACTGTTCGTTTAGGTAATTACACTAAACATACAGAAGGTCTCATCCTGAGGTTGCTGGCATTTTTCACTATTATGTGCCCAGTGATGTGAAGATTATTTATGATTTTATGTTTAAAGGCACCTGAGGCACAACATGAAAAGTAAAAAAAAAAAAAAAAAAAAACATGTCTCTGTCCTTTAAATGTATGAGGTCAAGGGAGGTTCACAAAAAAATGCCACAGGGATTATGGGAGGGACAGTTTTAGTCAGAAAAATGAGTACGAACTTGTTCGAAGGTTGTTGCAGCTGCAACATTAACGGTCTTAATGTTAGCTGATAAATAGCAAAAACAAAAGTGTGAAAGAGGTTCAGTAAAACTGAATAGCTCCGAGACGGTGACCTGTAAATAATTGCAAACAACATCTGTTATCACTAGCTAACTTATTCACTTCATGAAGTAATATTTTATTAAGTATATTTGTTTTTCATTACCTTGTCTATCGTGGAAATTTGTACCACAAACAAACAACATAGAGAAAAGACTGTACAAGCACAACACTATTCTAAAAATTTGACGTTTATATTGATAGAAACTTAGCATAGCTTCGTCCATATTTAAGCTTTGCTAACTTAGCATGCAACCACATGTTGGAAAATCCACTGTAAATGGCGAACAATGCCCCAAGGTGGCACTGGAGCAAAAAGGTTCAACATATTGTTTTTCTCATTGAAAACAAAATGGCTCAAATGGATATAGACAGACTTTTAATTGCAACGGCTCTAAATTAATTTTGTTACCACTCAAATGTGCCTGGAGGGCGGTGTCACTGATGAGTAATTAGTAGCCACCTGAGTAAATCACATGCTAAATACACACAATCGCAAATTGAAAAGTGTAGCGCGGAGCAGTAGATCCTGAGAGTTGCATTGACATTTTGTATATGACGAAAATACAAAATTGTAACCTCAAAATACTGTTACTCTCTTAAATGATTTATCTTGTAAACTATATATGAGAAATATGATACATGTCAACTCATGTTTAGACATATTCGAGCATCAGAAACCCTTTAATTCTCCTACATACATGTTAACATAGACAAGTATCTTTATTTCATCAGCTCAGTTTCTGTCTGAGGCAACGCAGCGATCCAGAGATTCACTTTGAATTGTAAACAGAATGTTATAAGCTAGATGGATATTTTATGGCTATTACTGATATTGTATGTTTGAAGGTAAATATGATGTCACAATAGGATATCCCTTGAGCAACCCACAAAAGCCTCCAATGATGAAGGGTTTATTTTTAAAACTATAGGAGTGGCTTGCTGCAGATTAATTCCAGTGTATGGTTCCTATTGTGGGAGAAAACAAATTGGGCTTTTGCAGAATTAGCGTTTGCTGCATACATCTCAAAATCTATTCCTGAAACGTGTGATTTAGTTAAATGTGATTGGCTGCTTTTAAGCCGCCTTCAAGTGGGGGAAAAAGCAAGCAAACCTCTTTCAACTAGATTCGAGCTCAAAGTACAGTAATGATGGCTCGGTGTTCCTCCATTGACCCAGGTTTGTTGTCTAAATACAATATGGATGTGCAGGGCTGCCTGTGTACTCTAGTGCTGGGAGACTATTTGCTGAAGGTCATTTGGGATCATAGCGTGCCATTAATAATTCCTGAAAGCATCCAACATCTCCATCTGTTCTGCCGCATCCATCGCTCCACTTCAAAGACAAAGGCAGAATTTGCAGGTTAGCATTAAACCTGCCTCCGGGCTAAGATGTTGGAGGTGGGACTCTTTGTTAAGACAACATGTCTCTGGTCATCAGGTGAAAATATTTGCATGTTTACTTTTCTAGTTTGATCTTATGAACGCATAAGTACACAATGACTTGCAGATGTACATATACGTAGATATTGTGTGTGTTTTTCAGCTCTCGCTAGGCGCGAATCCTGTGAACACGTGCAGTGCAGTAATTCCACACTTACCCTCACAGGCTACAAGTCTCTCCACATGGAAGCAATTACCACCCTCTATCGTCTTGCTGGTCAGCTTGACAAGGTGTTGCCGGAGAAATTATAAAAGCAGATTTTAAACTAAACATTCAATTACATGAATTGTACGTATCAGTGTGTGTGTGTAGGAGGCTAAATAGCATGCGTTCACCTGTTTCGCGGCCTTTAGTGCAGTAACATTTGAACAGGTCTCAATGACAGGCCCACTTCAGATATGCAGGAGTCCTGCGGGGAGTAAATGGATGTTTGGCAGTGGCATGTGCTGCCCGGGCCTGGTGGGCGCAGTGGGCGAGGAGGCAAGTGCCTGGCTGAGTGAAAGATGGCAGTGTGCGAGCAGAGAGTGTGCACACAGCTGAGGTTGTGACAGAAAACAGTGAGAGTTCTGCTCCCGCTGCTCCGTCTTCCCTTGCCAACGAAAGACCTCCAGTCTAATTTTGTTAATAGCACGACCGCGGCCTGTCGAGATGGACTCAGAAGTCATACAACCAGATATTTCACCTGCTTGACACGCAAATGCTGCTAAACGTGAAGATTTGTTTGGTTTATTTGGGTGAAAAAAAGAGCAATGGAAACCTCAGCCTATGTGAAGATATTTCATCATTAAGAGTACAGTGCTTCATTTGATGAAGCTTAAGATTATTACTACTTCATCCCTCACATGTGGTGTGCTGATAAAGCACCTGTGCCCATGAGCAACTCCACCATCTTTCAGCCCTGGGCTCTTGTACTGTACTGTAGGGCTGACCAGCAAGTCTACTCAAATCACCATCAGCTCCAAACTGCTTAGCCTGGCCTATTTGAATTTCACATCTCTGCTGACTCATAACCCTGTCAGGACCTTTCTTCTTTATCATGTCTGTGCCTCCGGTGGACTCTCATCACAGGCATTAGAAATTAATTATTCAGATTAGAAACCGAGCCACAATTAGTGTGATTTTTGTCAAAAGGCTTTGTTTTGGCTTAATGCTGATATCTGATCAGGATCGTACAGCTAGAGCTTAAGATTGTCTTTGAAAGCAATTATTTTTTGTTGAATTTATTCATTCGTGACATTTAGGCAGAAGTCATTGGCTATGTCAGAACGTGCGGAGATGAAGAGCAGGAAATGATTTTTGGCTGATGACACACTCCCAAAGTAGTCAGGTTCAAGCGAGCGCAGCGCTACACAGGACAGCAGTTCAGATCAACATGATAAAGAGCGACTGATTGAGCTCCGTACAGCCGCAGGAAGCTGAGCGTTGGGGTTCAAGGTTATCTGGACAAATCAGACTCCTGTTTCCATTCATCCCCTCCTCACCCACCAGCCAGGCCTTCCTGGGCAAACCAGCAAATTAGCAATTCTGATGTCTGCAAGCAGGTCTGGCAAGGGAATGCCTGTGAATCCTAATGCCATGATTAAACTTTCATATCCGTCCGGGGGAAGTGCTGCATATACAAAATAAGCAATCTCTTTTTATTTTTCAGCACTTTAAGTAAGGCTGTCAAGATGGGCAAACATAAACCCTTCAATAGGGTTAAATGGACTGGGCCAAGGGGGTGTGGGGTCCTTCAGTCAAATCACTAAAGTCTTTGGTTGTCTTGTGCATATATAATTGGAAATGATACACTTAACCTGAGAAACTGTGTATGATTTAACAAGCCACTGTATTAATTTGCAGTGAAGCTATTATTCTCCCATAGCTTTGGAATTGTGCAAGGCCAAATACTTAGTCCTCAGCTTTGTAAACAACACTACAGTATTTATTGTGGAAAAATATTGAATGGTTATATTTAGGGAAACAGGATACCCAGTCAATGTGCAGTGAGTGTATGGGAGAGAACCAGAGGGACAGGCGCCTCAGTCTGACCAGCGAGCCAGGCCTGGACATGGCCATTATGTAAGATGGTCTTATCAGGCTCTACCTCCTGCTGAGCCACAGCCTAGCTTCTCTCTGCTCCCCCCATCCTGGTGCTCCCAAAACATGGGCCTTCATTAGCAGGGCTAAATATCCCCGTTCTCGGCAATCTCTATCATTTCTTGCCTTGAGGCAATCCGATAATTACCTGTTCTCATTTCCCCCTCCTTCTGGCCAGCAGCGAAGTGTTCTGACTTGCATTAGTTTGCATGAAATATTATCAGAATATTGCACATTTCTCCATCCTTCTGCAGCCTCTGACACGAGGAATATGGAGTCACGGGAAGCGTGATTGACAGGTGTCTGTCTTTCATGTTCTTCAGAGAATAGCTGCTTTGTTCTGAAGTTACAGCAAGAATTTTGATGGGAGGAGGAATGAGCGCGTAATGTGTCTAAAAGCTTTGTTGCTTTGTTTAAAATCCGTCCTCCATTATTTCTGGGCAGTAATTGTTATGCTTCGCATCTTTCTTTGTCACCTACAGTGTAGGTGTAAAAGAACTTGTGCGTTTTCTGAATTTAAAATCATCAGTAAGTTTTCCCCACGAAAAAAAAAAAAAAAGAATATATCAGTGTTGCATTTGCATAGCATTTTTCTCTTTCTGTGAATTTTCAGGGATTTTCATAGAGAGGGACATATCAATATAGGGTTAAAGCGCCCGGAATGGGAAGAAATCTTGAGTGGTTAAGGTCAGTGTAATGGTCATAAGGCCAGCTGTGCATATTCTGTCTCATATTATTCTTTCTTATCGGTAATAACCTCCAGCGGCTCTGGATCAGGAAATAGCAAAGAAGCTCCGCTAACCTCAGTCAGTAGAAGTCACATATGATAGTTCTTGTGAGCAAAAAAACTGTGTCTGGTGTTGATAAAATTCAGCACATTCCTCATTTCTACTTTATAAACATCTGCTGCTGAAATATTCCTACTAATATTGCTGTTTTAGAAGGTGATATTATGCATGGTATCTGCCAAAGCGCATCTCTGTTTTATGGCAACTAAGCTACGAACGCGGCAGCGAGGAGATTGATCGTAGCCAATTTAAAACATGTCTTTAAATGTCATTCACAAATGCATGTGGAAATCTTAAAGGAAGTTGTGTGTTAAGCAGCGGATCCGTCTGATAGGAAGTTGTTGTTGATGCATGAGCTTAAGCCAATTCAGTGTCTCTCCCCGCCACCACCACCCCGTCACCCCACCCCTCGCTTTGCTGTGGGAAGCAGTGATGATTTTGGACTTTGTGATGGTCACTTTAATCTCTAATGAAGGCTCGTCCCTGGCTCGGCTCAGCCCTCTGATAGCGGAGCAGTCATAAACAGGCCTGTCAGGGGGATTGCAGTGCTAGCAGTGCAAATGGCAAAGAAAACCCCAGGGACCAAGCCATGCTAGCATTATGGTCTAATTCAGATATAGCTCGAAAAAAGACAGACTTTCATATGAGAAAATTCTTCTGCTCTGCTTCACTTGCATAGTCTGTGGAAGAGTACGCACAGTATAACTGTACTTGTTTTCTCTTTTTAATCATAAACAGCACACGCATTACTCGATTGTATATTTATAATGTATACTTATGTTGTCAGGTGATGAATATATCCTTCAAATTACTCCAAACGGTAAAAATTAAAATACCATCGAGCTTATTCCAGCTGCAAATAAACACTCAGCTTTCAAGATTGCATCACAAATTGACCATAAAATTTGTGTTTCCAAATTCAGTCACACCGAGTTACAGCATATGCTCCTTTTAGTTTTACAAAATTATCATACAAATGAAGACAATTTCATGTTTAACATTTAGTGCGAGATGTAAATGTGTGCTCAAATGATTCTGTGAAACTGATTACTGGTTGCTCTGTGTTCTGACACATCCTGTGCTCATGCAGCATGTGCGACAGCTGGTTAGTAATTAGAATAATCTTCTCCCTGGTAGTGATTTAGCTTTCACGACTGCAGCTTACCTCAAATTGAAAATAAATTTATAGATAAATGCCTTTGCTGTTCCAGCAAATTATACCGCTGTAACTCAAAGGAGCCAAGTTGTTTATTTTGGTAGTAAAAGAGCAATCAGGAAAAACAAACAAAGCACTTTATGAGTGCTGTCAGATTAATAATGATGCTACCCAGCGGTGATGATACAAACGATTATTTTTCAGCGCACACTACCCCACCTCATCAGGGTAATTATAAATACTATATCATTATTGTATCAAGTATTCACCACAGATTATCAAGATAATTGAGGCTTGCTTCAGTTTCAAGTTCAGTGTGTCGCCAATAAACCGGCAATTATTGTGCATGAGAGTAAATCACACAATTTGTTAGCCACAGCTAACTAGCACTGGATCGTTTTGGTGTGTTAATGTTGTTCTTAAGTGAGCACAGATATACACATAGGAACACACACACAATACACAGACACATCAGTTGACAGTGTTAAGATGAGGCTATACATGTGATACATTGTTTTTCTCCCAGCTTCTGTTCTGGTATATCTGGGCAAATCCCATGGTGATGAGGCGTAGAATCTGTCATGGAGAAGGCATAAGCCTTTCATATGCATAGTAGAGATAAGAGGCAGCCATTTTATCAGGCGAGCTGTCTCTCCAACATGCTCGCGTGTTATGTGTCCCCGGGAGCGCCTCCAGAAACATGTCCCCTTAATGACACGGCCCGCGCTGCTCGCCAAAGAGGACACACCGGTTTTGTTTTGAGCTCTAACCTGACAATTATGCCAATTACGCCAAGCGTCGATGTTGACAAACACGGGGGGACAATCGGCACAATTTGATTGGTAGCTGGGTTCCGAAGTCTCCCGCTGTGACCTCTTCTGTAACATAACCGGCGTGGAGGAGAATTGCAACGGGTTTTCTAGAAAATTCCCCGAGCCTTGTGTTCTTTTGTAAGAGGCCGGTGTACGTGCCAATTGAAGAGAGTCAGAGAAATGGATCTAACGTGTCAAGAAGGCAGAGAGTGAAAAAAAAAAAGGAAAAAGAAATCATTCCTCTGGCCTCTCACCACCATATGTGGTTTGTTTCAATTCATAAAGAGTGTTGTATTCCCTGCCAGGCCGGGGCAACATGTAGAAAGTTGTTGTGGTGGATCATATTGCTGCCGAGGATTAGATCCTAAATACTGACCCAGCACCATTAGCTGCTACTTATGTAACCCTTAAAGAGCACTACTGTTGGCACCTGAGTATGAAGCTCAGCTGCCTATGAAGTGAGGAGACGCTTGCCAATATGGAAGCATATTAACAGCACAGTGGCTGCTCACTACTCGCTTCGGTAAGTGTGAGCACTTGGTTAGAATACATAAAGGCTTTTTCAGCAAGTTTTTTTTTTTTTTTTTTTGAGCAAGAACAGCATTGTACTGCATCAGCCTATTTGCAAAAAAATCTGTTTTGATAAGCATGCATGTTTTGAAGGGAAGAAGAAGAAGAAAAAAGAAAAAGATGATCCCACCCCCACCCGCCCACCCAACCCACCCACCCTCCCGCTCGATTTTTGTTTTTTATTTTGGAGCACATTAACTTATTGATTTCTTCCAAGCACAGCACATGATTTTTTAATTTTCGTCTCAAAATAACAAGGTTCTATATGATTGGCATGAGGTTGTCATTTCCCACCCAAATCAAGGGAATTTTAAATAAAACAGCAACGTACAGATATGAATATTTTACCCCGGATATTTTGCCATAACACAGAATACTACTTCTTCTAAAGCCTTAAGGTTTTTTTTTATTTTTTATTTTTTTTTTATTTTGCTAAACAACAGAATTTATTTTCTCTCTTACTGTGACAGGTTTTTTTTTTTTTTTTTTTTTTTTTTTTTGAAGTGGTGATACAACACCTTGCAGGGAGATTTAACAACCAACAGCTACAGATTATAGTTTAACACTGAGGTCGGAAACTGTTCTATAACAGGTCACTTGAGCTCAGGTCTGGTCATGTAAGCACTGGGCTGAGAGCAGCTGGGGTTGTTCTGTGGGCATGCTTTGTATCTTGAGTTACCTTAAAGGTAAAGTCAGACTTGGTCAATGTGAAGTGTCATTGCCTACTGAGAGAGCTTGCTGTACTTTTTTTTTTTTCCTGTAAGAACACAATGACACACAAAGGCAGGCTTGGAGAGCAGGCAGGCGGCTGCCTCTGCCAGGCCTGGTTGAAGAGAACAGAGTTCAGTCTCAGTATGTCCCTCTCACTTCTCTTACATAATGCCCTGTTAAGCTGGAGTTAGCAAACATTAGAGGTCAGCTGGTTATTGGGACAGTGGAAATGTAGCCATTCACTGGAGCTCTGTTTACAGTAGAAAAATTGACACTGCTCAGCGAGGCAAACATTTGTTATGAGTTCAAAAAATACAGCCTTTATATTTATATTCCGTACAATAATGAAAACACTCAGTATAGAGGATTTATCATGTTTTAAGCCTGTAAAACTAGTCTGACACATCATGTGTTTTTATGTTCTTATGGATCTTTCAGTGCCTTGAGGACATAATGTTTCCCTGTTACATTATCACGTTAGTGCCGTCTAACCACTGCTGCTCGTTAGAAACGTCTAATGTTCTTTAGACAGTGATGGTGCTGTGATTTACACCTATGTTTGATGAAGAGGCGCCAGGGAATCCATTAATGTCCATTTAAATTACATCAGCCGAACCACTGACACCAGCGTACAGTTCACTGCCAGATCATTGATTAAGAACAGTTTCCAATGGCTTTATGTAACTGGCCCCTTTGCATTAGTTGTCTGTTCTCCTATTATTGTCAAGAATGGAACATTGTAGAATAGGGTTAGATTTTTTTTCTGTTGTTAGAAAGAAATGGACAAATGAAATAAAAGCTGCAGAGATTAAACACTGTTTTTGAAAAACCCAGTAATTCACCTCCCAAAAATGTGGGAACAAATGTAGAGAACAGGCGATGGCAGCAGGTTTGCACATGATGGTTCTGTAGCATGCTTCAAAAAAGGACTTGATCAGTCAGAAGAGTCATGAAAAGACATCACATTGTCCAATTAATACCTACGAAAACAACATTCACTTCCGTGTGATTTCTGAGATGTTTTCAAGGCATCGTAATTATTGACAGGGCATGTGAAAGCCAAATTTAGACTGCTGTTGGAAGTCTCCATCTTAATTCAGTCAACTCTTTTTTTTTCTTTCTTTCTTTTTTTTTTAAACCCCACGTTTGGTTTTGATAAAAGAAAAAGCAATGTCAATCAGGGGAACTAATGGGAATGTGCATTTTGTAATTCACTCAAAGGGAATGGTAAATTGAAAAGAGTTTGCAACCTTTTAACACACTCACATACACCAGCGCTGACAGTCAAGCTCCATTATCTGACAGCTGGAGAGGTTAAAAATAACTGTGCTCGCAGCAAATTAGACGTATCATTTGGCTTCTAAGTGAGAGATGAATCTTTGTGTGGATGCTCCTGCCATGCCGTGACACAGGGGCAATATATCAGGCTGTGTTTGCCTGTCTTTCTCATAAACTCCAAATGGAATTGTAAACAGATGAAGCAATTTTACACCAAATGTATTCTCTCTCAGTCGCTCCTATGCTACAGTGAGAAGCCCAGCTACCATAGACATGTACATTACTGCCCCGTGCACTTTCAAGCCAAAGTACATAAATCATAATTTGGCCGCCTGCAGGGTTATTGCTATCGCTCAAAGGCAATCCTTGAAGTGTTTTATATGTTACTTTTTTATCTTGTGATAAATCTGATGTTATTGCACATATGTGGGTATGACTTGTGAAGATCCCGTTGTCTGTTGTTTCTGCTGCTCACACATAATGCACACTTTACGCACGAGTGCACGCACGGGCGACTAGACAAACAGATGAACGATCTGAATCTCGATTCGATTCTGCTCATCTCAGACAAGTTTTCCGTGACATTCGATAGTGCCTTGCCCACTTATCCACGCATTTTATGTCAGGTGTCAGAAGGTGGGGTGTCAGTTCCCATTTAAGATTGGGGTGTGGGGTGGGAGGGGGGGATGAAACTGCGGGATCGTTGTTACAATAAGGTAAGTAAAGAGATTTCCATTGGAGGCTTAGGTGACAGCCGAGGTGTAGCATTTCCTCTAAATACCTAACAACACCATTGTTAATTCATAGCTATTTAATCACTTACTAGAGTAAGTGCAGGAAGGATGATCTTTGTGTCATCTTGTCTCACAAGGTAATCTCTTGTGTTTCCTTGCTTAAGACCCATTCGTGCTGTATTTGTCATTGACTGTGTGTAACGACGTTCACCCCTGACTTCTGAGAGTTTTAAGTTCACATACTTACTGAGCTTGACGTGGCCTTGACTCTGTCTGCTTGACATGATTTATCTCATCCAGCTTAACTGACAGGTATTGATGTGATACAAGGATAAATGCGGTAGATTGATGGAATTAAAGCCCACCCTATTGTTCCCATGCTGTGCATCACTGACACATTTGAGACTCATGTCTCTCATTAAAGAAAATAAATGCTTCAGGCATCCTCTCTGCAAAAGCATCAAGTTTGTGTGTGTGTGTGTGTGTGTGTGTGTGTGTGGGAAGCTATCTCAGTTGTTTTCCCTCTATAATCTCTCCCTCCTTGCACAATGGATTTAGCCTGGCCTTGAGTGGAAGAGAGTACAAATTGTAGCTGACTCTAAACAGCTGAGCGTTCACCCTGTTGACAGAACCCCGGACATGTGATTATATTAAACAAAGACCAGGTTATAGACCATTGATTATTTCATTAACTTTCAATTAATGCATGTGAGGGGAAAAAAAGGGACGGGATCAAAACAACAAGCGTGGCTGTGCGTCTTTGTTGAATCATTGTCATGTTATACCCGTGGGCAACCCACACCCCCCTTTTCCTTCTTATATGATGCATCTAAGCCACGAAAGAAATTTAATCTTAACTACGCCAGAAAAGAGAGAGAGATAGCGAGAAGCTTTCTCTACTTTACGTGCACGGCAGGCACTTGGCTGTGCATCTAAATTTTAGGGCTCTAGTGTTAACTCTATATTTGGATTCCACTGGAGTGGATTAAGGATTCTTTACTGCAAACCCACGGGATTCTGGGAGACATAAAAGAGGAGACTGTTTGCATCCATGCTATACAAATAATTGCAGGTTTCAAATCGAGTGTAATTTCAAGCACCAGCTATATGGGAGAGAGTGGGCTTTGATGTACAAATCCACAATTCATGGGGGATTAGCACCCCAAAGGTTAGCAGTTGCTAATTACAGGAGATTGGTTATACATATCTAACAAGGCAAGAAGACAGCCTTAATAAATGTGAGGATTCATCAGGAACAAGGATAAGCAGCTATGATAAGCGGACACATATTTGAAGCAAAGCATCATGGACTCATGCCCTGTAATGCCCCCTCTTCATAGAGTGAAAGGCAAAGAAGCACTGTCTCTTCTATTGTCTTTAAAACCAGCATACCTCCTTAGATATGAGATTTTCAAGATGCATTTGTGAATGCAGATTTGTGCAATCATATAAATTAACCTCTCAGATATTCTCCCTGTGTCTCTTACTGCAGCAATTTCTCTTTTACTGTATTTTGCTCGCAGCGTTCAGTGCCGCATTACCATAATCCTTGGTTCCCTTCCACAAACCACCACTGGCTAAATGAATCTATTATTTTTGCCTGGAGCTGAAAAGATGCAACAAAATGCAATGCATTAAATGGAATGAAACTTGTGATAAGCCACACATTTTCTCTATAATAGCTTGACTACAACAGACGTTTTACCCACAGTTGGAAGTATCAGTGCACTTGACCTTTAATAATCTGTGTGGTGTAAGCTTAAAAAAGATGGTATCAAACCTTTCAATGAAAAACAAAAAAGGGAACAAACAAGAAAACAGAACTCAACTCAGCACACAGTCATTTAGTCAAGCTCTGGCTCACTGGTGCTGTGTGTTGTTGATCCGTCAGTCGAATGATAGCAGACCTGGCCAGTGTGGCCTTGTGTTTTCATATGGCCCTAAATTAAACATGTCCAAGCCAAGGCAGGCACTTGCTCTGCCGCGGGAAATGCTTTTTCATCTCCTAATGAATGTGCCTGAGGGGGTCCCACAGGGGGCTCCACTTCACCCCTCATTAGGCGGGGTGCTGCGTCTGCCTTCATGCTGAGCAGCAACCTCCTGGAGAGGGGCCTCCCACTTCATCTGAACGTCCCACGCTCCCCTGCCCTGGACCGGCGGACTGCACTTCTCTCTCTCTCTCTCTCTCTCTCTCTCTCTCTCCTCCTTCTCTTCTCTTTCTCACTCCCAGTCTCCAGTACTCATCACAAAGCAGCCCATCTTAAAGTCGTAGACCAGGGATGACAGGGATGAGAGGATGGTCCATGCCCCTAATGTCATTTTAATGGCCTTGTTTGGTCTGCGTGGCTGTGATTTATTGCTATACACACACTTCTAATGTCCTCATAGATGTCTGTTTAAATGCCCTTTTTCACAACAAGTCAAAGATGCTACTTTTTTCCCTGTTTTTTGGAACTTATAACAAATAGTGGATTGACCGATGAATCAGGACTGCTTTGATATTTCCTCTTTGTTCCAATATGCTGTCTTCATTATGGCCTTAAGACAGGTGCGTTATGTCAGGCTCCGAGGGGCCAGACGTGCTGCGTAGTGGCTTTTGTTGAAAAAAGAAGGAAGAAGTGAAGAAATGAAAAACAGCAAAGGACCATATGTTCAGGACTGGCTAAAAAAAACATTCCCTCCCTAATGCAGCACTGCAAATATCCACTCTCATGTGGAAAATATTGACAAGTTCCTGTCGTTAATGAAGCAATGAAGCACAGACAATCGCTGGTTGTTGTGAGGCAGCAGGGAGGAAAAAGAGGGATATACTTGTTGTCAGCTGACTTCAAGAGCTTTTGCATGGCAGCAGAACAGGTTGAAGAGCTGATTGTTATTCCGGGGCTTTTGGGATGTGTTTATGCAATCATTAATCTTGGCACTTGTTTATTTGCATGGGATTAGAGCACCGCGGCGCATTCGCGGGGCAGTCAGGGAGGCTGGTTCACCGAGAGGTAGCATGCAGCAAAACGCTCGGGCCTTTTCCTCTGTAAGCACAGCGTGCAAGGAGGGAAACCATGCTTTGCGCATGGATGCTTAATCCTGCCATGTTAAACAAAACCAGGCCAGTGTTTGTAGGACTATGAAAACAGCAGTGCAGAGGGGGGAATGTGCCTCACACACTGTAAGCAGTCTGTGAACTCTGTGTGGCAGCAGACACTCCTCGTGCACCCCTGTCATCTAGGAATGCCTTTCATACGGTCTGCTATGACTGGAGGAGAGGGAGGACGACGGTGGAGTTGCTCAGCAGCTCCACCACAGTGAAGGCAAAGATTACTGAAGTTATTTTTGTACTCGATTTGTGAAAAAAAAAAAAAAAAAAAAAAAACATTGCAATCTTTGAAAATAAAACTAATAGAAATGGCCTTGTTTCAGCTTGGTGACAATATGGTTTGAATAATACAGGGCTGTTTTTAAACAAAAAAAATGGGGAATAAAATAAAAAAACCCCGATATTATTTCAACTATTGGACAGCATCCAGTGACTGTAGATATAACTGTATAATATATAGTATATTTATGTAATTTCCTGCAGCTGATAAAGTCACATAGCAGTGTACGGAGGCTTAAGCGAGCTATTTACATTCATTGCCTGAGTCTACTTATCATGGCCCTGATACTGCCGCAAGCGAAATGGAATAAACAGATCGATTTTTAAAATGCTTTGCAAATTTCATTCACAAGCAAATATTCTACACGGTCACGACTATAAGATTTTTGATTATTCTTTTCTTTTTTTTTTTTTTTTTTTTGCACATTTCGTGGCAACAAGTATAAATGGTGCATGATGGCAGTGTATATGGATTAGATAATGGTTCTGTCTCACTTTTAATTTGTTCCCTGTACCTGAAATAGAGAGTGCTAATCTTTGGAGGTGTGTGTTTGTGCACTTGCACTTAAAATAGGATTCAGAATGTAGAGAAAAAGTGATCCAGGTAAAAAAAAAATAGTAAGAGTGAGAGCAGTGAAACAGGTTCTCTGAGAGAGTTTTTTTTTTTTTTTTCATATTCTTCTTCTTCGTCTTTTTCTTCTTCGTCTTCTTCATCATCTTCTTCTTCTTCTGGGGCCCCATGACACCGGTGATCTGTGGAAAGGTTGGGTGCCTCCAGTTTCAGCTCTATCAGGCTCTGGATCTTTGAGCAGCAGGATTCAGTATCCGAGCTAATGTAACAAGGCTCATTTGTCTCAATCACACGTCCCTGGAAGTATCGGCTGGCCATTGATGTCATTCATCTTCACTGTCCTTGCCGGCTCTTTTTCAGCTGATGAAAACCCAAGACCTTCAAGCAGAATGGCAGAGGTGCTGTTAAAAATTGCTTATCAGCCCAGCTATCAAAAAAAAAAAAAAAAAAATGAAAAATGAAAATAAAAACTGACCAGTCATTGTTGAAGCTTGTAGATTTTATTAATGGTAGAAATATTTGCATATATTTAAGTATAGTGCATTCATAAAATATGCAGTTTCCCTTGGATTTTTTTTGTCATTTTATTATTTTGCAGCCTCATGCTTAAATCATTTTTTTCTTAATCAGTCCTCTTGAGAGAAAACATGAATTAAACCATCACATTTTTGCAAGGTTATGAAACAGGACTATTTGAAACATCATATTAATATAAATATAGCGATCCTTTGCTCCCTCTCTCTTGATCGTCTTTGAGATGTTTCTACACCACATCTGGAGTCCAATAGTGGTAAATTCAATTGATTGGCCATGATTTGGAAAAGCACACTCCTGTCTGCATAAGGTCTCACAGCTGACAATGCTTATTAGAGCAAACACTGAACCACGAGGCTGAGGGAACTTGCCCGCAGAGCTCAGAGACAGGACAGTGTCGAGGGACAGATCTGGGGAAAGCTACAAAAACATTTCTGCTGCATTCAAGGTTTCCAAGAGCACAGTGACCTCCACAGTTCTTAAATATAAGAAGTTTGGAGCAACTGGGACTCTTGCTAAAGTTGGCTGTCCACTCAACATATGAATCAGGGGGAAAAAAAACTCAGTAAGGTGACCAAGAACCTGATGGCCACTCAGATCCTGTGTAGAGATGAATGAAACTTGTAGAACCATCAATGCTACACTAGACTGATCTGGGCTTTATGACAGAATGTGAAAGACACATGAAATCCCTCTTGGAGTTTGCAAAAAAGAATATAGCGACTCTTTGATCTGATTAAACCAGAATTAAACTTTTTGGCCTCAATTCTAAGCATCAAACCAGTATCTACTTACGCCAACCCACTGGTGAGTGGCAGCATTTTACTGTCGATGCTCAGTGGGAAAGCTGACAGAACACAACTAAACAAAGTACAGAGATATCCTTAACACAAACCTGATCCAGAGCATTCAGGACCTCAGACTGAGCTAAAGGTTCACCTTCCAACAGGATATTGACACTAAGCACACAGCCAAGACAACACAGGAGTGGCTTAAGGACATCTCTGTATCCCAGCCAGATCCCTGACTTGAACCTGTTACAGGTGTCTCTCGGAATGGGTCCATGTCACTTGGCGTTGCACTGGTACAAATGTACTTGCATCAATAAATCCATTTAGGATGTCCAAATCATGTGTTTGAACTGAACTGCTCCCCCGTAATCTAATTTAGTACAGTGCTACTTGCTACCTAGCATCACTGCAGCTATCTGTGTCTGTTTGTTGCAGATCACTAAGTCATTCAGAGGCTGGAGTCAGTCACTTGTTTGCTAGAACTCTATTGTTGTCAGGCTTTTGTCCGTGGTCTGTGTTTGTCAGAACACAGCAACAGCAGCTGACAAATGATGCAATCTAGTCAGAACAAATATGTTGTCAAAAAAAATGTATGATTAGTTGTTTAAAGCTTGTGTTTGATTTCTCCTTCAGAAAACAATGGCACATCTTTATTTAACCAGTGGGGTAAAATAGAGATGTTCATTCAAGTAATTTAATTAATGTCAGTGCGACTTTTAAATATAGCATTTATATATTTTAGGTTATGAAATATATGTATAGTGTATATACTGTACATATAAATGTAAATAATATGTTTCTGTATTGGACTGTTACATGCAGTTTGGTATGCTTTACTTTCTGACTTTGCTAATTCATTCAAGTATCATGATTGTTAAATGATACTTTACAGTGTAGATCCTCTTTTTTTCCCTTCTGTGTCTCCTCTGAAATATTACATGATGACATTCCTCATATCATCGCGTGCGTTTTTTTTTTTTTTTCCTTCCGTCGTCTCCCTCAAAAATTCATCTCAAATGTTTTGAACTAAAACTCATCATTTGATTTATTAACACATGTCCTCGCTAAGAACTGGATTAAGCTGATGTCAGCTCCGATGGAAATAGTGACTCGCGCCATAACTGGAGGCTTATGCTTGAGCTTCCCTCTTCGATGGAGCAAATCAAGATCATGATTACTATCTGGCCCGTGCAGCCCGTCTGTGTTGTCTGGAAACATGTTTTCCTAAGGAGACCACAGAGGGACAATTACTGTCAGCTGAACTATTCAGCCTGCTCTCCATGTGTGTTCTGGCTGCGTGCCTCTGACCCACTGACCCTGAGCAGCAGCATGAGATGGGACCTCCAGTCTCCCTCCCACCCCCATCCCCCATTTTCCACCATAACTGAGGCACCCAAAATATGCACTTTGCAAATAAAATTCTCGTGTCCTCTGTCACCCTTTTGGCACAAAGACCATGAGGGAAGTTATATCAATGTACGTTTTGATTTTATTTTTTGTGTGAAACAGTAGAAAGATTTTTAAAAAAAAAACTCTTGTCTTACAGAAATGCATACTAATACAGCAATTACAGGAGGAAGGAAGTTGTACAGTGTGGCAGTGGCAAATTCCCTGGTGCAATGGAACAAGGTTCTTTGTTGTTATGTAAAGGTTTCTGCATGTAATTGCAGTGGATGTTTTGAAGGATTCATTATTTATATATTCCTGTGTTTTTCTAAAGGAGCTCTACCAGGCTGCCGTCCCTGCAGGGAGATGGAGGGGCTGAGAGGTTCTTAACTGAGGCACTGTACCACAATCGGGGCTTTAACCGCCGCCTGATTAGTTCAAGTGGTCAGACCAAAAATAAAAAAATAAAAAAAAACGTTCTAGAAGCGTCACATGATCCTCGGGCTAAATCTTAGAATTCAAACAGCGGCTCCGGCGCCAGTCAATCCGGTCCTGTGTGATTTCAGCCTCAGTGATTTTGAGTTTTTTTTTTTTTTGTGCATCCCAATGTCGAGCTGCACAATGCCATGTGAAAAGCAAACAAACTCTGACTCGGAATCGCAATGTAAAAACTCCTATTTCCATTAAAAAAAATGTATTTCAGTAGACTTGTATATCATGTTTGATTCTATGAAGGGCCCAAGCCAAATAATTTAAGTAGTTAGACAAAGCATAGATTTTTTATTTAGCTCTTCCGGGTCTTTATGACTAACTAATGGCTGGTAGAAGGCATAAGTGAGTGCTGTCTACAGATTGTATTTTGCCATCAGAGTAAAACAGCGTGAGCTTTTCTCCCTCCTGGCACACATGTACACCCGCATGCACACACAGAGGGGGCGTGCCCTCCGGTCCCCAGCACCCGGGCACAACTTCACTTGTCACGGCAGTCACACACGAGAGAGAGAGAGGAGGGGGTAGAAAGATGGATAGAGGGAGGTAAGGAGTGATGGGAGAGAGAGATTTGAGCTCAGGTGGGGCAGACATGGGAGGGGAGAGGAGCGCCGCACACATGCTACCCTTCATGGTGCTCGTCTGCTCGGTAAACCCAGGCTTTTGTTGTTTCCCCCAGAGTGCAGGCGCACAGACTCCCAGCCAGGAAGCTCGTCAATCTTTGCCACAACAACACATAAATTAGTGCCCAAATTACTGTTACGCGGGTGGAGAAAGAGACATGGAGAAAGATGTCTTGTGCTGCGGTTTGGGAATACATCTCCTCACCACCACCACTCCACCTCTCTATCTTTCTCTCTCTTTCCCGCTCCCCCTCATAGAGGGTGTCAGAATGCACTTCAATAAAACAGTCAAGTAAATACAGGGAGAGACATGAAGAGAGAAGCACTGCTGTGTTGTACAGGCATCTGGAGTTGGGCAGTGTTTAAATATTAATAGGCCTCACACACAAACAAACAGAGATACACGCATGAGTTCATCCAAAAAGCAGCCCAGGGCGATGGTCCAGACCTGCGCTTTAGCAAAGTCACTGCACTGCTATGGAGGAATAATAGGAAAAGCTTAAAGAGCCCCATCTTTTCAAACGGAAATATCTCTTCAAATATAGCTAGTCTCTAGTGAAGGGGGGTCGGTGGGCGGGTGGGGGGAGGGGGTCACAGCTTAGACAGCTAAATGATTGGATGGGAATTAGCTACACACAGCATAGAGACATCAAAATGTGTCAATTATGTCTTTCCTTGCTGTAATCCCTATGGTCAGAATATTTTCTGATGATTTCAGCATGTTTATAGTTTGAATGGAAGCTGTTTAAAGTGATGATATAGACTTCTGGTCTTCAGGTGAGCTTCTGTACAGAGTTGTCCGTTCGCTGTTTTTGTGCTACAAAGCCAGCGAATGTCATTAAAGCAGCTCTGTGGTAATATGCCAACAGTCCTCGATCCCTAAATAAATAACACGTGTATACCATTCAGCCTGTTCCGTGCCACGACTGTCCTTTGGAGCTGACATTCAAATAACCTTTCTTCTGCTGCATAAATGGGAATAAAAAAGTATTGTGTCGTGCGACTTTCACGTGATAGCAGAGCCCCGGCAGATGAAAAGAGGCAGATTTCTGATTCGAGCTCTTGTTAGGCTGTCGTCTCTCTACAGCTAGATCTGACTGTCGTGAATATCAGTTTAGAGAAGACTGTGTTTATCAGGCGACAGCTGACTGAGAAGTTCAACGTGGCAAAAAATAAATAGCTGTGCATAATTATTAAGAAACATGGCAGCACACGTTTGCCAGCCAGTGTTTGTGTGTTGACCGTGTGTAAAAAAAAAAAAAAAAAGAAAAAATCTGCTTTTGTGTAACAGTCCAGGGAGCAAGCATGTGATCCTTCTAAGCTTTTGTTTGTTTTTTTGTTGCAAAATGTTATAAAAGGAGAATGTATTAACACAGTTTGTCTGAGAGGAGACGAATTGTTAATCTGCTCATAATGCTGCACCCTGTCCAGTTCCTTACATAATCTCTGACATGAGTCCACTGGCTTGCGTCACCCCCTCACTGACAGCTGTCAACGCAACACAACCGACAACGCACGCACACTCACATACACACAGCAACTGGCGCAACGAGGAGCAAACGAATCTTTCTTCCAACTGCTTCACATGTTTTCTATCAGGATGATGTGCATTGTAAATGAGCCAATGGAAAGAGAAACAGCTCCTCGTGTACAGAACAGTGTCAAAACCCCGGCCTCAGATTGGTTATCAGTCATATAGTGCACCATCTATCGCGAATCACCAGGCCATGAGAAAATGATTTAATGGTCCAATCGAGTAATGGGTTAAGCTCTCAGCATTATGACGGTGGCCTGGGCATGGGTCTGTAATGTAAGGGATAATCGTAATCCTTCAGCGTTATGTCAATAGTCCAAGGATTCAGTGGGAACAGCCAGGAGATTTTGACTAGTGATTTTCCATGTTTGCACAAGCCTGTAGGATTTTCAGTTTTATTTTATATTGTGTTTGTTGCCAGCATGCTATATTGAACATCTGGATAACATAGGAATAATTACAGACAACTGAATAAAATGTTTGCTTATATCAAACAAAAATAGAGTGCTGTACTGTAAGAGATATAAACAGCAGATTTCTTTCAGTGCATGCTAATTGTTTTTTCTTCAAGAATTTACACTGCACCGTAGACTCCAATGTTTCACTCAGCTTTGCTGCATTCATGATATCATGCGAGCGATATACATCTTTGAATGAGGCAACGCTACACTGCATTCGCAGTGCATAGGAGAAAAGCCTTGTGTCTCACAGTGTCTGCCTCTTCAATGCTTATAATAAAATAAACTGTGACAAGGCTCCTGTAAGCTGTTAGTGTGCATGTGGCAAATTGTTCTGGGTGTTCAGTTGTCACTGTCAGTTTCCTTAGTTTTTCACAATGCGGCGTAGTTTCAGCAGTGGGTTGATCTCAGGTCTGTGGAAGAAGACAGTGAAAGGCACTGTCTGATCATGCAGAGGCCACGCTGCCCTATTGTACATGTGCTCTGAGTGACACGTCATCCCCTCAAAGGGCTTGCTAGTGTGGTGAATCAGTGTCCTTGAACTGCTCAGCTACAGACAGACAAAGAACAAGCTTTAACATTTGGCTTTACTGTCTTGTCTCACCGCTGTGCCCATTGTCTGAGACACCTACACCAGTAGGCTGCAATGCTGTGAAACGGGTGGAAAAAGCGTGTCCTGAACCGCTGTCCGGCCCTTATAGTTATGCATGTGGTAGCGATTGTGCCGCGATGTGATTCACACATAATCTTGGCGTCTTAGCAGGTGTCTTTGAAGTGGCCTGCACGCAGAGGCCATCTCACAGTGCTGCGAGGAGCGGCAGTGCTGCTGGGATGGGCTTTAGCATGGCTGCCCGTCTAACTGTGCCTGGCTTTGATGTCGTAAACAGAGCAGGCAGGGTTGGCTGGCAGGGAAGCGGGCAAGCAGGGAGGCAAGGAGGCAGGCAGGCAGGCGCGGTGAATGGGATCAGTGGCACTGCACTGGTCAAGCTCAAGCGAGCCAGCAGCTGCCTGTTTCGCACCAAGAGGCAGTTAACACCGCAGCTCATGTCAATAGATATTGACTGCCAGATTGGGAGTGCTTATAAGCGCGGGCCTTTTTTCTTTTTGTTTGACTGGCTCCCCTGTGTGAATTCAGTTTAAATCATCCTCAGTGTCTGAAGTGTAGCTTAGGGGCCTCATGACCAGTCACTCAAAAGGACAACTTGCACAGTCATACAGATATACAAATATTGACTTGGGCTGATAGTGTTTTTGACTTAATGGTGTATTTGATCTCTATTGTGTCATTGCTCAGTATTTATTCTCCTTGACCCTCCTCTTTTTTTTTGAAAGCAGCTTGTTCAAGTGTGGAAATAACTATATGTTCAGACTGAGGTCTTTTCTCATTCAAGATACTACAGAGGCTGCCTCAGCCAGTCCAGAGACAAACCCTTTTTACTGTTGAGTGCACAGAGCATCCAGGGGCTTGTGCAGCGGTGGAGTGAGAGGGTGTTAGCTGGTGAGGCTGTGTGCACTCAGGGCCTTCCTGCTGCCGATAGGGCTTTGTGAGGCGTGCTTGTGTGAGTGAGTGTGTGTGTGTGTGTGTGTGTGTGTGTGTGTGTGTGTGTGTGTGTATGCCCTGCCCGGACTGGCACCCCCTCGTCTCTACTCCCACTGCTTTCACCTGATGTGGCACAGCCTCTGTCAGGCCTGAGCGAGCGCCCAGCCAGCTTCGCTTCTTCAGGAAAGATGAAGGCATCTCACAGCTATGCTGTGGGGGTGGGGGAAGCTAGCAGCAGCAGCCTAAAGCCTGGAGCTATCAGAGGCTGGAGCTAAGAGCCAAAAGCCTGTGGGCTGGATGGGGTGGGTGGAAGCTTGGCTTAAGTTGGCAAGACGGCCGTACCCACAGCCCTGCACTGCCACCCAATGGCTGGGGCTCATCACTGCAACCTTTAGTTCAACATAACCACAGCTAGTCATAATTACAACACGCTTCAGTTGTTGTGAGTGCATGTCAGAACAAATTATGTAAGTAATGAGGCTGAAAATGCTAAAGGAGTCGAAACACACTGCACTGCTAATGCTCATGCAGGGAGAACACAAAAACAAACAATAGAGTGCACTCATACAGCGATAGACCTAACTGAAATAACAAGCAACTGTGCACAGTAAGGAAAAGATTAATTATAAATTAACCCTCTCAGTTAGGTTGTCAGAGCCCGCCTCCTGCCTGGATTTCACTCTAATCCAGGCCGACGAGGTGCAGTGCCCTCTATTGTATGTGAGAATCGCAAATCGCAGGAGGTGTTGTCTGGAGGAGAATTAATTGTGCATGTTCCACCACTCCCTTTTGTTCATTTTACTAAAATGTAGGCTAATGCCATGTAAACATGGCCGGTCTTGTTGACTCCAGCAGTGTGAGGAGAACAGACACAGACTCCTGAATGAATAGAGTGTGGCTCCGGGGTTAGTGGATTAGAGGCTCTGTGTTAAGGGCCTCTCCCAGGCATGCCTCAGGGACAAGGACATTATCCACATGACACGTTACAGGCTCCCAGGCAGCTGATTAAAATGGGCAGGGATCTCTGGATTGAACCTCAGCAAAAGTACTTTTGATGTGATCAAACTAGTTTTAAGAGGTTGGTTGTTAAGGTGTTCGAGGGATATTTGAAGCTGCTAGTCTTGGGAAAAGACACAAGGCTTTATAGAAGACAGTTAGGCCTGGCTAGAGGGGAGAGGCTGATGTAACACGTCGACATAGTGAATTAACAGACGCTTTTTTTAATGATTCTAATTTTTATTGCATCTTATTAAGACAAAACCATAATATCCCCCCTACCACCTAATTGGTGTAGACTTGTGTTGCAATAGTTTCTCTTTGTTCTGATTGGTTGTGCTGTATGGCTGCTTGGACAAAACCATTACATCATGAGAAAATATCCTGCGGTGATCTTTCCTCGATTTAGATCAGATAGTGCAGTTCGTCTGGCGCTGCAGTGCGCTGTTGGGATGGCGGGACCGAGATGTTGGAGATGTGGAGGAGGGCTACGAGATAGATATCTCTGGAGGGAGGGAGAGAGTGAGGAAGACGGAGGGGGAAGTGGAGGTGGATAGGGATGTAGCATCAGTGGCTGCAGTGATAAAGCTGAGAGCTGTGGGACAAACTGGGAGTTCTGTGTCTCTGATGTCTGTGTGTTCTGCCTGTTCTGTTGTGTTGCCCTGTGGTCTTCTCCTGAAGAGAAGGCCAACGATGGATGAGGCCTGTCCTCTGTGTGTTTTGTCCTCTATGGCGGGTGAATCACAAGCCTGTCAACAGCACAACACCACAGCTAAACCCCCACTGAACCCTTTTTCTATAGCTTATACAGACGTAACACTCACACACACACTCACTTTGCCTTTTGCTCCATCCAGTGCACTGGGCATGTTGTGACTCTTTGTGGCTGCAGTGGATTTACTCCTGAGGTTTTTATGGTTTTGAAGTTTAAGAGGCTTCATGAAGTCAAGTTTTCCAAGAGGGAATACGTCTCCTCTTGTGGCTTAATGAGCTTTTGTCGGTGCACTAGACTAGTATTAGTGCTACTGTGATATATTATGGTTTGTGTCTAGCTGGGCTTTTGCTTATAAGTTGTTTTAAGGATGCATTTTGACACTGTGTATACATCGGGTGCTTGTGGGTTCTTACAATGGCCTCCTTCCGTGAGCACATACACACACACACAACTCTGTAAATATTAAGCTACAGCTGTGTACAAGTGAGAATTCAAAAGCCACCAGATGAGATGTTTTTAGAAGCACAGTGCTCTTTCATGTCCCAGCATGGATCGTTTGGTGAGGGTGTTGTGACAACAAATTGTTGATTTTTTTTATTTTTTTTTCGGTTTTCTAAATTTCTTTCATTTCTTTTTCTTCTCCATAGCTCAAATCGAAATAATTCCCTGCAAGATCTGTGGAGACAAATCATCAGGCATCCATTACGGCGTGATAACATGTGAAGGCTGTAAGGTAAGCATCATGAAACTGAACTTGTTTGTGTTGCAGGAAGTTGTGTGTGTGTCTGTGTGTGAGTGAGTGCGAGGGACAGGAAAGCTGAAAAGGGGCGGACGGGGAGGGGGACAATTGAAGCAGTAAAGAAAGTTGCTTGCCGGGAAAAAACATTTGAAAAAATGTTGTGTTGCTGAAGTTTTACGCAGATTTAGAGAGGGGCTGCGAAGTGTAAACACCAAGAACATGATCATTAAAGTGGTCAAGCACTGCAGAGGACATCACAGAAGACCACAATTAGTAGTACAAAGTCATTTCTCTGCCTTGCTCTGCCTTTCCCTCCCAGGGACATGTCTTTTCACTGTGTTTTTTTGCCTCTGCTGCAGCCTGCTCTTCTTGAAATAAAATGATCAAAAGGAGAGTGCTTTGAATTATAGCAGATTGTTGGCTGTTTGCTACAGTGTGTTGCTTCCATTGAAGCCGCCTTTTGTACTGTTTCAAATGCACCAGCCATTCATAGTGAGGGGAATTTTGTGCTTAGAGTGTATTCTTGTCCCCGTGCTTGTCACCAGGCACATCATTAGCATTCCTCAGCCAGGCTGCACCTTTGCTGTTTGCTCCTGTGTGTGTGTGTGTGTGTGTGTGTGTGTGTGTGTGTGTGTGTGAAGGAGAGAAGGCGAGACAGAGAGAAAGAGAGTGAGAGAGAGAAGTTCCTTTCAGCCGTTCTTCCCAGCGCTCCTCTCCCTCGCACAGGACCTGGAACGAACAAAACACTAAAGAATAAACTGCTGAAATCTATCTTTAATGATTGCTAATTAGTCCAGGCAGAGAGGCCTTTAATGATATGTGCGAGTACAAAAGTTTGGACCATAAATCATAGCATTATTAAAGAGTGCTGCTTGTCACTGGCAGTTATAGCCTGTTTCCATAATGGCTTCCATTATAAAGCAACTTGGCAGCTGTCAGCTGTTTTCTTGTAATTAAACAGCCAATGAGCAGCTAATTAAGACATATGTGTATGGAGCGGTAGAGTGGGGCATGTTAATGATGTGCTGGAATCAATTCATTAAGTCAAAGGATGAGGAATCCAGTCGGTGTGCATTCGCAATCCTTTAGCTCTGCATATGCCAGTGCGGCGTTAATCAACACTAATAACCCCGGTGAAGAAAAATACCATCCACTGTTATCATTCCTACCCAAACACACCACCCTTGTGCTGTACACACCACTGAAGTACAGCGCTCTTTAAATGCCAGATATTACAGTCTAAACAGCCAGGAAAATACCACCACGGTGGTGTTGTAATCTAATCTGTTTGGCGAAAATAAAAAATATCACTGCTACAAGTACAATAAATCACTTTCAATTAGTTGTACGTTTTGTCAGCACTAAAACGCGCCTCCAGACCCACGCCAGTTTTTCCACCCACGTTGGTTCATCTTTAGGTATCTGTGCATGTGCTCCTTTCCCGTGTGCAGGGCTTCTTCAGGAGGAGTCAGCAGAGCAATGCAGCCTACTCCTGCCCCCGTCAGAAGAACTGCCTGATCGACCGCACCAGCCGCAACCGCTGCCAGCACTGCCGGCTGCAGAAGTGCCTGGCAGTGGGCATGTCACGAGATGGTAAGTGCTTTATGGGAGAGGAGGTAATATAGGTGGGTGGATGAGGAACGTTGGCATGGTGGATAGACAGAGGTAAAGAGCATGGGGTCAAGCCTCTGTGTGGGCAAAACTCTACTTTGCTGAAGTGCCTTGGAGCCAGAGCTTCATGAATACTGTTGTGGACTCTGACCTTCCTTTGAACACAAGCGCAAAAGCTTCCTTATGGGAACACTGAAGTCAAATAGTCATCAAGTTGTTACAGTTAGGGCTTGTTATTTTTCATTTTTCAGTTAAAAAACCCAGGACCGCATCTGTTGATGTTGAAAGTAAAAGAATGAAGGACTTAAAAATATTTACTCACTTATTGTATATACTCGCAATAAAATCAACTGCTAGTTTGCATCCTCTGCTTGTTTTCTCATTAACTTTTTATTACCACACTATTACCACAACTTTTTTTTTTTTTTTTTTTTTTTTTTGAAGAGGACGTTGTTTACTGTAGTCTACTGCATCATCTTATAGCAGGAAACATAACTTTTCTTTGGTTTGTAGGGACAAAAATGTCTTTGTTACTCCCTCAAAAACAAAATCTGTAAAAAAAAAAAAAAATACAACAACATCACAACAGTTTAACTCTTTAACTGTTTTTTTATCATCCCATATTCATGTTTTACCGTATATTGATCTTGGTGAAGAGACAAAAGAAAACACAGTGCTTTGTTGCCAGGTCCTAATTCGATGCTGTGATAGAAACTAGGTTTGATGAAATAGGAGGTTTTCAGATGTTGTCTTGAGTGCTGCTGCAGCTGAGATGCAGTAATGGGAGCACACAGGTGGGGATGAATGCTGGAGGGCTCCTGCTGTGTCGTGCTGGTCCAGACTGGGCTGGGCTGAGGGGGGTTCTATTAGAATGGAGCCGTGATGGATGATGTTTTGTAAAAAAAAAACACACACACACGCACACAGACAAGTGAAAACCTGAACATATATGCACAGCACAACGGCGGGCACTTCTTTGTGAACACGCCGTTTTGCTTTAATTCAGTCACACATACGCATACATATTCATGAATGTGAATGAACTCACAAGTGCATTAGCTCTTATGAGGACCTTCGCATAGCCACACACATTCTCACGTGCACATGTGCGCACGACACACACATACGCACACACACTCAGGACAGACGAAGGTGACTCTTGCCTTCACTCAACATGCGAGAGCCCATCTGCCCGCACTCTAGTCTGCATCGCTTCGCCGTGCGTAGACGAACACACACACACATACACACTCACTCACTGTGGCCGGCTGACATACTGCCAGGCACCTAGAACTCCGGCCAAGGAGTCTCATTCTCAGCGCCACTGTTTAGTCTGGAAACCTTGAAACAGGAGGCAGGAACTTAGCCTTCTCATGTTTGAGTGGCTGGTAAACTGTTAGTCACTTCCCACTTCTGCCTCTGCACTTATGAAGCAGTTCATGTTTTGTAATGATATCTGTCATTACTGATCCCTCCCCGTTTACCCGCCCCTTGAAATGTGGAATTTGCATTTTTGTCATCAGTGTTACCTGTCAAGAGGGCGTATCACTCTTTAGCACTATATTGTACAGGGGTGTATACTGGAATGTGATGCTAATATAAAGTGTTGGTTGTATGTTACTCTGTCATGAGGAGGGTGTGCATTGGAAAAATTGGTTGGAATGTGTAGCTAGTCTGGAATCATTGTGCAAAAATTTAATATTCGAAATTCAATATTTTTAAAGCTGTTTTCAGGCAAAATTAGATTTGTCCTCAGATATTCCATTGTCTCAGAATTTTTCCAGACATGAGTGTTATACATAAAAGCAATGATGAGATCATTTCACATACTGGAATAGTTTTTTTAGACTCAAAAATAAAATTACAAAAGACACAAAATGAGTCAGTAACATAAAATTGTATAAGACTTAACTTGGGCTTTAGATTCAATTTTTTTTTTTGGCAACATAAGTAAGTGGAGAAGATCCTGAAAGCTACAAGATAGATTATAGTGTTTCTGTGTGAAGTGTGTCTCACTCATTTTGTCCTGCTAATCACAGCGGTGAAGTTTGGCCGCATGTCGAAGAAGCAGCGAGACAGCCTGTACGCCGAGGTCCAGAAGCACCGGCTGCAGCAGCAGCAGCGTGACCACCAACAACAGCCTGGGGAGGCGGAGCCGCTCACACCTAGCTACGGCCTCTCAGCCAATGGCCTCACAGAGCTCCATGACGACCTCAGCGGCTACATGGACGGTCACACCCCCGATGGCAGCAAACCAGACTCTGCGGTCAGCAGCTTCTACCTGGACATCCAGCCATCTCCTGACCAGTCAGGCCTGGACATCAACGGCATCAAGCCGGAGCCCATCTGCGACTTTACCCCCGGCTCTGGCTTCTTCCCTTACTGCTCCTTCACCAACGGAGAAACATCCCCCACCGTGTCCATGGCTGAACTAGGTAAGGAGCAGGAGAGAGACAAGGGGGAGACAAGAGGAGAGACAGCAAAATGGAGGAGGGGGAGAACAAATCAACCGTGGGGCAAACGACACAAAGGTTGCTTAAAATAGCAGGAGGTTGGAGACTCATCTCCAACACTCATTAAAAGAGCCTCTTTTTTGTAATTAGTTTCCATTAATTAGGGCCAATCAGGATCCAGCAGGGCAGGCGTCTGGGGAAATCATTTTTTTAGGCTCCCCTGTGCCTAGGAACTCCTTTTAACAGATGTGTTTTCAAAACCATTTAAATTCTTATACTCAATATTTCTCTCAGAGAAAATGTGACCTTTGTTTCAGTGAGTAACGTGGCACCCCTCCTCCTCTCCATGCATTTGTGTCATAACTAGATTGGCTTTGCCTCAACCTTAAGCTATGAGCTTCCTGCAGGCAGTAAAAGGAAATGTCAACAAGCCTTTTCCCAGTCAAAAAAGCCCACGCGTATCCGCCTCTCCTCCTTCTTGAAAGCTCAGTAAATAAATCTTCTTTTCCTGTGGCATTTTTCATCAGTGAGGTCTTCACTTTCACATAGTCTTGGGAGTAACGCTCAGATCTCAACTGTGATCTCCTGTGTGGTTTGTGACAATGGTTGTATTTCAGAGCACCTGGCCCAGAACATCTCCAAGTCACACATGGAGACATGTCAGTACTTGAGGGAGGAGCTGCAGCAGATGACCTGGCAGGCCTTCCTGCAGGAAGAGGTGGAGAACTACCAGAACAAGGTAGCTTAACCACATCCAGGCCCACACTGGCTTCCTCAGTAGTCACAATCATCAAATACATTGTTTTAAAGGAGATAACCCATTCTTTGTCCTATCTGTTCTTAGCCCCGGGAAGTCATGTGGCAGCTGTGTGCTATCAAAATAACAGAGGCCATTCAGTACGTGGTGGAGTTTGCCAAGCGCATCGACGGCTTCATGGAGCTGTGTCAGAACGATCAGATAGTGCTGCTGAAAGCAGGTATGACAGCCTGTCAACATGGCCTGCTGCCGTCAGACTCACCAACCACCACCATCACCACCACCACCACCACCACCACCCTCACCCTCTGGCATTGTCACAAGGGCGTAGCTGACCTGACTGCACAAAGCTTTCTTCTTCTTCTTCACATGCACAGACAGTGTCACAGAGAGGAGACCCTACCCCTGCCGGTTTCCTCTCTCTGTCGCTCCCTATTTTCCTCCGTTCATTACAGACAAAGTAAAGATGGACATGGCGTTAGATAAGCGGCGTGTCCCTGAGCTCAGATAATACCTATCATGACGGCTGCCATTTCATTCCCCCCTCTCTTTTCCCCGACTCACTGCTGATGTCTGCCCATTCAGACTGCTCTCGTGAAGAGATACTTACAGAGTATCAAACACAAACATCATCTCCGTGAACACTGTCACCTATATTAATGCATAAACAGAGGCGCTCAAACACACAGACACATACACACACACATACCACACAAGCTGCAAACAAACACCTCTCCTGGGTCTTTCCCTGGGTATTATTTACATTAGCACAGCCAATATGAATAATGAAATAAAGACTGAGATCCCTTGTCAGACATGACATTTTGAAACAGTAGCATCTCCCTTAGAGGCAGTAATGGCTTCTGTTACATTTTTCTTGATCCTCTTATCCACTCCCACAGAGTGGTACAAATTATAGGATAGAATAATTTCCCTACCTTTCGTGCTAAATAAAGGTTGACTGAATAAGCACTGTCACCATTGAATGAAGCACAATTTTTATCTTGCGTGTCATTATTGAAGAATAGCCTTGTGTCTATGATATTATCATTTGCAGAGGTGATATTTCGTTTTTTTTTTTCCCCTCTCCTTCCTCTGATGGCAGTTTTCGCTGTTTCAAAGCGTTTCAGACCCTCATATCGTTGAAGGATAGCACAAAGCGCAATCATATGTTTTGCATCCCTGACTGATGTGTAACTGTGAGAGAAAAAAAAAAAAAAGAAACAAAGCAGGAGATTCAGCATCTTGTTCCTGTATGTCTCCACAGGCTCTTTGGAAGTTGTGTTTGTCAGAATGTGCCGTGCCTTTGACTCGCAAAACAACACAGTCTATTTTGATGGAAAATATGCTGGACCTGATGTGTTCAAGTCATTAGGTAAGTGGAGTGCTCGTAGGTGTGTGTGTGTGTGTGTGGGAGTGTGCACGAGTACACTCGAGTGAGTGTGCATGTGTGTATTTTTGTGCTACTGCTGCTGCCGTGTGCGTGCGTGCGTGTGTGTTTTCTTACAGTCTTTCTTACTCCTTTCCTTGGTGTAATAGCCAAAATTAGAGTCTGCTGCTCTGTTCTACACAATGCTGAAGGCCTGGAAGCAAACACTGAGCACTCATCTCTGCCTCACCTGGCATTGCTGTCTCCGCAGTGGTTATTTATGGTAGAACAGAGATGTTAGTGAGGCTCTGCTGCATATGGCTCATGTAACTGTGGAATAAATAAAGCCAGACAGATTGTCTTTTGGGGGATGAGCCATCACAATCATCATTGATAGTCTGACATAAAACATCTCAGGCAAAAGCAAATAACATTCGTGTTTGACTGCCATGACATTACTAAGAGTCTCCACTACGGATTTTCTTCCACATCTTTTGGCCTTGTGACGGAGAAAAAAAAATGTAAATGTGTCCCATAGCAGCAGTAAAAAAAAATGCTGAAATCTGTTTCTTAGCGTGAGTTTACCAATCCCTCTGTTTCTGTTTGTGTGTTTATGAGCGAGCATGTGTATCTGTCTCGGTGTCCTGTGTATTCTGTGCAGAGGGGTCTGCGGTGGGGGGAGGCAGAGTGATGGGCTTCCTGAGCCGCGATGGCATCCGCCTGTCTCTCCCTATCCCTGATAATTGATTTAACTAAAAGCCTCAATAGTGACCTCATTTTGGCTTGCATAACACCACCCAACTGCCAAAAGTGACTCGTCTGGGAGGCAAAACTCAGTAAAAGCATTGCCTGTTCTGCTTAAGACGCTCCCATGTGCTGTCAGCATGCCGTTCTTTTTCATTCCTTCCCCTTCCTCTTCCCTCCCTGTGTGCCTCTCTCCCAATAAAGATCAAAAGTGAATGTTGTTCTTTGGTCTCCCTCATCCTAAGCCCTCTCTCTGTGTCCTTTGCTGTGGCAGGCTGTGACGACTTGATCAGTTCCGTCTTCGAGTTTGGTAAAAACTTGTGTTCTATGCACCTGTCTGAGGATGAGATCGCCCTGTTCTCCGCCTTTGTGTTGATGTCTGCCGGTAGGTGTCACTCACAGTGCAAAGGGAAAGGGGGGTGGAAATGGTAGACATGCACATTCACCATGATAAAGAATGCTGTTTCTTACCTTTGTTTCTCTATCAGGTAGTATTGTAGATTAGCTGTAAGTTGACTGTTATTAATGTGATTATACATTAATAGAAATGTTTGAAAAATGGATAATTTACTTTCCAGACCGATCCTGGCTCCAGGAGAAGGTGAAGGTGGAGAAACTCCAGCAGAAGATCCAGCTGGCCCTTCAGCACGTTCTGCAGAAGAATCACAGAGAGGACGGTATACTTACAAAGGTACAGTGCGAATGCAATGCACACTCCATCCATTATCCCTGAGAGTAGCTGTCTGCTAAACATGTTCTACTCTTGTAGCAGTGTAATCTCCCACTGTTTAAGATCTTTATCCACAGGCTATCAACCACTTTTAGTGCATTAGATTAAAGTAACAGGTTTCAGGGGAAGCATTCATATTGTTATATGCCTTTTTTATCAGTAGGGAAGTGGCAATTTATCAATTGTACCAGCTATATAATATGAAATGTCAGGTTTTCCTCGTGTCTGAGCGCTTGTCTCAATATTTACAAGTCTGTTTGCCCCTGTGAGAAAGGAAATACACTGTAGGGAGGAATGTTTTTCACTACCATTGCTCCATGTCCTTGCCTCCCTGTGAATCTAAACAGCCTGTCTCCTCTCTCTCCACAGTTGATATGCAAAGTGTCGACACTGCGAGCGCTGTGCAGTAGGCATACAGAGAAGCTTACAGCTTTCAAAGCAATATACCCAGACATTGTGCGTGCCCACTTCCCCCCCTTATACAAGGAGCTGTTCGGATCAGACTTTGAGCAGTCCATGCCCGTTGACGGGTAGCAGCCCCCGCCAGGTGCCAGTGTGCCCACCGTAGGGGAATGTGGAGGAGGAATCTGAGACACTTTATTGGTGCCCTGCACAAACCAGAGCGGACAGATGGCACGCTGTTCAACTTGTTCTTTTACATTGGAGGGGAGGGCTTAGGGAGTTGAATCTCAAGGTTTACTTTATTGAATTTAGTTCTCTTTGGAAGACTTGTGGGACCCGACACCCCATGGGACATGAAGAGGATATAGAGACAAATAATATTTGTCTGGTTGGGTTGAATTTGACCTTTTTATGCGCATTTCTAAGACTCATTATGCTCATTTGTTAATTTTCACCAATATTTATTGTGTCATGATTAATATAAATGATCTGTGCATCAGACTTGTGTTAAATAATAAACGAATAATGAGTCACTTCAATAGAAATGAAGACAATAATGAAAAAAAAAACAATGTTATTTTCTTCAAATTTCACTCCCCAGAACTGTTTCAGCATTTTCACATCCACCACTTTAAATAGCCCTATCCCATTCTCCTTTATATACACTATATCCTGAAATAAACAGCGGATAAATGCGCACACTTGGGTCAAGTTCAGCCACGTTTCTCTTGTGTTCGGTCGTGATCTTTTGGACGCAGCGCTTCGAACGAAAACTCACAGCAACTTTTAAGGGGAGGCTCAGTCGGCACGGGGATGCAAATCAGCACCTCTCTACGGACAATCGTTTAAAGGAAAAGAAAAAAAAAGAGAAAAAAGAAAAAAAAGAAACCTAGAATTCTGGTAATTCTAATGAAACCGCAATGATTTTAGCTGTCAAAGACTCCATCCACCATTGTTGCATAGTGAAATCATGTAAGGCCATCTGCTATTAATCCTTCTCTGGACAGGTGCCCTGGAGAAGCACAGGGCACCAACACAATGAAAAGGGTCCATTCCACCTGTTTTATAATGTACTACAGGGTATATGGTCATAAGTACTTACTATACAGAAAAAAGTAATGTTTATAGAATCTATTTTAAATAACATGTATGATATTAGTAGTTAGACCATTCTTAATTGTTGAATTGATAAGGCACTTTTATTTACACCTTTCTTTAATTTAAGACGTGTATATTTACCTAGTGATGTGTTGCATGTGCACAAGAAATACAAGTCGAACCATGGTCACAGAGGCTAGTCCTGGGAGCAACAGATGATACCGGTCCGGAAGTGTTAGGGCTTTCTGTTTAGGGATGGCTGTTGTGGTCGCTCGCCAGCTAAACAAAAGAGGCATGTATGAGAAGGCAGGTTAAGAGACATTCTGGTCACCTGTTTACCTCAACAAACTTCCTGCACGACAACTTGTCAAAATGTAGCTCTGATACTTGTTTTAAGAGAGTGTGTGTGGAAAAAAAAAAACAGCAACAAAACTGAACTGTAGTGATGTTGCGGAAGTCTCAACGTGCTCCTGTTGTTTGTTATTGAACAGAATTTTTGTTTGAATCTTTTTTTTTTTTTAAATATGAGAAAACAGAGGTATTGTGAGACTATTTGCAACTCACTGACTTTAATATCCGTTATGTTATTTTCTAATTATTTGGTACGCGTATTATTGTGGGTTTTATTAATTAAGTGAAGAAACCACGAGAAAATAAAAAGATAATCTCAGCCAGGTAGAAGAAATCAATATTGAATCTCCTTGTGGTTTTTGAGCAGAACCATCACACATGGACTTTAATCCAATTGTTCCATCTAGTGGAAGGTAAAGATACAGCAAGTTAGTTTAAACAATCGAATGGCAAAGTTACAAACGTCTAACCGGGAGGGGAAAAAAAGCACATTTCTAAGCCTCCGTGAAAAGTTTTTTTTTTTTTTTTTTTTTTGTGGTGTGGCTTTATCTGCCTTCTCATCACAGCCTCAGCCCGGCAAACACCACAACAGGAAAACAAGAAGAAACAAGGGAAGGGAAAGTGAATATTCAAAGCCTTGTCTGGTAGTAAAGCTTCTATTTTTGTAACACGTTTTTGGTTAATAAACTCATGAAAGAGAACGAGGGAGAGAAAGAGAGAGAGAAAGATGTCAGGTAGCACTTAACTATATCCCTGCAATAATTAGACTAGCTGTTGTCTTCTGTATGATTAGGGGAGAAACATAAAAATGGTAGGACAAGTGCTATTTTCAGAATGCTTTGTTGTCGTGCTTCTGTTTTTGTTGAGTGTGTCTTTCTTGTCGGTGTGGTAGTAAAAAGTGGTAGAAAAACACACACACACACACACACACACACACAAAAAAAAAAAACCCTGGATGTGCCAAACAGTAGTCGTTGCTTCCGCTTTCCAGTCTACTCGTCTGTAATGTAGAATGGATTCCTAAGACATTCCAGCAAATCTCAGTAGCAGCTTCTAGAAATATCTCTTTTAAAAAATTGAAGAAGAACAAAAAAAAAAAAAAATAGATATCCCTTTAGAAATCCAACGAAGCATTTTAACACATCTGTCACCAACCGTATTGTAGAAGCCAGTTGTTTGTCTTTTGATTATTTGTTTGTTTGTTTGTTTGCACACTATCATTCCTCTGCCGTGCAATTTGTACCAGGCGTTAACGCCTCGTGCTGTCACCCCTCAGGGAAGAGTTTCTTTTGCGCTTTCTGTTTGAGAGGACATTTTGTTTTGTACTCGTTAGGTTCAGTTTTACGTGTTTTTGTTCTTTTTTTTTTTTTTTTTTTTCAGGGATGTTCCATGAGAAGTGGTTGAAATTATTATCAACATTTAAATATCCATCACTGAGTTGTTCAGAACTTTACATTATCGATGTCCTTATGGGGTCTACTCTATAACTACTCAAAAAGACCACTGCGCCCCCCCACCCACCCACCCCCCCCCCCCGAAAAAAAAAAAAAAAGAAAAAAACACCCATCACTTTTACAAACTGCAATTTTATCAGTGCACGGCATATTTGTCACACACACTTGCACACACACAGGAAAAAAAAAAAAAAAAAAAAAATCTGTTTTGGTTTCAAATGGTGTCATCAGGGTCTTTAAAAATGATAACCCTCTTTGTTAGAAAAAACCAAATATTCTTATGCAATACTAAATCTCTTGTGTTTGGGTTGTAGTAGATATGCTGTACCTAAGTAATAATCTCTGTTATGATCCAATGCTATTTTTGGATATGCACAAGCCCTCTACGACTAGTAAAACCTCAGTCTCCCAGCAAAAGATAAAACCCAGTCTGGAACACTGCTAGACAATCCAGGTTGAGAGGCCCAGTGGCCCTGCAAGAGCAGCGAAGAAAGATGAGGTGTGAACGCTCAGGGAGGTAACAGGTAGAACCGAAGAAGCAGCTCGCTTTCCTCTGGACAGATGCAGAACATTTAATTAGCTCATTTTGTGAATTATTATTATTATTATTATTATTGTTATTATTATTATTATTATTATTATTATTACAAGCGCTCAATTGATTAAGAAAAAAAAGAGGAGGTGGCTGAACTTTTTGGCATAGCACACATAAAACAATGAAGAGATGGACATTTGGCTGATTTTCCTGTTATTTATTTACAACAAAAAAAAAATAAAAAAATGAAAAATTGGTGGTTTGTTCTTGTTTTTTTTTTTGTTTGTTTGTTTGTTTGTTTTGTTTGAAAAAAAAAAAAAAAAAAAAACAGCTCAGTATTTTGTCACTTCTGATCAGCGAAGGTCTACCACCACAGGGGGTTCCTTTCTCATATAAAATGGAAGTTTCAAAAAAAAAAAAAAAAAATAACAAAAAACTGTTTCCTTTTTATTTTCCTTCACGTCTAAATAAATAGTTGAGTGGCTTGTAATATGTTCTTCAATAAATCTAACAAAAAAAAAAAAAAAAAAAAAAACAAGCAATATGCCTTGTGTTACAATTACGGGTCTCTACAGTGCAGTCATCATCCTTTTAAATTGACATAAATTATGAAGTCAAACGGACAATATTTACTCTACTAAAAAAAAAAAAAAAAAAGCCCCATTTCTCTGTTTTCATCTTTTTTTTTTTTAAGTACTGATGTGGTTATGATACTGACAGGATAGCAAAGAAAAACGATCATCATCAAAACACACGAATACTTGTGTCTAACTATAAACTGCACCTTCAGACAGGCCTGTAAAGTGATGTCCTTCTGTATATTCTCACTTAAGAGATCCCGCTTTAAGTAAGGGATCGATGCTGAGTGTGCTATTCAATCAGTGTATAGTATACAGTATAAAATGTGCTGGTCCTTCTGTCTCTGCTCTGTTGTCTGTTTGTAAAAAAAAAAAAAAAAAAAAAAAAAAAGCAATAGTGTGTATGTGTGTATGCGTGTGTGCGTGTGTGTGTATGTATTTGTTCTCACAGTGTGTGAATAAAAATAAAAATAAAAACCCCAGACAAGGCTTTAATAATTACAGAGGAACAGGGTTATGTGGACGGTCTTGATTCTTTTTGTTTTTTTTTGTTCTTTTTTTGTTTTTGTTTGTTTTTCCATTTTGGACTTTTTCTTTTTTCTTTTTTTTTTTTTTTAATAAAGGTTTAAAGGTTTTTTGGAAATGCTGAGCTTGATCCATCCATAAATAGGTGTGTAGGTTTCGGGGGGGGGAAAAAAGAAAAAAAAAGAAAAAAAAAACAGTAAAAGTGTGACATAACGCCTTCAACAATTCATAAGTCTGCAGACGCAGACGACTGCGAAGCAACATTGACCGGCTGCGCAGTCGAAAACAGCAAACTTTTGTTGTTGTTGTTGTTTTTTGGGTTTTTTTTTTTTTAACGTAAAATGAATTGAAATGAATCCCAGATTTTTTAAAAATGGTGGGGAGGGGGGGGATCAGTCTTCTTGACTATAAATTGTGAAGATCAGTGTTATGTCATGCTTTTTTTTTTTTTTTTTTTTTTTTCTTTTTTTAAACAAAGTTGTGCTGGAGTGTCGGCGTTTTACCCAGAATGTCAATCATCACATTTTTAACAGAACTCATTTTCCAAAGCACAGCTGATAAGGATTTATGATTAAAAATATGTTTAAGAATATAGTTTTTAAAAAGAAAAAACAATTGAAAAGCAACTTTTAGCCATAATCGAATGTCAAGCAATAATATATGTCTGTGTATTATCTTTTGATTCTTTTGTGCATAAATAGTCTTTGAACATCTGCATGTAAATACACCTCTTATTTATCACTTTTGTTTTGTTTTATTTTGTGTTGAATTTTGTTTTTATGTTTCATCTGTATATTTGACCAGTTCTGTTCCCAGGTGGAGAACTTAAGAACTTTTGACATTGGCCTGTATGCTGTATATCTTATTTTCTCGCTCTCTTTTCTCTCTCTCTCCCTCATTCTCGGCTGTTTATTCACCATATTTAATGTTATTATTGATCACATGTATAAAGGTAGCTTTGTAACTTCTGTCTGTATAGGTAAGAGGAAAATACTGCTACTAAGGCCTACCCAGTGAAAATATTTATCTGTTTATCAATTACACCATATTGTATGATAACTCTGTTTCTAGTTTGCTTCCCTCCTTTAGGATTAGTTTGATAGAGACAGGGTGTGCTGACATTTATTTTGTGTTGCCCTGGTGTGTGGTGCTAGGTAAGTTAATTTTGTGAACAAAGTATTGATTCCTAAGCCTGGCTGCCCTATTAGTACATTCATTTCATTGCATATTAATGTATTATTGATATTAGGACTCAATAAATAATAATAATAATGATAATAATGATAATAATAATAATGAAACTGATAGTGGTAAAAAAAAAAAAAAATTACCCAGCCAGTACCTGTATCAGTGTGCTTGTCTTGGGGTAAGGCACTTATTTCCTTCTGACTTATAGCAAAGCTAGTAAACTGCTAATTAACAAGCTATTTAAGGTTGCTTTTCTGGTTTGTGGAAAAATGATAATATTCAAACTGAAACGGCAGTATTGTGTTTTGTTTTGTTTTGTTTTGTTTTTTTTTGTTTCTTTGATTATTTTGTTTGTTTGTTTGTTTTTTTTTTGCCTGATTGTAAAAAAAAAAAAAAAAAAAAAACCACTCACTGAGGCAATAGTTTGTCAGGTTTTTAAGAAACTAAAATATTTACCTCTCTTTCCTGTGTCAGCATAGTTCTTCACCTGATGCAGGGAAGCGGTGCTTTGATTTTCATTATAAAACAGAGCCTCGGTATAGCTTTTGTTAACCCACACCCACCTCCACCCTCCCATTTTAGACTACCACCCTGAAACAATGGTTTTCCTCAGACCAGTGGCATTTTTTTGTTTTGTTTTGTTTTGTTTTTTTGTTTGTTTTTTTTTTTGCACCACATGAAGTGTTACAAATGTACATGAAATGAAAGGATTGCCATTTGAGGACAAAGATGACCTTTTTCTCTCCACTCTGTAGCAAATATCAGTAAGAATATGCTTGCAATAATACACAATGTATCACACTGAGTGCCTCTCGGTGTAACAAGATGCATACATGGTTCTTGATTGTCTTTTTTTTTGTTGTTGTTGTTGTTTTCCAGACGTGTACTGAGGTGACAATGTATTTTGTACATGAGGATGAATTCTCCCTCTTCACATTGCTTCAAAGAGTCTTGCTTTCCGTTGCTAATCTTTTTTGTTTGTTTGTTTGTTGTTTAGTTTTTCAAGTGGGTTGATGCACTACATTTTAAATGTATAGACCTGTCTGTTTTAGAGTGCACATGTTCACCCCTCACCTTGTTTTGAGAAACATAAACTGGGGGGAAAGTTTTCGGGTTCGTATCGACTCTTCGATTCTTCGGGCGGTCGAACTCGGGGAAAAAAAAGAAAAAAGAAAGAAAGACAGAAAAAAAAATCTCACAAAGAAAAGTTTCACCTTGCACATTTGGTTGTTAAACAACGAGGCAAAAACTTCACAGGCAATCCACGTTTTTTTTTTTTTCCCCGTCATTTTCTGTTTGTTTGTTTTTTTTTCTATTTGTTATTTCACTGAGAAACAGAAGATTTACTAATGCGTCGTATATCAAGTATTTGTATGTGTTTGTAAAAGAGGCATACGACACATCTGGATTTTTTTAATGTTCTGTGTTCAATGTGCGCTCAAGTCGGTTGGGGGTAACTTAACATGAAGGGTGGGTGGAGCAGGGGGGGCGGATTCGGATTCTTTTTCCATGCAAAAGCAGTACAAATTATGGGAAAGCCGAAACTAGTGTGTGGTTGTCACAAATTTCTAAGTCACACGTTTGCTACTGATGTTAAAAATGGGGACAGATGATCATGTACCTTTTTATCCAGCTCTTTTGAACTCTCTTTAGCAGGTAGTCTATTCACAAACGTAGTTTTGCTCCTTCTTGTCTGATTCTTAAATATGAAAATAAGTATTTTGATTCATTTTGTAAATACAGCTGTAAAGAAAAATAAGAAATTTAATGTTGTCTTTTAAATACTTTTCATTCTAATATGAATGTTGTTATATTGTACTTAGAAACTGTACCTTTAATATTACCTTTATTAAAAGTGCATTGGACACATCTATTTTAGATGTGCTTTATGTGCTGTTATCCCATAATAAAATTTACCGCTTGTAATGGGCTTCTCTTTCCTGACTGTTTGAAGTCTCATTCTCTCTCTGTCACACACACACACACACACACACACACACACACACACACACACACATTTAATAAAATGAATCAAATTGATCTTATGATCCACAATAATTTCACTATATTATTATACATAATCGTCCCACTGCTTCATTATTTAATTGGAGAATGACTCCACTGACTCAACTGTTCTCCAAAGTCTATATGAGAATAATTAAATCAGGTAAATACTTACATTTATATATGTGGGAACTAGAAATAAAAATAAATAACAGCAAAACTCTGACTTTTTTTTTGTATAAATACATTAAAGAATCGTTAAAGAAAAAGTGTAACTCACCAGTGGCCATAAACATAAACCTCAAAAAATCATTAGACAATTAAATCTCATTTTAACTGTCACTGTAAAAATCACATTGTAGATTCAGACCATAATGATCTTGTTAGACGACAATAACAGAAACAATTAGTAAATAAATAATAAAAATAATAATATTACAAAAGATAGTTTAGCTAGTTTATATTTCTCTTTATTTGAGAAACAAACCTTGTAAACTCTTGGCAACAGATCATGGTTCTGTAGTATTTGGGAGATGAATGAATGAATGAATTATTTTTTGTTATATATTCATTTAACGTTGTCTCCTTTGAATATTAGCAAATATTTCCTCATTTAATCATTAACCCAATACAAAAATAAACCTTAGAAAGATTTAAAAAAAAAAAAAAAAAACATATTCCAGTTTGCAATCACAATAATTGTTTGTGTAATTGTCTATCTTGTTATAATTTTAAATTGAACAATACCATGACTTCAAAATCAGAACCAGATGTGATCCAAAACAATCATATCTAATATATATATATATATATATATATATATATATATATATATATATCAGATGAGGAAAATGAAAGAGGAGAAAAGTCTGTCTCCGAAGCAGCTGCACTGGAGCTGGGGATAATATCTCAGGTGTTGCACCATCAGACTGCAACTACACAGCTTTTGTGATTAATTATTATGTTTTAGACAAAAATGACTGCAGCAGAAATAGGAAGCTACATGGGTTCTTTGGACAAGAAAAATAATTAATATCGCAGTGTTCTTTCATGGACCTGTTTTTTTTTTTTTTTTTTTCCTGGGCTGCATTGAATTCCCGGAAGGGGGCAGTAGTGTACACAACGACTTCATTTCAACAGAAATTAACCAGACGAAGAATGGCGTCTGTCAAACGTTTGTTAGCAGGCTAATGCTGATGCTAAACGAGATATTTACCCTAACGGTTACGGTAAATGTTGACATTCCTGGGGACCGTTAGAAGGTGACAATGGCGGAGCTGGTATGGTAAGTTATTGTTCAACTTCGAACTTTTACAGAAATGTTACAACGGTTGATTTTGTGACCGCTCGAGCGATTTAATTGTGGGCTAGCTAAAGTTAGCGAACAAGCTAACTAGCATCCAGTCTCAGCTTGACTGTTGTGTTGTGACTGACAGCTAACAGCTAGCCGAGCTAAATAGACGAATAATGAAAATGTTTTTTTTTATTGGACTGTGGTTACCGTCTTGTGGCTGTGTTGAACCATTATTCATAAACACCTGCTGATATGTTTTAAACATGCGTGTTTTATGAGGAGCATTATAACATCAAACTCCACGAAGCTAAGTCAGAAACTTCACTGAAAGTTAGCGACTAGCTAGCGACTGATGTAGTTTTAGTTTAGTTTTAGCAACGCTGTTTTGAACGTAATGTCAGTGAATATTTTATATGTAATTTGGATGTTTCATTAGTGGGCAGATGTAGCCTAAATGTTGTGGTGTTTTTCCAACTTTGGGATAATTCAGGAAACATTAGTTTGAATATGAAACGAGTAAACACTTATTTGATCGCAGCAGTCTTCAAACAAGACTACTACATAATTATTTTTTGCGAAAAAACGCATGTTATTATTTATATAGTCGGTAAGATACAAAATGCAAAATATTCAAGTGTGTAGTTACTTTTTTTATTCATGAGGCATTTAAATGGAGACATTTGCCATGCTTAACACATTGGGATGAAAATAATAATCTTTTCCATTGATACACAGATATTATATTGATCAGTAACGTCATTTTGATTGATTGATTGGTTGAAAAAGCCACACATCATGTTCTAGCATTTATCAGAAAATGTTTTGGATATTAGATAATAAATTAATACCAACAGTTTAAAACAGAGGTAATAGTATTTAGTAGTCAGTATTAAATTCAGGTGTACTTCCCTTCTACTCCCTCAGTATTAAATCTATGTGTGCAATATGATATGATGATATAATCTTAATTAATTTAGTATTGTCTATGGTAGTGGTCAATGTTATGTTATCAAAATGTGTTTTGTCAGATGATTGAATTATTAATATAAGTAGTAACAGCCATAATAACAGCAATGCAGCCAACCGCCACTGTCCCACTGAGTTACCCTTGAGCAAGGTGTGTGATGGGTTAAGTGGGTCAAATTTCGTTTTGTGCTCAATGACAAAATGGGAATCACTTCACATCACTCTCATATAATATAAATTAGCATAATTATATTACTTTGACTGCTCTGGAGTTCTTTACCACTGGGTGATGTTCTGACCGTTCGGTGATTTTATGTCTTGTAACTTATAGCTTGTTGTAGTAGTTGAAAAATGTTGGTCTGTTGTTGCTCTATTGACATAATGTCCAATAACATATTTAGTCTTCAGAACCAAAATATATATTTTACTTTTATCTCATCTACTTTAACTTTGTATAGTAAACCTTTGAAATCAGGTAACCTGTTTTTTAAGTTTCATTTCATGTCAAATTCATTGCATTTTATCTTAGCACAGGTGTATTCTAATGAACAATGACTCAATGTAGCTTTATAACAGCAGTCCTCTGTTTGTCATCAAGTCCACTGCCCTACATCAGCAACTTTGGGACACAAATGTAGTTCTCCTCACTTGCATATGGAAAGAAATGCAAGTCTGGTCCAGTATAAAAGCACACGATGTTGTTATGAATGTCTAGGTACAACACTGACCCTCTAATGTTGCTTTTATTTATCACTTTTTTTTAGGGAGGATCCACCAGTTCCAGACACTCCATTTTTTACCAAAGATCTCTATGACAAATATTCCCTTGCACCTAATGTTAGAGATTTGTGGGCCTTTCTTCAGAGGTATGTCTGTAGACTGTTATTACAAAGTAAAGTAACACACTGGGTCAGATACATGTTCACTATTACTTTTAAATGAGTAATAGAAAGACTGAATTTTCTTTTACCTTATTTTTTTTTTTTTACCAAGCCCTATAAAGAATGGCAACACAAAACAGGAGTCTGATGTTGCAGCTGCAAAAACCTCCAGCTGTTCTTCTACGGAAGAAGCTGCGGAGCACAAAGACAACAGTCGCATCAGTAAGGAAGACTCCTGTCAAAGTGATGAGGCGTGTGCAGACAATGCTGCAGAAAGTCCAGAAGAATGCAACAAAACCAAAACATCAAATGTGATACCTAAGCAGGTCGAGAATGAGGCTGTGGTTGCTTTCCCTGAACCCAGACTGCCGTACCCTTGTATGTCTACCTTATCCATCAATGACCAGAAAACATATCTTGGCTTTTTGATGAGTAAGAAAACAAGGAATCCACCACAGGTGCTCATATTCTTTCATTAATTGTATTTAGATCTTGCCATATCCTGTTGGGTATATATTAATATTCCCAAATATTCTGGTGCAATATTTCAGAACTTGATGGGCCGAGTAAACAATGAAGTCATGCAGTTCACGAGGTACCTGCAAGATGTGGCCAAAGTGTGTGCTGATGACTACAACTTCATACCGCAAGGAGCTGAGCAATATTCAGAGGTACTGATGCTACAGGGACTGTATCTGTCATCAGCTCTGTGTGATATGTGTTCAGCAGTATTAAAACACAGAGCCCAAATGTGTTTTTCAGGAATTCTTCAGGGCCTGTTTGGAGTGCATAAAGACATTCCCTCAGCTCTACCAAATCCATGAGATGACTAGTTTGACAGGGGGAACATTCAACCCAGCGCTGACGCTGACATTTGAAAAACAGCTTCTAATCATGGTGACGTACTTTTGAAGTGTTTCTGTTGCAGAAGAGATGCTTTGTTACCAGATGTGTAGGATTGCCACTTCATATTCTTAGTCCAGTTTTCTTTTCAACCTTTCAACTTGAAGTATTGTATTGCAGAATCAGTCTTTTGTTGTTGATTCACATCCTCCATTTCTAAATTTGCACCCTTTATTTCTCCAGGGCAGTGTGGATATTACAGACCACAAGATAGTGCCTGCTGATGCGCAGCTTGCATCGGATTATCAAAGTGTTTCATCAGAGAATCCTCCAGCTAAAAAAGCTAAGGACATGCACGCTGTAAGCAATTGTCTCACTTTTTTAATTACTCCAATAAAGTCGCAAAGACATTTTACTGCTAGAATGGGATTCATGACCGCAGGTCTGTTGTAACTCCATTTCAGCTCTTGCAGTTTTCACAAAAGACACCAGAGGGTGTTCACGTCTTGCTCAGCAAAACCAGTACTAATTGTATTTGTGAAGGATGCTTGGTCAGACACAGTGTTGTCAAAGTCAAGTTAATTGTCGACACTAACATAGTTACTTGTATTCCTTTGACTGATACAGTGGATGTTGTGTAACTGAGTATTGTTTTCCTCTGCAGACAGTCAGTGATGATGCCAATGCAGAGAAGCTTTGTGCCCGTTATGAGCCTCACGTGTGTCTGACTCGAGATGCTCTCCTCACGTTGCTGAACAACCACGGCCCTGACTTTGTAGAGCCATGGGAGTTGCCTATTTGGATCAAATTAAATCCAGGAAAAGGTACAGCACCATCATTTATCATCATTCTGCCCAAACCTCCACTCCCTCTCTCTTTTTTCTCTCTCTCTTTGTCTCCTCCTTATTCACTGGCCACCTTCAACTATCAAATCATGGGAAATAATCATCCAGATGGTACACCTACAAAAAAAGAACATGTTTAAATAAAGTAGTAGTGACCACAAATTCAGTAGCCTCATTAATATAAGAAGAAAAGAACCGTGTATGTGTGGACAGTGATTAGAAATATATAATATATGTTTTATTTGTTTATGTTATTACTGATATAAAGATTTGCATTTGATTGCTTTTTTTTTTATCAGACGAGACATGTCTAGACACATCTGAGGTGAATTGCAGTGTGCTTTGACATTGCATGGCCTCTTAGTGGCGCTGTTTGACATAGTCCATTACTTCATGTGTCTTATTCACAGGGAGAAGTCAGAAGAAGACTGTGTACATAGACTCGCCCCTTCTGAAGACTGAAGTGACCATCAGAGAGAGGAGTCACATCTACCATGAGGAGAGTGTGAAGCTCTCCTTCATTAAGAACGGAAGTAAAAATATGTTCCACTTAATGACCGAGCTCCCTGTGGATGAGAAGCAACAATCTCCGGTATGTTGCTGCATTGGATGTGGTAATATATATTAAACGTGGTTTATAAACATCAGAGCAATGATTTTATTATTGTTTTTTGTTTTCTGTTTTAAATCAGGAGAGCTCACAAAGAAACGTAGTGTCTTTTGACAACGATGGTCTTGATTTTGAAGGGGATTTAACTGATTTGGAGACGTTTGGAGAGACGACTTCTATTAAAACCCCCAAGATGCTGAAATTACAGACTGAACAGAACCAATGTGTCGCCAGCAAAAAAGCTACAAAACGTAAAAAGTCTAGTGAGCATATTGCAAACACAAGTAGTAGTTCACTAGAAGAGACGAACCCCTCGATGACAAATACAGATGATCCCATGACAACGGAGAAAGCTCAGTTACTTCAGGTGAAATCGGCTTCTGCGGAGGAGAGTGAAGAAGACGTGGCTTTTACAGAAGACTCCGATGAAGAGAAGCTGATCATCGATGTGTCTCCAGCTGCAACATCCAAAACGCAAACTAAGCTTGAGTCTACATCTTGCTCTTCTGACACGTTTATTACCCCAGTTTCTGCTACTGTCCCTGTAAATTCATCAGAGTCACCTTCCCCTCAGAAAGTTAAAGGATTGACACGACAGCCTAAAAAAACAAAAACTGGCGACCAACTTGGAGAGATCCTGCGCATGCAGACGGCGATGTTCAACTCCAGTGCAAACGACGCAGGCAAATGCTCCACAAGATCCCAGGAGACCAACTCACCTGCCCGATGCACCGGACATTCAGTTTCCTCACATCAAACGTCTTTGGTGAAGTCCTGTGTGTCTTCATACTTGGAGAGAAACCAGAATGAGGAAGGACAGACCTGCTCTACTCCCCACAAATCTACACCAGTGGTCAATGTCAACTCTATAGAGCACAAAAGTTAGTATCAAATTGGGCTTGATTGTGTAAATTTAAGTTGTTTATGTTTTAATTAACACATTGTATTTTATTACCCTCCTCACACACACAGAAATGCTGTCAGAAGATCTGCAGGCTGGTGCCGAAGATGAACAAGATTACACATCTCCAGAAGAGGGCAACCTGCTCTATAAGCTCTACAGTCTGCAAGATTTGTTGGTCATGGTTCGCAGCTCCGTCTCATTAACACACTCAAGAAAAACTGTCAGCAACCAAAACCAGGTACACGTGTTAGTTTATTCACCCTCCCTACAATTTCATGCTTTCATACACTCCCAAGTGTAAAATAAATACACTCAACTGTACTCTGTCTTTTGCTTTCTGCCCTTCTAGTATGTGCCAGTGCATGTCCTGCCCAAACTGGAGTACCAGTTGAATTATGGTGTTGAGTGTTTAACCAGCAGTGAGTCTTGCCAGTTGTGGACAGAGACGTTGCTTCACTCCAGCACAGTTTCATACATAGGTAAAACTTTTACTACTGTTATTTGTAACCCTGCTTCATTTGAAACCAATACATATAAAATATTGCTTTGCAGTTTTTTTTTTTAAATAAATCTTAAGGAGATGAAAGTAACTTTTATGAGGCTTTAAAAAGAGAGTTTTCTCTTCTCCTTCACTCTCTGGCTTCAGCAGAATCCACAAGGCTTATCCTCCCACAAACCAATGGAATAGTCTGCACATGACTCACCATCCTGCTGTGACTGTGTAGTGATTAAGTTTGTTTTGTTGCCATAACAACAGACACATTTGATTATGGGGAATTACAACAAATGCATTGTGCCAGGCTCAGCTAAATGTTGTTTATGGCTTTGATTAAATTGCTTTAATGGACTTTTGTCAATTTACACGTGCTGTTCACCTGTAGTTCAACATTTAGAGCAAGTCTCCTTTCTTTTTTTTTCTGTACGAGCTGCACTGAGTTGTTGACTTTTGTAGGCGTTGTCTAGGAATGTACGCCACCATCTACTCACCATAACTGAATGCGAGTCTAATGCACAGGTTTTTTAGACGCAAGTCTCTAAATTACACCCCTCCCCAGTGTCTTAGCATAGTTGACACAAGGCGCACAGTAGCAGCTTGTTCCTTTGTTTAGCTGCTCTGCTACGTGCAGCTTTATGAGTTCCCTGCTATATTTCTTTTTATATATTATATATTTGATTTTTAAAACATGACATAGTATTGTCAATTATTAACTGTAACATAAGAAAAAGAATAAGCAGTGATAACATTCAAGCTGTATGAAACAATATTAAAAACTCCTGTTTAGTCATTAGGCAACCAGCATATCTGATAAGACTTCCTTCTTTGTTTAGTGATTCATAGTTCATCATGTGGTTTAGCATGTGGTATACCCTATCATGTATTTATGGATGTGGTTGCAGGCTCTAAAATAGTCCGTAATTGAAGGAAGGCATCGTTGAAATGAGGAGAAATTACAAGCTCGAGTAGGAGGCAACGAAAAAGACGGCACCAACGAATATTTATGATCCCACCCCCCCCCACCCAACTCGAGCTTGTAACAATGCGGGCAAATCATCACAGACTAATTACTTTGTAAGCACTAGGAATGACATTGATGATGAGGTGAAGCTCTTGATGTGCGCGCTCATTAGCTCTTTTTTCTCAGTGTTTCTCTCACCGTGCCCTTCTGTCTCTGTAGCTCACATCAATGCACACACATCAAAAGTAGCTCTGCTGAGAAAGCTGCCAGACAACTGGAAACAGAACATCTCCTGTGGGTTCAAGTGAGTGTTGGTATCACAGATATATGCAGATAATTAGACTTGACCCTAATAACCCCCTTTATTATTACATTGCTTAATATTTTGAGGTCATTACCTTAAGATTTGGTCACTTCATCACTAATATATATCAAGGAATAGTTCAGTTCTTTTCATCAGTGTCTATTATCGGCTCTGTTTTTGTTACTGGAATCAGTGTTGAAATTTGGATCCACACCAAAGTAGACAGACTTAACTTTTCACTGTGCCTTTTCCTTTCACAGACCATCCAAGTCACTCAATATACTGCACCACCTTCTGAAAAAACTAGCAGGGTAAGTTGTTAATGACACTGATCATCACTGTTTTTGTTTTGTAGATTTTTAGCGCTGATTTCATCTGTTGTCAGTTTCCTCTTTTGTCTTTTGTGCAACAGTTTATTGTGTAATTGTATCATGGGCAAATGCGGATTAATTGAATGTTGTTTCAAAAATTTAAGAAAGGGTTGGGTCTTTTGTTTAAGAAAATGTTTTTTTTTTTTTTTTTTTTTTTTTTTTTTTTATGAAACTTGAGAACATCTGCAGATGAATTGTCTGGGCACATCTCTGTTCACGCTCTGTTTAAGATGATGAAATTTCCGTAGAGTCAAGTCTGACAGCCCGGGGCTAAAGATATGACGTTAGTATGCCCTCGTGTTTGTGCTGGAGGGGTACACAATCGCTTAGTCAACGACCCTCAAAAGATGTGTCACTTAGTGCTTTCTTAAGACTCTGTTCAGCTACATTCCTGTCATGTAGCAGGAAAGTAGAGATCCCTCAGCGCTTCGACGTGTTTCAGTATGTGGGTTTTGACTTTAACACACCCTCAGTGACTTAATTTGATTTTGTAGGTTAGACGAAGGACGGTACCTGATTGTGCACAAAGCGGCAGAACCATTCGTGACCTTATTAAAAGAAGCTACCAGGAAAGTGAACCGGGGAGCGTTCAACCTGCAGCAGCTCCACAGCTCCGTCCCACAGCCCCCGGCCTCTGCCCCCTCGCCCTGGATACCTGTTGATCCAGCTGTGGTCCTGCCCTTCCACCAAGCGCATGGTCGCGTCCCCTGCACCTTCCCACCAAATCCCTTCCAAAAGGTGTGTCCTTGGTTTTTCTTGTCTCTGTAATTACTATATTGACGGTTTACAATGTGTAAAATAAAGTTGATGTGTGACCAGTTGCTCTTCATTGGATAATGTCTGGGATGTCCAATTCTCCGCTAAGCTGTAGTCAGTGTGAGACACTTGACCATTTTCTTATCAGACAGGCTGAACCAGCACATTACAGCAGAGCTTCCAAGTGTCCATTCAAGCTCAAAAACGAACAACAGGAACAACAGAAAACATAACAATATCAGCAGCTGTGGTTTATTGGTATAGACTGAGACATTCATCAGATGCCTGTCTGAAATTCCACCCGAAGATGTCAACACATCTTCTGACTTGTCAAAACACCAAAAGAAAACAACTGTCAATAAAACAAGTTATCAGTATTGTAGAAGTGTGAAGCATGACTTGAATTAAACACCCAGTTGATTAAAGATGTGTTGTCGCCTTCTTTTACCTCGACAGACAACCAGAGACGGGGCGTTTCAGACCAACAACCGAGGAGCCGGACAGTCGAAGAACAACACGGCTGCAGGAGGCAACAAGAAGAAAAAACAATCGAAACGCACAGCTAAGCGTAATAAGTACATCAGAAAGCTCATTCAGAAGTCAGTTTAAAATCACGTGATTTGATTCTGTCATCCATTATTTTACTATGTAGGTAAGGTGAGGTAAATCAGAAGAGGAGCTCCTACAAAGGAAAGGAAAAAAGGGAAAGAATTATCTTATGTGTAAATGTGAATGCTGAAGCACTTTCAACTGTTTACAATCTGTAATTTATGTTTCTTCAGGAACATTTTGTACATTTGGTTATATATGTAATGTTTTGTCTAAAACAGAGGAACAGTAAACTTTGTCTTTGTTCTCATATGAATTTGTGCTTATTGTTTGAACTGTTAAGATATCTCTCTGACAGTCTCCTGAAGATAAAGAGCTCTGGTTATTTGCTATAGTTTGTATGGGAAAAGTTTCTCAAAACTTTTAAACTTTTGCTTGAACTTCAAGTGGCTTCTACTGGAACAGGGTGGAGTGCTAACTGTATGGTGAGGGGGAGGGAAGTTTAGATGGGGGAGGTGAAAGGGGAAGCCTTCTTGTATGACAGAAAAGTCCACACGTCCACACCCATTCCATTGCCTGAACACATCTCATCTCAGTATCATCTCAACCTTAACAACTTAGGTAAGTTCAGTGCGATTCTACATTTTTACATAAAATAACTTGTTTTGTACTTAATGTGAACTGTGCTACATTGAGGTTGAAAGGAATTTTCCAACTTGCAGTCATGAGTCATGAGTTCCACATAATTTCCATTCAGTGCTGTGCTTGTGCTATTTTCTTAACTTTTTTTTTCTGAGTAAAAACTAGTTCCTGCTCTTCATTGTGAGCTCTAACCTGTTTGCTTGTGTGCCTTTGAATGGAGTATGTTGTCATACCAGATCGGTATACATCACTTTTTCCAGGGTGTGACTCCGGGGTTTCCTGCGATGATGTGTGTCTGAATGAGAAGCGACTTGAAAGTTAATCAGTTGTCAGTGATATCTAACCTTTTTACTACAACCTACTCTGCATATGAGTTGATCAAATGGAAATAAATAACTGGTGTTGAACTTTGTTTGACAGTGATTTGTGTGACTTGCACAAAAAAAGCAACAAAACCGAAATGACTTTCTCTGCCTCTGTTTATTAAACGTTATCTGTTAAACAAGAGGCTCAAGTGATTATATCTTGTGACAACATCAACATGACCCCTTGCATAGTTGAGTCAACCAAACCAATGACAAGATAAGAATGAAATTTGATCACATGATTGTTTGGTCCTGACAGTTTTAACACCTTTTCCAGAACCGCCAAGATGGCTATGGTATCAGAGTTTCTCGGACAGCTGTCTCTCAACATTGGGGTAAGCCTATACTTATTTTTTCTTTTGTTTTTTTTCATATTGGAAAGTAAAAACAGTTTTGTTTAAAACTAATATTGTTTTCATTTCTCACTCTTAATCCTCAGGCCCACGAACCCAAGTTTCCCACTGTGGTCCCTGCTTTGGACTTTGACCCCGACAGAGACGCTGCCAGGATAGAGACCGCTATCAAAACTAAAGGCAAGAAACAATACTGTGCACGTCTCTCTTCAAAAAAAAAAAAAGAGAAAAAAGAAAACAAAGGTCAATAGTTGGTTCTGCATCATATGAGATGAGTGGTTGGTATTTGTGAGTCAGCATTTTGGCCTAAAATCTTCTGACCATGCTGGGAAAACCTCCAAGTCTGTGCCTCAATGTTGGCAAAGCTCAGTTCTGGCCAGTGGCTGAGTGCTACTGGCAACATCCTCACCGCTAAGTCATCAACAGCAGCACCACCATTTTGTCTTAATGACGGATATGTTCTGAAAATATTTTGTGACCATGTAACGTGTCAAAGCAAACTCCCAGGCTTTCTTATATTTGTATATATTCTTCAAAAGTTCTTCCTCTTTAGTGAACTATCGGGTCTACAACAGCGCAAACTGATTTCCCATTTTAACATTAAGTCAATCTTTGACTCATCATGAGTCAAAGATTGCCAAAGTAAGTCGTGCATCACTTTAAGCTGATGAATTTTAATATCATATTCTTCTTAATTCCCCTTTTTTTTGTCCTTAAGCCACATGGAGTCCGATCTACTTCTGTGAATTCCAACCCCTTTGTCTCGTTTAATGTGTGTTATATTTGTGTGTCTTTCTTTTCCACATTAACATCAGGGGTGGACGAGCAGACCATCATTGACATCCTAACAAAGCGGACCTACTCCCAAAGGAGAGACATCGCTTTTGCATATGAAAGGAGGGCAAAGAAGGTACATTAAGCCCGGACAGAAAATTATGAAAAAAAAAAAAACCTTCACAGCTCTGATTGTGTAGTGGGACCACAGAGTGGGACACATTCAGTTCGGTCAGGTAACGCTGTTGTATTTTTATATTTTTAGGACATGATCTCAGCCCTGAAGGGAGCGCTGTCTGGTTCTCTGGAAACAGTGATCCTCGGACTGATGAAGAGCACGGCCCAGTACGACGCCTCCGAGATCAGAGGATCAATCAAGGTAAAGGACATGAATTTTATCAGTGGATTCAACTGAAGGATTACACTGCCCTCTACTGGAAAAATGACAGAACATGCTTGTAGATCAGACTCTAAAACTGGGTGACGCATTTCTCCAACTGTCATTTTGAAAATAATAATAATGATTTCTGTCTTGTCAGGGCTTGGGAACAGATGAGGAAACGCTGATTGAGATTTTATGCTCACGCAGCAATGACGAACTGGTGGAAATCAAGAGGGTCTACAAGGAATGTAAGTTCAAAACATCCCAGGTATTCAAGTACATTGTAATGAATCATGTTTCACACATAGATAATTGAACTAAAAGGCTATTGTACAACCGTTACCTTTCTTTATCCATCAACAGTCTTGTGTCTTCATCTTCTTTGTCGATGAACCAGAAATTCAAGAGCTGTACGATTGTTCTGGTTAAAATGAAAATATTATTTCTCACAGTGTTCAAGAAGGATCTGGATAAAGATGTCGCAGGTGACACCTCGGGGAACTTTGCCAAGCTGCTCCTGGCTCTGGTGCAGGTGAGATCTGGAAGCTCCCGTCTTCATTAATTATCCAACACAATGATGTCGACACTTGACCTGAGTCAAGTTTTCTATCTGTGCAGACCAAGAGATCCGATCCATCCTCTATCGTAGACTATGACAAGATTGATCAAGATGCCAGAGTAAGTTGACATTTTGGCTGTATTTCAGATAGTGCAATGATTTCTCCTAAAAGCACCCAAGTGATGCAAACAATTATAATTCCTGCTTTTGACTAATCAATCAAGTCGCTGAAAAATTACTAATATTTCATTGATTCAACTCAGGCGCTCTACGACGCCGGTGTAAAGATCAGAGGAACCGATGTGCCCACCTGGATCTCCATCATGTCTGAGAGAAGTGTACCCCACCTGCAAAAAGGTCAGTTACCGTGTTTTCATGTGAAAATTGTTGATACAAATGTGTTGATATTATAACTTAACAATGATAATAACTAACTTAGTAACTTTAATTTAACTTTCTCTGCTTGTTAGTGTTCCAGAGGTACAAGAGCTACAGCCCCTACGACATGCAGGAGAGCATTATGAAGGAAGTTAAAGGAGACTTGCAAAGGTCCTTCCTGGTGTTAGGTACGTTTATTTATTCATCAGTTATCACCTCTGTTAAGTTCTTGAGATTTTCAATATTTTCAGTCTCTAAGGTGATGACTCTTAAGTAATCATGTATATATACTGATGTAAAAAGTCAGATGCTGGTGAGATTTGCAACTCAAGAAAATAATCCAGTCCTAACACACACGTGTGTAGGATTGTTTATCATTGGTGGATATATTCAGCAAGTTGGAAAAAACTAATGTCTGTGCTAAATAGTCATTACATAACTAGGTTTTCATTATATAAATCACTTCCATCACAACAAATGTAAATAAAATACAGGAATACAAATGTATTATGTAGATAGTATATGCATGTATCATAAAATAATACAAAATGTATTATTTTGGATATTTATTCTGTTTTTTTTTTCCGTCTCAGTTCAGTGCTTTGAAAACAAACAGCTGTACTTCGCCAACAGACTGAATGACGCCATGAAGGTAGATCCAACGATGTTCTCTTCTGTTTTTGTTGAAATGTGGTTATTTTGAAGGGCAAGTTTTTTTTTTTTTTTTTTTGTTTTTTTTTTTTTTTTTTTCGGAGCAGATGTAAAAGGGAAAAAAAGGGGGAAAAAAGTACATCTGCTCCAAAAGAATGAAAGTGCAATTTTGCTGCAGGAACACAAGAATCCAAAGTTGACAAAAGTTATCTTACAAGAGTGTTGCATCAGCTGCTGGAGTTAAGTATAGAACGTGTACAACTGAAAGTAAGTGCTGACTTGTGCTTGTCTGCTCAGAGTAAAGGAGCCAAAGAAAAAATAGTGACCAGAATTATTGTGTCACGTTGCGAAGTGGACCTGAAGAAGATCTGCTCTGAGTACAAGGCCAACTTTGGACAGTCTCTGCAAAAGACTATTATGGTAAGTAAATTATATAGCCTGCCTTTAAGCCTGTTACTGTTTTACATTTAGATTTTTCCCCATCATCCAGCTCCTCTAACCTCTGCTCTGTTTCCGCAGGAACACACCAAAGGAGACTACCAGAAGGCTCTGCTCGGCCTGTGTGGACCAGAGGAGTGAAAGTGAAATCGTCTAAATCAAACCTGGAAAAGGTGGGCTTAAGAATGTGACACATAGAACAAACTCTGCTGCGGAAGCTCATCTTTACCTTTTCCACATACACACAAACATTTAAGCGCAACTTTTGAGGAGGAAGAGGGAGGTTTTTTTGCTACATGAAGAATCTGTATTACATCTTACTTTTGTTATACCAAAATGACAATAAAATTTCTTTATTGGGATATGGTTTCTTACTTCTCTTGTTCCTACTTGATGTTTGCAAAAGATATCCACCAGAGGGCGCTATAGTAGCATTAAAAACAGCTTCTTCTGACCTCCATATCTGGTCCTTAAATAATATTTATTGTAATATATAAAATATATGTATATGGGGGAAAAAAATGAAAATTAATTGTCAAAATATAATCAAATGTTTAATTTCAGATGACATTTTTTTACATTTCATCACTATCCTGAAAATATATACAAACAAATTTATAGATTATTCACACAATATGATAATAGTATGTGTGATATATATAGTGCAGTTGATGCAGTTTATGATTTGTAGTTTGTAGTTAAAGCGACAGCTTCAAATTCAGATTCAAAACTTCAGCTCAGCCATTTTCAATTTGTAATATCTATGACGGAAAACGGGGTACGATGTGATTTAGGCAGCATCTTTTCATACAGATTTTTTTTTTTTTTTTTTTTTATGGGAACTCTTCTTCATTTTTTTTGCACTATGAGGTCCTATCAAGATGATTTAATCATTAGTGTGTTTTTCTGTGTTTGTTTGGTGCTAATATTTTAATTAAAAATGTTAATTTTACCTCCGGCAAAGTTGATTTGCATAGCACTAAACAAGCGTCTATACAGTGTGTTTCTGCTGTTTAGTCTGTGGTCTCTCAGGATGAAATAACCACCACAGTGTTGTCAAGGCATTTCTACTGAAGTATAAGAAGAAGAAGAAAAAAACGGCCCCAAAAGGCAAGATCAGTACTGCTGAACACAGCGATGAGGAAAAGGATGTGAAGGAAAAGCACAGACTTTAATAATCTAATGAAAATAAAGTGGTGTACGGTAACTCAAATATGATAGAAGATCATCTATTATTGGGAGAAATTGCCTGATAAAATAATGCTTCTGTCTAATATTTTCACTGGTTGAGTAGCTGAGGGGAGAAATGGTGTCAAATTTTAACAAGGCGTTGGATTTATGATCATTTTGTAATAATATTGATGAGAACATTAGCCCTTTGTGATGGTTTATGTTTATTGGCAATAAAAAAATAAAATATAGAGTAAAGTAAGGTAAAACAGTATTTTGCAAAGCAGGGTGTGGGATTTATGCGTGAATGTGGTGACAGATTAATCTCTGCATCATAAAGAGGAAAGTACCACCATATTTTTCCCTTTTTTTATATGGATGTACAACATGCTGTTCTGTTCAAGGCCGGCCCATAGGGACCTCCAGCAAACCCAAGGGGAACTCTCTTCTCAATTGAAACGATGCAATTTACTGTCCCAAATGCTGGCACTTCATCATTCAGAGGACTTTAACCCCATGAATGTCAAACATAGAGCATGCTGGGAAGGGAGATGGAATACCTCACATTACCATAACAACTAGAGCCAAATGACAAGCACTCAAAAGCCTAAAAGGTGAAGAATAATACCATATAATCACCCAATAACATTTGAATTTGAGTTGTGATGATATAATGTTTAGAAAAAAGGCACAAAATGATGTGATATACAAATAAGGATCCAGTGGTCTTCCCCGGCTGTCAGTCAGCTGTATCCTGATGGTTTAAAGGTCAAACAAATCCCGGTCTTTTTTTTTTTTTTCCGCTACTTGTCCCAGTTAGATCGAACATGCGGGAAGCTCCCCTGCTTCACCTCGGAGACAAAGCCCAGGCAGAGCTGCAGGCATCCAGCAGCATTAAAGTTTCACAGTACATCTGTATAACTGCTGCCGGCCCGCCAGACATACCAACTGCACACTGGGAAGGTATTAGTTTGTGCTTTTTATTAATTCATCGCATCGAACAGAAGATGCAACTTAGAGAAGCGACAGCTTCTTTAGTGTTTCAGCTCGTCTCTCTCTCATTGACACATCTGAACCTGGATCTGTATTTTTGTGCACAACACCAAAGGGTGTTTAATTATAGAGTAGTGGGCCACCAAGGTCTGCTTTTAATTGTGTGTGTCTGTGTGTGTGTGTGTTTGCCTGCAGCTCTATAGGTTGCAGGCATACTCTAAATGAGAACTCCTACAGGCTCAGCTGGAAGACCTGCTCCCTCTACACATCTACAGAGCCGCGAGAGCCAGAGTTTGATTAATATTTTCTTAATTATCATTATTTAATTCAGCAAAACCACAGCTTTCTTCAATGAAAGCTTGGCCTTTTGTCTGTGTGATGCTTGAATATCCCAGCTCATTAAGGGCATGAAGAGATCCTGTATATGGTAAATAAGAGGCTGTGTCTTCTGCTGCTGCCCCAGGGAGAGCTGGCACCACAATGAAGGACATCCACTTCTAAAGAATGGGCCGCTCCGCTGATGTTTCTCTGCTCAGACCGCAGAGCTGGATCCTCTCCGCCTTTGGCATCGTCAAGACCCGCTTCCTTTTATGCGGCTCAAAACTGGAGACAACAGCGGCAGGCAGATGAGCGATGTGCACTCGTCGTGCCATCAGGCTGCCTCCTTTGTACAGTAGACTGGTGATTGAAACAACATAAGAGAGCAGGAAAAAGGCCTGTCTCCTCTTCTCTGGTTCTGGCTGCAGTGAGTCCACCCGCAAGAGAGGGGAAGGAGAAAAAAAAAAAAACATATCGAGAAGTTTATAAAGGAGCTTTGTGGACACGCAACACAATTTATGTCTTTGAAGAGTTCAGTTTTTGTCATCTTGATGATCCAAAGAGAATCTCAACATGAAAACCAGCTGCTTCATTTCAGCCTCTTTAATGCAGTATTTGCACACAGGTTGCAGTTATTAATTGTACTTTAAATCAGTCATGTCTAGTACTAGTCACAATCCAGTTTGTTAAAACGAACGCCTGGAGACATAACCAGACTTTTATATACTTTATCACATCAGCAGTATTTGATGCTCAGGGCAGGACTGAATGCTGAGTTTTCTCTTTGCTTGAAGCTTCCTCTCTACTGCCACATGCTGAAGGGATGAGAGAGAAAAAAAACCCTGCAGCTGGTTAACCTACACTGTTTCTATCTACATCCACTGTCTCCTCTCCTTCAATCGGCCCCATGGAGACAAATCTCATCTCCCCTCGGTGCCTGTTTTGCCACTTGCTACTCAGCCAAGCAGGGTGTTCGCTAAGTGCTAAGATTGTTGTGCTACACTTGTTTTGATCAGATGTCTGACATATGACCACACAGGGTGTGTGTGTGTGTGTGTGTGTGTGTGTGTGTGTGTGTGTGTGTGTGTGTGTGTGTACATACACATACATACACACACATATATATATACACACGTATGTATACGGTGTGTGTACACTTTAATCTTTTGATGGTGGCTGTATGGCCTCCAGCCAGATGCACTAATGATAATTCTCTGTGAAGTGGTTGTAATGGTCTGGCCCCGGCTTCGGTGGCTCCTCCGTTGTTTGCACATGCCACTGGATCAGTTTGGATGTGTGTACTTTGCCGCGATGATGATAATATACCAAGAACTGCAAAGGGGGAGGACAGTCTTTATCAGGGTGGCATATTAATGTTTATTTACACCATGGCTAATAAGATGTGTGCTCTGCATCTAGGTGAGACAGAATGATGGTGGGTAATTAAACTGCTTTGCTTTAGATTCATCCATTATCCATACTCAAGCCTGCATACATAATGTAATAATGTAAAATAAGGCTTGTTGCAGCAGCGCACGAGGTGACCATTCGCTGGTGTTTTCATCCTCAGAGCGAGGCGTAAATCAACATGCTTGTGTCACAGCTGACAAAATGTATAGAGATCGTCGTGATAAATTTAGAAATTGTCAAAATATGTATTCAGAAGCGAGAAGTGAGATACGACCCCTTTACATAATGCAGTTTTTTTAAAAGGGCAAGTCTCGTTTGTGTTTTTTTTTTTTTTTTTTTTTATCAGTGTTTAGCTTTCAACCTGTTGGTGGTTCTGGATTGACTGAGTGGGACTCTAATCCATGTTGTCACGACGCTTAATCCCATCTAAGGCGAAGCCAGGCCCTGTCATCAACGTCCTTGTCAAACTGGCCACTGGACTCCATACGCACACACACACACACACAAACACAGCCCTCACCTTCATGCAAGAGATTGAAATCAGCCAGGCAGACACTCAAGCATGAACCAAATGTCAGCGAGAAGCCACAGGGAGAGAAGAGGAGCCCATGTTAATTATTACAGAGAGAAATCATACTATTCCACCTGCAAGACATGGCGTCCAGGATATCTACGGATCATGAAGTCATTTTCTTTTTTTTCCCTCTGGGGATAAACCAAGAGGAGACACAATTTCAATGAGTAGGTCTTTAAAGACAGTGATTAACTTTGTGATAGATGTGTTTTGTTTTGTTTTTTTTCCTCCTTTTTTAAGCTTTTGCTTATCACATTATGAAATTGTGTTGTGTGTACCTCTATAAAGTCAATTATAATAATATTTTACGAAAAGAAAGAAAATGGTAGTAGATCCACTGAAAGATCCGTAAGTAAGTAAGTGAGTAAGAGGAAACTGCAGAAATGCTTTTGTTCATCAAAATGTCACAGAATTACAGATATTGTTTGAAGCCAGGCTGCGAAGCTCTGCCTCCTCTTGACAGGAGAAATGCAAAGTTTTTTTGGAAAGGTGTCTACAAATTTCTTTTTCCTCGGCACCGCTTCTCTCTCATTTGATTTTTGAAAGTGAAGAGAAAGAGAGAGAGGAGGGGGAAAAAAAAAAACAGCCTTCTGCCTTCTTCCTCTTCTGACAACACGTTTCCCATGTGACACTTAACCTTTGGAGATTTCCCATTCTCTCTGATCATTCACTGTTTGGTTCATGTTAATTAACCCTGGGGCACAGCAGAGAGTTGCAGGCTTTGAAGCAGAAGGAATGAAAAAGATATATATATAAAAATAAATAAATAACATAAAATAAGAAAGAAGTAAAAAGAATTTTTTTTTTTTCGTTGTTTGCTGTTTTTAATGGCGGTTAATTTCCCAATGTATGTGAGAGTCTTGGTGGTGCCAGTGAGGATAATGTGCAGCGTGGGTGCTGGAAAAGCATGGAAGATGGTTTGTGTTTGTGTCCCTGTCACTGTTAGTTCCTGTCCCTGGGAGGAAGTTGGCCAGAGGAGCCTGACCTCCCTCAGGTGGCCATGGATATGGAAATCAGTTCAAAAATAGAACACAAGATGGTTTTTGGAACCTTCAGTTTCCCTGAAAGACAGAAAGAAAAAAAAAGGATTTTTTTTTGTCCGTTTCTTTTGATTCGTTTTGGCTCCTGGCAAAAATGGTCTTTTCTGTACTTTGCTTGAAATACACAAAGCACGTTTCACATTTCAGTGTGAAAAGTGCCACTGGTGGCAGGCAGAGCAATATTGCCTGAGCCCAAAGAATATGCTGTGCATGTGAAATTATTTTGTTAACCATTTCGCTTCTCCCATCTCGTCTCTTCTGGATTAGCCAAGGCGCCGTGGCTCAGAGTGAAGAGCGTGATGATCTAACCTTTGGCCTCTTGTGCCTCTTGTTATCGACAAGTGTAGTAAACCAAAATATATATATATATATATATATACACGCCATCTAAATCAGTCAGGTGACATACAGCACATTTACTTTTGAATTCAGAGCATGCTCTCTTAAAGCAGCAATGGTGTTGAAATCCACCGCTTCCTAAACAGTGGAAATATTCATGAGGAAAATCCGCTGGAGAAGAAGATGCCACAGCACAACCAGAGGCTTTATTCTCCAGGTTCTCGGGGGCAAATCTGTTCCTGTGCTTCTTTCTGACGCTTGTCTAAAGCACATAACAAAGACAGGAAGTATGATTAGCCATGGAGAATAGGAGTACAGTGCTCCCTCCAGGATAAGTCTTGAGGTGGGACTGATCAAAGCTATGCCCAGAGACAGAGAGAGACTGAACCAGCACTTTTCAGTGGCCATCTCTGCCTTAAGACACAGCAGGGGGGGAGGCTCTATACATATTTCCCTTTCAATGCGTGTACTGGAAAGTTGTTAATATTTAGTTACAACAGAATACAACAATAGGTTCAAGACTACTGTATCTATTTTTAAACTTTACCTATAGCAGAAACGGTCATTTAGCTTGTTTTAGTTTTTTTTTTTTTTTTTTTTTTTGGAGTTTGATTGCAGTGTTCTGCATTTCAAAGCTTAAATTTTATGTTTGCAATTTTAACATCATGGATGTTAGTTATCCTCGGCTTCCCTAATACTTTGCTAAGCAGTGTCGCATATACCAAGTTTACTAGCTGTGTTTCCTTTCAAGTTCACCCAGTGTCTTTTAGTGGCAGAGAATAAGAGATGCAGGTATATTCAGTCGGCCTCGGGGCTCGCGACTGGAAACACAAGGCTCTGGCTGGTAATTGAGACGGCCGGAGAGTGACGAGAGACCTTCATTATATCTGGTGGTTAAAGCCGACTTCTGTAAGACTACTAATATCAAAAGGATGGCTTTGATATCGTGGCCTCAAACATGTATAGGTGTTGTGTGACAGCTGCCAGCTGCTTTGGAATTCCTTGTTTTTTTTCCCTCTGTTGGAAATTTCTCCACTATCATCATAAATATTTGATTTTTCTTTGTGCAAAACTCCCCGTATACCTACAATACGCAACGTTTTCATGCATGTTCACACTCGACCCTATTTTCCCCTCTTATATTTGTTAATGTTCTCTGGTACCTTGTCTTTTTTATGTCATTAACATACAAAGTGAAGTGAAGAAAGTTAGCCAAAAAAAACATATTTTTATGAATGTGTTTATGTTTGTTCATTTACATACCAACGCTTCGTATTCCTCAAGCATAGCTTAACTCACACACTGTTTATTAATATATTGTTAACTCTTTGGCAATAGCCAGACAACCGTCAATATGCGTATTCATAAAAGCACAAATTTGAATTTCTGCCTCGGCCTGTAAGCCTCTAAACTAGGAGACTAAATATATACTTACATTTTATTTCAAAGAGAAAAAAAAAAATCCTCTCTGGCAAAAAAAGGCTGGCTATGAAGAACTTTACTCAAGGATAGGAAGCACATCATTAAAACGGGAGAGAAATATTAAAAAGGGGGGATATGAAAGTGTGAAGATCTACTCGCCTTTGGCTACTCTGACTCGTTTCAAAAACATCTTGAGATCTTTCCCTCCCTCAGACCTGCACTCTCCCTTGTTATTTGACTTTATTTGCTGGCTTCACACTGATTTGAGCTGTGTAGTTTGCCACTAAATAATCAATCACATAAGGCGCTATAAAGGGATTCCTATGAGGAGGCTCTTTTCTCTCTCTCTTTTCTTTTTTTTTTTACCTCATGCAGCATAAACACAAGTCTGAGTGGAGGGCACAAGTGCCGTAGCCCCTTCATGTCGGCGCGACACCTCAGATACCAGTGGCCTGGGTCGGCCTAATTATAAAACACAGGCTTATATGAAAACTGAAGGAGAGAGTCGCCTTTATCAAAGTGTAGGTATGAGGTAATTACCTGTTTTTTTTTTTTTTGTTTTTTTTTTTGCCGTCCTGCGTCTTGTCTTTTGTCTCTCATCATCCGTGACATGGACGTGCACCATGCTGTCAACCCAAAGACCAAACGATGAGCCATGAGTAAGGGACATTAACACATTACTCCCTGCTCCCTCATGGATAATGGAACAAGGTTTTTCATTTGAATGATAAACAAAATGACTTGGAGACACTGGGAAGATCACTCGCACCTGCCCCTCCCTGCTTCCCCTCTATCTCTGCTTCCATGCAAAGCTGTGTATTATGCAAAACAAAGGGGTGAGGTTTTTTTTTTTTTTTTTTTTTTGGCGTCCCCGTGAACTCATCTTGTGTATCTCCCAGGCATTTTGGACAATTATGAGTCAGTAGAGGTAGCTCAAACCTTGCTAATGTTATGCAGTGTTGTGTTCGCTGTCCCTATTATCAGAGCACAGCGACTTTCATCTGTAAAAAGTTTCATCTTCACCAAATCTTCTGTTCTTCAGATTAGCATAGTCTTGTAACCGAAGCCCTTAATCATAAAACAACAAAGCGTAAATGTCCTCGCTGTGTCCAGGGTGATAAATAATTCTGGACCTTGTCAAAACAATCAAATCAAATAAGAGAGGAGACTGAAAAAAACAGAAACCGAAAGAAAAATTGATGCACCAAAGTATACAAAGTAAATATATATTCATTTGTACGGGAAGGAACAGCAGCACATAGCTGCAGTGCTGTTTATTTTCATTTATGAAGACTTTCAATTCAAAACAAACTGAAGTTATTTTAGTTTATTTTGCTGCCAATAAACAGCTGGGGGGGAATGTTGTTCTGCAGTGACGCTTACGACTGAAAAAAGGTATTTCAAGTCTCCCGAAATCTACAGCAGAGCGGGCTCACGTAAACGCCGCCATGCTTGAAGAGTGACTCCTCAGAACTGAGTCTAAAAAAAGGAGCATTGTATATATATTGGTTAACATCTTTTAACGGCAGCTACAATTAATGTGTGAAGCTGCGCTTGAATCCCACTTTGTGCCACATGCACCTGCCAATCACGGTGTTTGTAGAGTTAGATCACAGTGTTGTGTTGTTGTTTTTTTTTTCTCCTACTGTATTCAGCTATTGTGTGTATTTCCACCGGTGGTATAAGGGGGAAAAAAGGAATAGTATTTACTAGTGTTTTGAAGATGAGGTGGAGCTGCGCATGCTGTGCAAAGATGTGCAAATTGCAAAAAAGGAATAGAGGAGTAAAAAAGGGGGAAAAAATGCAGCATTGGAGAAGCAAACTGTGACTTTAAACTGTGTGTTTGTGTATAAGTCTTTTTGTGCTCTGAAAGACTTGTGTGCCCGTTGCTGTTTCGCCATTTTGTGCTTGTTTGGAAAAAGGAAAAAAAAAAGAGAAATTCAACTCGGCCTTATGCAGTTCAAATTCACAAGTATTCTGATTATTTTGGCCACAGACGAAAGAAAAAAGAAAAAAACCTCTTCCTCCGAATTTTACCATTTGGGAGATTCTTGTACCTTTTAGCCAAAATGTTCTGTTTAATTGACTTTCAGTGCCTCTCTTCATGTCTGATGGAGCCTTTGGTGTGTATCTCGTCCTACAGGGAATCTCTGCAGTTCAAGCTTTCACATTTCTCCAGCGGTTACGGCAGCGTATCCAGAGATGTGCCAATCCAGACGTTTCTCACCACCTTTCAGCCCACGAGGCACAGCCACAGACACGAGTCCCTCATCAGGACACACGCCGCCGTCTTTTATCAATGTTGACCAGCCAGACTCCTCGTGGCTCCTGCTCAGCTTCATCTGGGAACTTGTTCGAATCCCTCTTCTTTATCATCTCAGGTCAGTAGATGTACTACACTACCACCTTGAGAATTATAACAAAGGAAACACACTGAAGGTATGTAAAGAGGAAAACACAATGAACCTGTTTTTTTTTTTAAATATTACTTCCAGTCGACAAGTTCAAACTCTTGATTGTCCCGAGGATGTATAACCGTCTTTGAGATAACTGGATCTAATCAGAGCTGACATCATTTCAGTTGTTTCTAATCACAATAAGGGAGGTGAGGATTAAAAAGATAAAACATAGGCTTTTATGTATAGGACACTTTGCTAATTAGATGGATTAAAATGTGCTCTGTGACGGGAATTAATTTGCAAGTGAATGGCGGTTAGTAGGCAAACGTGTATAGCAGATGACACGAACCCCTCAGGGTATTCCATGGTTAGTTTGGTACAATTTAGAAATTACACAACTCGTTTACTAAATAACAGGCTCATTTTTCCCTGAACTGCATTCTTTAGCGCCTCACTGTCACTTGACTTTCAGATGTGTTGAAAATAGGTTAGTCTATTCCAGTGAATGAAGCCTCCTGGTAGTACCACTCACTGCAGTAATAGATAGCCATTTATAATTCATGAGGTGGCTAGTCCCCCAAGTTAATTTTGCCCAAGGCACTGTTTACTTCTGCTTTGTACTTTGTTTAAAGTCAGTTGTTGACAACTCTTGTACATGTCAAACTATCACCGCTAATAATTGCTTAAGGAGATAGAACTTTTGCAAATGTTGGTTCCACCAGAGGTATATTCGCCTCACCCTATGCAGAACTTCTTCAGATGAATTTTTGATTCATCTCCTTCTCGCTCTTGACAAAAAGTCCTCTGTAATTCAAAGCAATAGCTGTAAGAGAAATTATAAAAAAGAATAATGTAGTATGCTCTCCATAACATCCTAGTTTTCATATGAAATAGGAAACGTCTCTCTTACTCTCTCTCTCTCTCCCCCTCCTCTGCCACTACCCCCCTCTCTTTCTTCCTTCAGCTCTCTGACTTTCTTCTTCGTTGTCGTCTTTTTTTTTTTGCATATTGACCAAAGAAGGACTGAGCTGCTATGATGACTGTCACACGCTGCAGATTGACTGAATCTATTGTAGGAGAGTAAGGGCCTTGGGCTCTACCTCTGTGGGTCAACCCTGCTCCTTTCTCTCTCTCTCTCTTTCTGTGTGCAGATAGCAACAATCTCTCAATACAAGCAGTCACTTGATTAGTGCCAATTATCCAGACTGTCACTTTCCCTGGTGAGGGTGGCCCAGGATGCACCCCGTCCCCCACACTTCCCGTCTAGAGCGGACGTGCACTAAAAGTCTGCGCTCATAGCTGTAGGCTGTGGGAATGATTTCAAATGCAGAGACGGAGTGAAGGGAGGGAGATGGGAGGAGGGGGGTGAATAAAAGAAATGCGGGAAGCAAGTTCTGAGTTTTGACAGTGTGATAGCATTGACTTCCGAGACAGTTACAAGGGGAGTGTCATTTCTCCCACAAAGATGTCTCCCCAGGGCTCCACCATCTTCCATCAGTCAGTCAGTCACTAGCTTAATATTCAGCTGTACACTGTCTACAGGACCCAACTGGGTTACATTCACTAAGGTATACAAAATTCAGTTGTAAGTCTGTTGGTTTTACCCTAAACCAGAGCTACCAACTTAAATATAAATGTGCTGAAATGTAGCACAAGTATTAACAATAACATTAATTTGTCTAGAGCATAATTCATGCGGCCTGAAACATAAATTTCTAGGCGACATTTGGATTCCTGAAGGAAGGAAGCCCGTAAATCTGCGAAGCCCGTAAAATCAAATCGAGTCCAAACGTGTCAGCAGCAGGTGCCAAACTTGAACAAACACACCAAAGGAAAACAAAGGAAGGGCAAGAAGATATTAAAACAATGCCATGATTGTACTCGAATGATAAATTCAGCCGATGACTTTCCACAATCTGCTCAACAAACTTTGCTTTAAAGAATGTGAAGAAATTATCTTGTCCTCACTTCCTAAAAACTCTCTTTATTTAAATACCACCAGTCAGATCAAGCCCATTATCGTCTCACCCCTGCTCTGATTTTTCAGAAGTCACCATTTTTTCTTGGCTCTGCACTGCTGCACTGCACTACTTTTTCCATAGTATCTTAAAAAAAAAAAAAAAACAATAACAGCGTGTTGGAGCCCCTCTTTAAACAGCGCTGCTGTGTATTTACCAAACTATTTCTCGCCGCTTTCATGTTGTTACTGTGTCTCTTGTAACTTCTCAGTATTCAGCGGCAGAAGACGAAGAAGCAGCAGCAGCAGCAGTGAGACGCAGAGCTCCTCTAAACAGCAGAGGTTATCCTCAGTATTGGATGTCTGCAGGGGAGTAAACACCATTGGAGTGCGAGTGAATATTTTGTATTTGAGAGGATTATTAATTATTCATGCCTGCCTCATTGTGTATGATGATGTGTCAGGATGTTTGCCAATAAACAACAATATTCCTTGTAGGATTGATCCAATATGAAAAGTTGTTGAGCTAGTTCCTCTCAGTGTGAAGAAGTCTGACGAATGCAGTATGTGGGAGAGCTGCCACTAGTACTTATTTATGGAAATATCAATATTGTATCATAATACCGTATCCTCTCCTCTTAGTATAAACAACACAATCAAAAGGGTGCTTAAAATCTGGACTGTGAGATTTCCGAGGCGTTAATGTGAGGATTAAGGAAGATGTGAAACCACTGTATACAAAGCTGTGTAATCAAATCGATTTGAGGCAAGAAGGTAAACTGGGTCAGTGTGGTGCTGGGATTGGCAGAAAAGTACACACGGAAGAAAACACTAAAAGAAAAAAAATACCCTGCACCTTTTTCTTTCTGTTTTTTTTTTTTTTTTTTTTGAAGTGTTTATTCTGCTCAAACCGAGACGCTAACTAAGTGTAGCACACCCCAGTGATCCTGCTCATCATTCGCTCTCAGTGCAGAGTGATAAGCCTGGTGTGTCTATGTAGGAGGAGGAGGAGGGAGGAAGGGAGGGGTGAGTTTGTACTCTCTTTCATGGTAGTGGTGCCCCCCTCCCTGCCGCCACCATCTCCATGTGACGCCCCGGGGAATACATCACCACATGGGCAGGACAGCAGACCGGCACGGGCGTTATAATTGCCATCTCCTCCTAGTACACATTGTGCACTGTGGAGCACGGTGATTAAATCAAAAAACTCTCTCTGCATCCCCGGCTCTTTACCTCGCAGGCAAAACAGCAGGCTCCTCTGGGATGGGGGGTCATCACGGCCCCCTCTGTGTTCTGTGATCTTTACAAAAAAAAGGAGGGGAGTGCAGTCTGCTCGCTATTATGCATCAATACCGAATTAACAAAAATAACAAGAAAACAAACCATGAAGGAATTAATAGGTGTAAAAATCAAGATTGGTCCGATGATTTCCGTATCTACGACATTCACATGAAATGATAAAAATAAATATTTGAAGTACTGTGGGTGAAAACTAAATTGCAATTTCATGCTGTGGAATAACGCAACTTCTTAATTATTATTGTTATTAACATTTCTATTAGAGGCTTCCTTCTTCTTTTTCTTCTTCTTCTTTTTTCTTTAATTTCTGATCAAACACCAGCCAGTTTGAGCTCATCCTCCATCATTAGCATCCTGATTTAAATGTGTCTGTGATCATTAAAATAAGAGATAATTCACCTGGAGCCATAAAGAAAATTAGAGCGGGGTTTTTACACAGAGTTATCGTCCTTGGACAACCTGCGCGTACACACAAAACAGACTATTATCACTTGGGTTAATGGCTTTGTTAATTTGAAGACATTAACAACTGCTCGCCTGTCCCCAATGAATGTGTCATACAAGGCGAGCCTTGTATTGTTAAATGGGTTGCTAAGTAGATTGATTCCTTCACTTGCAAAGCACAGCACTGATGTAGGCAAGCGGGTTAATTAAACATTTACACACAAACACCCAACAATCTATTGTACTCCTTTAATTTATGACATCAATATGCACTTTCATCAGGATTTTTTGAGAGCATATGTTTGCTCGCTCCATCCTAATTGGCACCATGCCGGCTTTACTGCAGTGCTGTTTTTTTTTTTTTTTGGAGAGGTGACTGGGACTCTGGAGCTCTCTGCACTCACTCATAATAGGGACACGGCAGAGTCCCTCCACAGAGCATGGAGACGCTCGGATAGAGATTCAAGCACCTGCAACCCACACCTCCACCTCCACTCCTTTTCATCTCCGGCACCAAACACAAGCAGAGGAAGCATAAACACTGACTCCTAATCAGCTTCTTGCCTCCACCGCTCAACTCTCCTTAGTGCGCACACACACACACACACACAAATGTAATTGTACACATTTGTACACACACACATGCACAGTCCACCACAGAGATTTCATCACAAGGCGTTGATGAACAAATGTAGAAGTGAGCTCCACACCTCCTCCAAAAGAAATTTTCCTTTTCTTCCTTCTTGTTGTGAAAACTCTTGGGGGTCATGAAAGACGAGAAAAGTTCTCGTGTTTTTTTTTCTTATTTTTCGAAGAATTTCTACGTCTGTGAGTGCAAAGTGGGATTTGGGCCAGAGGCATCAGTGGTTTCCATCTTTCATGTATCCTCTGCTGACAAAAACCGAGCTGACAGGAAAGCAACGAGGGAACAATCAATCACCTTTCTTCTCAACTTTCTTTTTTTTTTCTTTGGCCCACATGTGTGTCGGTTAATTTGTTAACACTGGGGTAAGAAAAAAAAAAAAAAGGCTTTTTTTTTTTCTTTTCTTTTTACTTGTCTTCAGTGGTTGTCTAAGTGATGGAGCGTAACACTCCTGCACTGCAGCAACAGTGAGCAATGATGAAT
>CM028921.1:8047500-8070000 GCA_016801845.1 Polydactylus sextarius
TTCCCAGAATGCAGAGGAAGTACCGCGGAAGCACCATTATTTTCACAAACATAATCACATTTTGTTGCAACAGTTGCACCCCACAAAAGTGCCCGAGTTCATGTTGTAATGTATTCACGAGCGATCGGAGCCGCATGGGCATAGAAGTCAAACCTGGGAGATCAAAACAGAGAGATGGGTTTTAAGTTCACGGAGGCTGATTTATTTTTCTGCCACTAGGGGGAGGCATGCTCCTCACAGGTCTCAACCATGCAGAGCAATAATATGCAGCTATAAAGTACTGATGAGATGGCTCAGTGAATACTTATGAAGAGTCCTGGGTTAGATTCACTCTCACAACCTTGGTCAACTTATTCAAAATGCTCTCACTCCAGTTTATAGTCCATGTATAATGAAACATCCCGAGCACCAATCATATAATTACCAACGTCTCAAACTTGAGTGTTCATTCAGCTCGAGTTCCTCCAGCCTTTCAGATTCCTCTATCCATCAGTGATGTGAAAAACGTCAGCTCCTCCATTTAATATTGTTTGTTTTGTTGTTTGTCAACACAACGGAGGAGATGTGCTTTTCTAAAGCTCAGTGTTAAAGAGGCACCCCCGAAGAAGAATACACACAGTGTTGCCATGGCGCCTATTGATGTGCAAATGTTTTCATTTAAATATTTTTAAGAGGATCAGCTCAGATTACGCCAAAGTTTGACAGAGATAATTCGATGGCTTGTGTAGCAGCTTTGTTTGTGGAGACCATCATTCAAGGCACGTCAGACCACCTTCACAAGCCTTCATAGCCTTTTTAATGAAGTTTACTTTGAGAAATAGGCCAGAGCTAGTATCTTTTCTCCATGCTTGGCTATATTGGGGAAGTCTGCTCAGACTTCATTTGAGGAAAGGTGTTTTTAAAATTGCAACATGTCCTCTCATGCACCGTTAAGAAGCTTGTTGATTGGTAACAGTAACATGTCGCTACTGTAAATTCTTGCATAAATAGAAAAGTTTTAGTTAACACGCTCTCTCGTGCCACTTAACATCGCTGAGAGAAAAAAAAAAAAATGCCAATAAGCCGGTATAGTAGCATCCAGCGGACATATTTGATCTTATTCTTGCATTATAGATAAATGCACCATGGAGACCCCCCAGTATTTGGGACAAGGGAGAAGAGCTTAAATATTTATGCCTAAGCCTCTGGAGGCCCGCTATTAGTAGTAAAATGTTTTACTTTCTGGGGCTGTCACTCTGCTCTGGCTCCCATTAACAACAGGGCTGACAGGGACCTCTGGGTCAAACACTTTGAGGCAACAAAAGACCCTGATGAAATCACTCAGTGAGACCCAAATTACTTCTGTGTCATTGCTGAACAATATTTTCTCCCCAAAGCATTCCTCCTTCTGTTAACGCCATGACCCCTTCCACTGCATATGGAAAGGATTGTTTGTCTATAACACTGGGGGATGGAGATGAGGAGAAGTTCATGGACAATGTTTCTGGCGATGTTAGCCCCACCGCGAGCAGCGAAGCTCCCCTCCCTCTGTTTTGTTGCGCTTTGTGAAAAAAGTTGATAAAAACAGGTTGTAAATGGAGATGGGCAGTTGGAAATGAACATGTTGGGGTGGAGCAGTGAAGCGGGAAATCCAAATATACAAGACCTCAAAGAAAACTGGCAAAAGCAGAGAGCAAAGCCCTGGGGACGCAGTCAGTGACGCACTGGAATTCAAACTATAGGAGCAAGTGAGGACGTTGTCCTGAAATATTTATAAATATATAATATTTTTACTTAATTTAACCCTGCGTGAAGTGACTGAAACTCATTTTCCCCCTGTCTATCATTGGCACTTGCAACAACAACAATCTAAAATAACAAATTTGTATTGATGTGGTGTACATGTTTATACTCTGAGCTGAGAAAATAAGAGCACACGGTCTAAATTCTATATTTGATCAGGCTCTGTTTGTTATGAACTTAACTATGAACAAGATACTTAAGATCGCCGTCAGGAAATCCTTCAAGAAGTATCAACATGCACATTGTTTTCATCCTGAGAGAAGATTGACAGTCGAAGCTTGCTTTCAGAAAGCCACGCAGTAACGTTAAGAGTGGCACAATCGGATGAGACTCAAACAGTATCAGAAAAAAAGAGGGCCTGGAATGGAATGAGCAGGCAGGGAAGCTTCAAATCCCCTCTTCAACCCTAAGTGGGTGGTCCTTTCACTGTGGGTAACTGTGCAGTCGCCAGGCATTCGCACGGAGGTTTTGAGGATGACTGGCTCTCCAGACGCAACATTCAGCGTCCCAGGCCCATACATCCACAGAATTAGATTCATGCTACACTGACTTTATTTAAGCCAAGAGTCCTGGCAGTGGCAGCATTAAATGACAGCCAGTTCTCTGGGCCTTTTCTCTGGATTAAAGGATGATTCAGGAGAGGAAGGCAGAATGGCTTAAGAAAGAATTCACTTTGGGGGAGAAAGAAAGTCCATAGTTTATCTGAAAAAAGTAACTGAGACCTGCAGAGGTTGCCAAAGTGTATTGAACACCGAGGACATGTGTGAAGATTGACAGAGAAAGATACATGCGCTCTCACCCCAACCAATGTCGGCTTGTGTGTATATTCAAATATTTCAAAAAAAATACCCCATCAGGTATAACAATGACAAAAAAAAAAAAAAAAAAAAAACGCTGCACCATTTGGTAAAGAAAAAGAAAATATGATTTACTGATTATATTACACTTTTTTTCCCTCATTAAACCTAAAACTAAAACTTCTCATTCACAAATGCTGCAGTGTAGTTTTTTTTTTAAGACCCAATTTCATTGTTAAACTTCTGTCACTTGTTCTATACCTTTACAAATAAAGTAATAGATCAAACAAAAGGTCAAATTAGACCATTTTTTATATTTACCATCAATAATCACCATATTTGTTATTTAGATGATTTCACCAGCACTTTTTTTTCCTTCAGTAGTCAATATCTGAACACCACCCAGACCTTGTCATGAAAAGCAGCCAGCCTCAGAGAGAACTGTTTAAGTTGGCCCCACAAGTCATACATTTCAATGATTTCAAAGGGACCTTCAATTAAAAGCTACAAACATGTCTTTGGAATGCGAACTAACACAATTAAAAGTGCTTCATGAGTGTATTAGAGGAATAAGTTGTGAATTAGCACTTTGAATACACAATGCTGTTTTCATTCCCGAACCCTTTCACTCATTGAAGAAGCAGAGGGAAAGAGGTCTTTTTGAAGTCAGTCGGTTCTCTTTCTCTCTTTTTTTTTTCTTTCCTCCCTCTGAGCAAAAGAAGATTGAGTCAGCCTAATCTGCTCCTTGTACATTTGAATGTCTTCTGCAAAGAGCTCATCCTGGCTGCTTGATAAAGGCCCAGGTGCAGAGACAGTGGCCGTGCCTAACTTCGTCTCTGTGGGGGCTGTAAATCACGGGGGGAAGCCCACCCTTTGAAGATACAAGCTTGCTTTCCCCGCTGATTTGTGGCCAGAAGGGCAAGCCCTTTTTCAGCCCCCTCCACCCTCTTGCACAACGCTCTGGCCGAAAACCAGTGAGGGTGTCAGAAGGCGGTAGACTCATAACTCGTCGATATGCTTGAGGACCCTCAATCAGGCTGCGCAACACACACACACACACATAAACACTCCATGCAGGATGAAGCAGGGCTCCTCACTGTCATAGGTCAAGTGGAAGGAAACTTGATTTAGTCACAGACGGAAAATCACACACAAACACAAACATTTACTTCCCTCTTGTAAGAAACACCAATAATTACTGTTTATGAAGTTTCAAACACAGGTGTTGAGCTGTGACAAGAAGAGCTGTGGTCATTACTCTTTATAAAGAATTAAACACAAAGGAAAGCAGCATTTTTTTTCACTTATATTTACCTGAAATACTCAGCATGTAAATTGCATCTAAGACTTGTAAATCATTCAGCGCTTCAGGCCCCAAGACACAACATCAATTACTCTACTTTCAGACGTTCTTTCTTTTTTTTTTTTCCATAAGATGTGCATCATCTAACTGGTATGAGTAAACACCATAAGATGAGCTGCCACGTTGCACAGTGTAAAACAGATTGAAGAGGCCACATCACACTTTACTCTGATTCACTCTTTGGCCTTTTGAGCTTTTCCCAACAAGGCCAAAGCCAGTAATCCATGACACACAAACACACACTCACAACACTTGCTTTGCTTTTCTATTTGCCACTACAGTGCCATCTAATGATGCCAAAGAAAAGAAATTAGCCGACCATTGCACGCTCCCTTTGACAGAGTCATTAAGGTGGCCAGCGTGGAGCTAAAGCGAAGCCCCTGTGAAGCTCACTGTGACACACAAGGCTTGCATTCCTCTGTTTGTTATTTAGATCCTTATTTACACTTGTTGTCAGAGACAGGCTGGAAGCACAGCAGTGGTTTCCTCTATGGGCCGGGTAACAATGACATGTAGGGAGCAGCCCAGTGAGGCATTTAGCCCAGCCCTGCCCCGTCTCGAGAAGTTTACTGCCTGTGATTCAGAGACTTTCTCTCCCCTCACACACACACACACACACACACACACACACACACATCTTCTTCCCTTGCTCATCTCTAATGTCAAGTTACAGTATGATTTCAGGTCAAAAATGAAACCTGGCGCTTAACTTTTAAGTCTTTCCCCTTGAAAATGATTCCTTAATCAGAGATATGGTGACACAAAGCACAGTTGGTCAACTTTAAAACTAAATAACTCAAAAAGTAAAGTAATTCTTTTCCGTCTGCTCCACTCTGCAGTTCACAGAACGAGAAAAAAAGAAAGATGGATGCAGCAAGCTAGTGATGTTCATTTTGTGGTTCTTAAAGTGCTGCCCTGGCTCTTTCATCACATTTCATCATTCTGTGCTTTTGCTAATGAATTTAATGACCCAAAAAAGAAGAAGGAGAAAGAGAGAGAGAAGTCTAAAACGAAAGGAACACCACTTTTTCAATGTATCATCACAAAAACTGCCACACACATTGGGGCTGGTGTGGACACAGTTTTGAATATGAATAAATATCAACTATTTGGGGAAACTACGACTCTGACAAGTTCAATTTGTGTTTGCATAATAGCAATAAGCTGTGTGTCGATTATTTTTTTTTTCAACTTAACTTTAATTTCCTCCCCAAAAAAAAAAAAAAAAAAAAAAAAAAAACTAATCAACAAGAGATAAAATAATATAATTATAGCTAGAGGAACCACAGAACCTTGAAAGCTTTCTTAATGACAGTGCATTACATCATTCATAAAGAACCCCCCATTTCCCACGTGTATTGGTGACTCTTACCATCGTTACCATTTAGATTAATGAAGTGTGCGATTTATGATAGGAGTGCGCAAAAAAAAAAAAAAAAATCACAGTTTAGAAAGTGGTGTTATCTCAGCCTTGTATGGGTGTGTGCGCCCATTGTGACCTTTTTGTTTGGCAACTTCCTGAGCCAGACAAGCAGTGTGTTCGGAGGTATCAGCAGCTGTGTGCTACGTGCCTCTGATCCAGGCAGCTATTGACTTCCTGAGATTTGAATTAATTACTTGCTTCACAAGAGAAACTGGATTGCAGTGGAACCCCCTAAGAAGTCCACTCATTCTTAGGGAACTGCCCCATGGACTTGCAGATGGTTTCACTGAGATGTGCTTTCCCATAGAGAACAATTACACAGGGGATTGTGGCGCTGGTATAAACCTGGAGCACATAGTCTCCATTCTGAACATTTCAAAACAGCCATAGGGGAGGTTTGTGACTTAACATAAATTAGACCACCAGGGAATGGGGAGATCTGAAGTGGCGGAAGGGCGATATTGCAGATAAATGCGCTGTGCTGAGAGCTTCTGCAGAAACAGAAAATTACACCGTGACACCTTGGAATCGGATAATAACCACATTAAAGCTTTTTAATGTTTGATAACCCTGAGCTCTGTGACCTTTTCTAGACATATAACCCGTTGCCTTGCTGGTTTTTTGTCAGTGATCTTTGGGTGTTTTCACCCTAAGAAAGGAAACAAGTGATGAGAGCAATTAATGATGTGAAGAAACAATTACAGTTGATACTTTCGGGAGGCCTGCGTGTAAGTCTGAAAGGGATTAAGTTGCTCCCGCGTTTGTATTCTGCTTACTTTCAATTGGCTCAAGGCCTTGTGTTTGGTCTTGTCAGTGCCAGCGGCCCTGTTTCCCAGTGAAGAGTACACTTCAGCTGTGATGAAGTATCCAAGAACGCAGAGGTTACCAGTGGCTGCTAATTAACCTCACATTGTGTTCACTAACAAAGAAACAAAGGAACAAAGTGGAATTTCAATGCAGGAGATTATCACAATCACAATGAGCATAGTGCTGGATCATGCTCTTAATAGGGATTTTCACACTGGCCATGACAACATGAGATTAGATCAAAGACAGATGAAGTTACATTAACAAAACAATGCAGCCTTGTTATGCAATAACAAGTAGCCATCTGGAGCTTCTTTTGGGAATAGGAAAAGGATCCAAGTGCGCATCTACGCTGCAACGATACGTCCTCTTCGGTAGCTTCTGCTGAAGATCGGATTCGATTGTGAGAACTTTATTGCAGCTTTGTTCTGTCAGAGAGGAGGTAGCATCCTTCCTCAAACACATCAAGACAAAGAGGAAACGGGCTGTGTGTTCTTCGCTGGTTATTGTTGCCTCTGTTTCTGTCCCACTGGCTGAATGGCAATTACTGCTGACTTCCTATCCAGCGAGGAGCCCCGGCCCCGCTGAGGGTGCCCTGACCCTGCAGTATCCAGAGGGGAGAGACAGGAGCTGTCAAAACTCACACCTCTCCCCTCGCTCCCGTGGGGAACAGCTCCTCCAGCTGCTGCCCCACGGGGCTCACTGCACAATCCTGCTAATCAGCTCCATCTCATCTCTGGAAAGGAACTGGCCTCAAGTGGATGTAGGCCCTTTTCTCACCTCTGCTACCTAGTGCACCTTTGAAGTCCTGTGTAAGTGTTAGTTTATGGCTGGAGAGGGTACGATAAGATCCCATGGAAAGGTGATAAATTAGCTTTTCGTCCCACATTTAAAAGGGGAAATAGCAGGCTGCTAAAATCCACAGAATCTGTTACAGATCTAACACCTAGCAGCTAAAGCACTTGAGAACCAAAAACATTGTAGCGTCAAATCTGTTAAGTACCTTCATTAAAGCAGCTTGTTTGTAAGTAGGGGCACTTAAACGCCTTCCCACACTGTGAGGTTCTGTACAAATGAGCATTTGGTCAAAACTAAACTTTGCATTTAAAAAAAATGAAAGCAATTATCCATCACCCTGCAAGTGCAACAGTATCATGAGACTAGATGAGACAAGTTGGGACAGAACAGACACTTTTGACTCTCAACACACCCTTCACAGGCATTTCAAATTAAAACTACTCTATTTACTTCAATGAACACAGTAGAAGTTCACACATTCACTTTCGTCCACTTAAATTTGACAAAACAAGACAAAAAATATGCCAAAGCAAACTGATTTTAATCATTTGCTGCAAACAAAAATGTAAAAAAAAAAAAAAAAAAGTAGACGTATATATGTGTGTGTGTGCACGTGTGCGTGCGTGTGTGTGTGTGTGTGAAATCAGTTACATCTAATGCTCGGAGGTTGAGGCTGACAGGACTGGAGCCTAAAGTTTGATGAATGTTGTGTTGTGTTTTTTTTCTTTTTGGTGTTGATTGTCTGTCTCACCTTGCCTTAACCTGCCTGACACTTGCACGCACCGAGGAGCTAATAACAAGAGATATATCTACAAGTATAGATACGACACGGTGGTTGAATTACATATTGTAAACTGAAAACATGTCACCATCATGTCAAAGGTTGTCACGCCGCTGTGAAATCCCTCCACCTGCCAAATTAAATCATGTCATTTTTATTTATTTAATTGGGATAAATTCCACAAAAACATTTAATGGAAGATAATAATGAAAAAAAAATCAGGAAAAACAGGTTCGTAAAAGTGTTTTTCTACTTCTACAATTACAATTGAAAACATTTCAAGAACCTTGTTTTGCTGCTGACACTGTCAGAGTCAGAGAAGGAACTCATTTGCACCTCACACCCTGTCTGTGACAATATGCATCCTTATCTTGAATAACAATTATCACCCCATTTCCTAGAGCCATTAGATCTTCTTTACGACACCATTAAAGAGCCTCAAATTTCCTCGTTTCACCAGCTCGTCAATACACTTTAAAAACACAACTCTTTAAGATATATTTTCCTGCTCGTGCGAGTTGGAAATAAGAGCTGAGAACCTTTTTAAAATTGATCTTTTTTTTTTTTTTTTTTTTTTTTTTCAAGAAACTTTTATCACAGTTTATAAAACACAATCTATGGCTTGCTATAACTTCCAACGTAGCCACTGTCGTCTGCTTGCAGCTCAGTGGCGGAATTTCGCTGCTGCCACCCGCTGACATAATTTGTTTCACAGTCACCACCCAGCAGCATGAATCAGATGTTGACACTCTAATTTCATGCACACATGGGTGTTTGGCTGAGCCAGCCTTGAATGCTGCTGCATTCCCTTGTCTCTCACTCCAGCTGCCCACTATACCTGCCCTTTGCCCTCCGACACAGCCATGTAATGTATTTAACCTGGGAGTCACACATGATGACTGATGATTTAACCATACAGTCTCATAATGACAACACACACTGTCAGGACAAGTGTGACCTTAACTTGTAAAATATTCATTTGAAAATCTTGTGAATTAAACAGAATAAAAGATGATATTTTGTATATTATATTTGTATATTATAAATTTGACAAATAATAACACAAGAATGATAATAACTCAGACAGAAGTGTGTTTTCATTTACTAACCCCATTTTCTACCCATCGGGAGAACCCCATGTTGCTCTGTTTAGCACTAAAATAAATCTGTTTACCGTGGTCCACAGCTCCATCTAAAACAATATTTGTTTTACTGTGTTGTTTTTTTTATTAAAAAAAAAAAAACTACATGTACTTGCAAGAAATAATAAAATATAGCCAACAGCCATGTTTCAAAATGTCAAAGGCTTGTCAAGGATTGACACATTTGCAGAGCATAATTAATGCAAGTTTTTGTCTATCACTGATTATTTCGCTTCTTCTTTAAAAGTCAACGTTGACAGCTGTGCTGTGGGAGAGAGAGAGAGTAAAACAGAGAGGGAGAGAGAGAGAGGATGAGCCACCGTGTGTCCATGTCCTCATTCTGTCAGCTTCGAGAGCGAACATAAACTATTTTCAACACTGAAGTGACCAGCAGGATAACGGTGAATATACAGTATACTCCCAAAGAAGTGACAATTTAAGAGGAAAAAAAAAAAAAAAGTGAGGGCAATTCCCAATATCTTCTCCTCACAACAAATCTGACGTCTGCTCTTATGAGTGAGCATAAATCCACAAGATAAACACATAAACAAATAAGTTGTTTGTGTGCAGTGGAAGCCAGATAACGGCCGGGTGGTGTTTTTTTTTTTCCATGGAACCACTTGCTTCCTCTTGACAAATATCCAAACAGTAAACACACAGTAAATAACAACAACGCTGTCCATATCAGTTCACTACTTGAGGTTAAGTTGAGTTTATTGCGGAGGCCACTGCCTGCATGCATTAAGCAAATCATAAATTATACATGCTAATTACCTTGGGCCTCCACTTTAATGAATTATTTTAATTAAACTACAACATTGGGGTTTTGTATGTGGTCTATATTTCATCCCCTGCCTGAGATGACCTTCTTCTTTGTCTAACTGGAACATAGTTGAGAGAACAAGGACAATGCAGATTACACAAGTGAGTTCATACAGATGTTACCAAACGGTGAAAGATATCATCTGATATATAACGTATTTGTACTAAGGAAGGGTAAAAAAAAAAAAAAAAGGGTAAAGCTGTAATAAGGAGGAAACACTGGTTATTGTTTGTTTGCAGATGAAAAAAAACATCTGTGGTGACAGAAATGAGAGTTTTATTGAGTGAAAATGACATTTTTTTTCCACTACATTTTATTTTGATTTCATGACTCTCGTTTGTCATAAAATCATCAAATCATGAAAAATATGACTTTTTCATAAAAGCGTCCTCCTCTCCCACCTGTGACATTATCTTGACTTTTCTGGCTGTGTGAATAGGTTCACTTCATTTCCTCATTTGTTCAGCAAAAGCTGAAAGGCGTTTTTTTATTTCCTTTGTAATGGATCTGAACCGGAGCCAAACCTTTTCCCCCTTTGACTTCATACCATCGGCGTGCAACATGTGACTAATGTCAGTAATTCAGCCTCATCCTCTCTCTCTGTTTCTGTGTAAACATGAAGCTGGCAGGATGTTAGTTTCTTAGAAAAAAAGAAAAAGAAAAGAAAAGATGCAGCATCATGCATCAAATGTAAAACGTCACATAAATTAACTTATTATTCTTATTCACAGATGTTATTCATACATTTGTCGGTATAATTACATTTACTTTAAACAGTGCAATACATTTCAAAAATAAGACACATTAACTACATCAAAGTCAAAATAAACAGGATAAAATACACACATATAAATGTGCAATAAATATATATCATCAAGATACAGATTTTTTTTTACAGTTTGTGACACAGGTGTCAGTGGATGTAGTTTGTTTTAAAAAACAAAAAAAGTCTATATATTTGTTGTTTTGTGGTTTAATGTTATGAACTGTAATTACCAATCCAGAAAAAAAACTAATTCAAAATTAAATCCTGTAATCTGTTTCAATACATTTAATTATCCAGAGTCAGAATTAATGTCACACACACACACACACACACACACACAGATGCACCAAATGGAGAGAAAAAAAAAACTAACACTGTTGTACAAACAGTCCATGGGGGAGGGGTGGATTTAAATTCCAAAAGGGTCTCTCAGCTCGTTTCCTAGTTCCCCAGTCAGCAATGTGTTTGTGAAAAATCAGTCTTTTTGTCTTGCTGAAAAAAAGGCTAAATCTACATTGGTGGCCCAGTCTAAGTTTGCCATTCTTTGCACTTTCAATTCAAGTGAATGAGAGAGAATGAAGTGGCCCGAGACCCTTTATTTGATCTACTAGATTGCATAAAGTGACGGAATTCTAATGTATTTGTTTAATACCTCCCGAAATAGGCTGTTGCGTTTCTATAGAGGAGGCAGAGAAAGCGCGCTGTTTTTTTTTTTTTTTTTTTTTACTCTGTCGAAAACAAATAAGAAAATGTTAAAATGTATAAATCTCATTTTAATTCAAATGCTCTCTCTCTCTCTCTCATTCTCTCTCTCTCATTCTCTCTCTCTCTCTCTCTCTTTGTATTTATAAACCTGTTGAATGAATGAATGAATGAATGAAATCCCAACGAATAGAGGGAGGTGGGGGGGTATCTGTGCAGCCAAAAAAGATAAATAAATAAATAAACAAACATTATTGAACGCCCTCTCTCTCTCGCTCTCTCTCTGTGTCTCTCACTCTCTCTGTCTCTCTCTCTCTCTCTCTGACGTTTCAAATATGTGACAATATTAATTCGGACCCTCCGTGCTCCTTTGCCAAATGTTTATTGTTGGGTTTAATTGTGTTTAGCGACTACAGCTTGATGAATGAGCCCAGTTGTCTGCGCTGTGACCGTGGCATCGTAACTCCATGAATCCTAATGGACTGAACGGTTCAAACGCTGCTGCTCTGCGACTCTGAACATACACTCTGAAATCATACAGGTCTGGATAGAAGACAAATTATTATTATTCATAATATTAATATTGATATCATTATTATCATAACTATTGACATTTTGTTACATTTTTACAATAAAACAATTGCAATATTCGCAAATAATAATAATAATAATGACATTGTCTTTGATTAAATCTTCAGAAACATTTTTGATTGTTTACTTCACTTTTAATGAGAAAATATTTCGATGACCATTTTTTTTTCCAGTTTCATTATTATTGCAGACTGTTTGCACACTTTTCGAAAGCACGCATGCTTGCAAAAAAAAAACAAAAACAAACAAACAAAAAATAAAAAAACAAAAATAATAAAACATCAACAATAACAACAACGGTAACAACACATTTTTTTCTTTTTTTTTTTTTTTTTTTTTTTTTTTTAGAATTCATGCTTTACCTAAAAAAAAAAAAAAAAAAAAAAATTACAGCATCTGATACACATGGTCACCACAGCCTTTTAAATTAAATGCTTCACAGAACTTTTTTTTTTTTTCTTCTGGAAAATAGATATCTAAAACGTAAAACTAAAAAGTGCATTTTACAACATTTTCAGGATCAGTGATTCTGCAATATTCACATCTTGCATTTTTTGAGGACGTCTCACACAATAGCCTACTAACTTTTCAATTTTGAAAAGATGTCATAACTCAGTTTGCTTTCTTTTCTTTTTTTTCTTTCTTTTTTTTTTTTTTACACTGATGGTAAGAACAAATCTAAATTCTACTCCTATTTGGTATACCCTTATCCATCATCCCAGTATTAAAAAAAAAAAAAAAAAAAAAAAAAAGCAAACAGAAAACACACAGAGCCATTGCCTCGCAATTTTCATTGACATTACAGTGGTCACACAGAAACGGTGCAAACGTTTTGTTGTTCGATAAAACTGAAAAACAAAAACAAAACAAAACAAAAAAAAAATGCCACTGGATTTTTTTTTTTCTTCTTCTTTTTCAAAATCTGAATTGATGGTGCCCAAACAATAACAACAACAACAACAACAACAGAAAAAAGAACAAACAAATCCCCGTCAGTGGCTCCAAACTTTTAATACTCACATTTCACAATAAACTGAAAAATAGAACTATCAAATAATTTATATTTTTCAAGAGCAATACTTGACGCTGTTGTGCGATTCTGTGCTGGACTCCTATGACACGATTTTTTTGTTTGTTTGTTTGTTTTAAAGCGACACATTCAACACATATTACACAAATAATTCGATATGCAACTGCAACTCGCCTTAATAGTTTTTTTTTTTTTCCGACGACCGAAAATATAAACTTTGGGTTTTGGTAAAAGGGGGGGCCTGGGAGCCAGCCAGCAGTTCGGTTTTTTTGTTTTTTTTTTGTTTTGTTTTTTTTTTTTTTTTTTTACTTGGAGAAAGAGAGAGAGAGAAAAAGAAGAGAAGAGAAGGAAAGGATCGGAATGAGGGTAAATAAAAAGTTGAGCAGGTCAGTGCACGGCCACAGATTGAAGTGTGGACGGGCTCGTCAGAGTCTCGCTCGGGGTTGCGGGGCTGCTTTGGCTCGTCGCTGTCTGTGGGGACGTCGGGCTCAGAGACTGTGGAGAGTTTGATAGAAACGCAGGGATGTGTGGAGGTAACGCGGAGAAACCGGGCATTGATGTTGGGGTTGGCTTGATCGGCACAGGAATGGCCGGTAACGACTGTCCACCGTGACACAGGGACTTGATGGGCACGCCGTACGCACTGTAGTCGCTGCTCGCCATGGAGATCGGAGCCGCCGTGTCAATCACGCTAGTGTTGTACATGTGTGGCCAGGCTGTTGTCAGCTGGTTGTGCAGCGGGTAACCGGCAGACATCGACTGCATGGTGGAGAACGCGAGACTTCCGGGGACTTTATACTCTCTGGCGATGATATTCTCGATGGCGAAGGGATGTTTGAAAGTTGACGTCTGAGACACTCCGAGGTTGTAAGTTGACATCTGTGGTAGGTGTGTACCGGTGGCTGCCAGGGCGCTCAGTCTCAGTTTGGCTTGCTGCTGGAGGTAATGTGCAGCATCCGATTGCTTACTCGGAGCCAAGTGATCGGACGCACCCAACACTTTGAACCTTTTGCGGCGTCTCAAGAAACTTCCGTTCTCGAACATGTCCCCGCAGTTGGGGTGTAGAGCCCAGAAACTGCCCTTACCTGGTTGATCTGGACGCCTCGGGATTTTGATGAAACAGTCGTTGAATGACAGGTTGTGTCGCAGAGAGTTCTGCCACCTTTGAGTGTTTTCTCTGTAATAAGGGAATCTATCCATGATGAACTTGTAAATTTCACTGAGAGGCAGCATTTTCTCTGGGCAGCTCTGGATCGCCATGGCAGTGAGAGAGATGTAGGAGTAAGGTGGCTTCTGGTCGCTGTACGTGTTTCTCCCCGGACGAGGCATCCTCCTCGATCTTTAATTTTGTCCTTTTATAAAGCAACAACAACAATAATAATAATAATAATTAAAAAAAAAAAAAAAGTAGTAAGTAGTCTCCGTTAATTCCTTGGTGAAACGCTGCAGCTCTTCATGAAAACAGCCGCTGGAGAAAGTTTCAACGCAGGCAAAGCTGGAGTTGCGTTGCGCATAAAACAGCCAGGTTGGACGCCTCTGCTGTGGACGGTGCACATTTATGGAGTGACGGCTGCTGTAAGTCTTTCTTGCAAAGTAAGTCAGCTTGTCCCGCTAGCGCAGTTGAATAGACTTCATTTGGACGTCCTTTGAAAAGACGAGCTAAGTGGATGCCTCCATGGCCTTCCTCTAACCATCTGATAGTTTTATGTAGTGACATGAGCAGAAAAGACCCCTGTAGGGGCGCTCCATTAATGTGCCACCTCTTTGCTATCACATGACAATTGCCATGGGAGGGAGGGGGCTGGGAGGAAAGGCATAATCTGGTTTCATTTACACCTATTTACATGGACACCTTGGGCCAATGGAAATCATTTCCATTTGAAGACAGAAAAAGGGGTGAAAAGGCTCCGGCAACCGGAATTGAACTGCGATGGCACTCAGTGTGTGAAGGTATGCGCTAACACTTCTTCAGCGGACGTTACAGTTGAACTGAGAGAGAGAGAAAACAGAGAGAGAGCTTAGATGTGGTTAAACGTGAAAATCTGTTTGCATGATGTGATTTTGTACAATTCTGTAATTATAAACAAATATATATAATCTGTGCTGATGTGTGAAGGTAGATATTTATTGTAGCTGTTTTGTTTTATTAAAATAATCTATTTTGTGCAGTGGAGTGTGTGTGTAGTGAGTTTTTTTTAAAAAAAAATGAAGTATTGTTAAATGTAAGTATATAAGTATTTTGACAAAATATGCAATTTAGTGGTGATCTTTATTATTATTATTATTATTATTATTATTATTATTATTATTATTATTATTATTATTATTATTATTATTATTATTATTATTATTATTATTATTATTATGTGGAATAGATTGCAGTTCGCTTTTTATTTTTTAGTTGCACTCCGACATTGTTTACGGAATGCACACACCATACAAAAATAAACTGCCATGAGCAAGTTTGTTGATGAGCCGACTATTAGTTTTTCTCAGCTAATTTCGCCCAGAGCTGAGCAAAGGAAGTAGACGGTATGAAAACATCAACACAATGCAAACAATGCTGTTCAAACTGAAACTTCATGAGGCAATCAGGTCTATTGTGTTTATGTAAAGGAGATTCAAAAGTACTTCAGAAATGCAAATAAACCCTCGAGGATGGTGTGGTGAAAACTGTATAAAATATCCATAAGTCAATTATATGAATGTGAAAACCAAATGGGAAGCCTATTTTGAGCTATTGCTATTCAAGCTTTTGGCCAGGGCCACCTTTCCGCTTGGAGGGTTTGCAATGCCAGGGACCACACACACGCACACGCAGATTTGCTCATAATTTATGCTAATTTCTCCCCATAAATCCACAATGCACCCCATCACCAGTCTGACGGATTACGAAAAGAATCGCATTGCGGGGGGACACCGAGCTATTTTCACCCAAGAAACCAGGAGCAGGCTGAAGAAGAGCGTCCTCTGCTTTATAAGGACTGTTTAACAATCTAAAACCCTTGGTCAATATTAATAAGAGAGGAAAAGGAAAGAAATAGTTTGTTTTTAAAGAACTTAAAGAACAAATCTGTAATGTGCCAAATTTTAATATTTTGTATTATCGGAAGTTATGTCTTACAAAAACAAAAAAATAAAAATAAAAATAGAAAAAGGCAAAAAGTCACATTTCTTTCACAGCGTTTAGTCTAAAACTTCCAGTGTGCACTTTTCTTTATTTGTTCCCGCAGAGTGGCTTTTAACACCTGTCATTTCCCATTAATGTTCAACTGAAAAAGGTTTTGTCCAAAAGGAAGTGGCCCAGTCGACCCATCTCCAACACCGCGGATAATGACACCACACTGCCAAGTTCCAAACATCTTCTGACATCCAGCCTATTCATTCACTCTGCCATTCATTCTGCCATTCATTTAAAAAAAAAAAAAAGTATTATATTATAGGGTCTCACATAGATTAATATGTCCGTGCGTAAAGGAGTTAGATACAGGCCTGTAGTTTTGTTTTTCTCGTGCGTAAAAAGTTATGATTGCGAAATGCAACAAATCATCTGGACGTGATAGCAATTATTATTTATTGTTATTATTACGTATATGATTCATTTTGCATTGCGTTGCACCTTCCTCCTGAAGTGATTAAATCTTTGTCAGTTTTATTTGTTCCATGTTTGCAGAGCAGACTTGTTGTCATGCCAGTTAACCCGCAACACTCGCGTTAACCAGCCGAGCCACAGAGGAGCAGAGAGTTTTTTTTTTCTTCTTCTTCTTCTTCCTCACTCTCTCTCCCTCTCTCACTCTTCTCACACACAGTCGATGTGGCTTTTTGAGCTTCAGGGTTATGGGATATTGGTAGGCCTTTTGTCCCCTGTCGAATGCACACACTGAAAATACCACCATGACTCTGAATCTGAATAGGAGGTTTTTTAGCTGCTCCCAAACTCGGGAGTTCAAGCAGCAGTAGATCAAGTCCGCACTATGTTTGGTCATTTGTAGAAACCCGAACAAAGGTTGGGATAAGCCAAATTGCATTGCACTTGTGAACCGTGCCTCAGTCTGAAGTATCCCTTTATAGCAGGAGAGGGGGGGTTGAAACCAAGAACAATTTTGTGTGAGCTTTAAAAAAAAAGAGGAACGAAAACAAAGGGCACTTTCTGAAACATCTTAAAGTAGAGTAGTGAGGCGTGACATTCCCAGGGTGACGAGACACAAAAGCTGAGGTCATGGGGATGAAAAAGAGAATCAAACAGCCACTTTCACACGTCTGCCCTCCTCTGCTGCGCCCCCCCGAACACAATAGGAAACAAATGTTGTTAAAAGAGGATCGATGCCATTCATCCTAAAGCAGCGAATGATAGCCAAACAATATTGTCACACTGAATCGAGTTGAGATATGCTGCCACCCAGACCCTACCGAGAGGGGAGGAGGGAAAAAAACTGTTTTTCAGCGAACGATTAAGAGAAATTTAAAGCTCAGGGAGATGCTTATTGAGGCGTGCTTACACATGAAAACATTTATTCAAGGGGTGAACTCATGTTTGAAAAATTAAGATGAATTAATAAAATCAATCGCCCATGTATTTGGTGTTTATCTTTTTTTTTTTTTTTTAAATGATAGGATTTATTTTCTTTTTTAGTGTGGTGCTTTAATTTTGGGGAGACTTTATCCACATTACGCACAGGTTGCTGACTCCATGTAATGCCTAATAATCTATAATCAACCTACAGCTAAAATATACCAAACACGTTAAAAGAATATGTATAATAAAAAAATAAAAGATAAACATTCATAATCCCAGTGAATTATAAGTGTAAATTGGCGCGATTTGCTCTTTGAGACGTTTCAATTGTCGTCACGTGGATTATCATTAGCAGCTCTTTAGGTTTTAAAAGGGATTTTTCTTATGTTGGGTTGCTCCAGTGTTAAACGCACGCTCAGTGATGTGATATGAGAGAGAGAGCGATGTAGAGATAGAGAGCAGCTTCGGTTTGTTGTCTGCTGAAAACTGCGTGTCTCTCCAACCCAACCAATAGGCCTGCGCTTCTAATTAAGTCCGTGGTGATTTCAGCCCCTAGAGATGTTTTACGGTGCAATTAAGGACGCGCTGATGATAAGGTATGAATATTCAGCAGAATGACAATTAATTAGCAGACAGAAGGCTCTCACAAGAATCTCCTCAATGGCAAATTTAGCCTATATGACGGGATATCCACACTACTTAAAGGCCATCTTCAAACGATGGCCCCCTTAGAATATGAATTTATGACAAAGAGAAAGAAAATCTAAATTTGTATATGTATCTGTATGAAATGTTCACATATTCTTCTTATTAATAGTGCTGATAACACAACATTGTGAGTTATATTTGTTGTATATTTTTAACAAACGGTGGGATTAAAGAGTCCTCCTAAGGCAGCCCTCTCCATTAGTAGTTTCTGTGTGACATCAGAGGGAGTACCTGGAAGAAGACCTCAGGGCATTTGTAACATATGCTCGGATTATGCTTAATGGTCTAATTACATAAATTAGGCATTCATTATACGGCACATCATCTGTAACAGATATCTCAATTGAACAGAGGCGGGAACGTCTAATTTAATTTGTCTGCGGATAGTTTCATCCAATTAAACGCTGAAAGACAAGGAAGAGGGTGGAAATACTGACCACTATATAAGCATATGATGATTTTCGTTTTATTATTATTATTATTATTATTATTATTAAATTCAAAATTGTAAAAGGAAAAAAACCTTTTGTATTTTCTGTAGGAGCATTAACACCAAGAAACAGTAATTTCACTCTGTGGCCATCAGATGGTGACATCACCTGGAGTCTGAACCACGAGTTTTCTTCGTTATTCTGTATCTAATTGCAGGTGCCTTAAATATAATACAAATATGATCTATCTATCTATCTATCTATCTATCTATCTATCTATCTATCTATCTATCTATCTATCTATCTATCTATCTATCTATCTATCTATCTATCTATCTATCTATCTGTCTGTCTGTCTGTCTGTCTGTCTGTCTGTCTGTCTGTCTGTCTGTCTACATTAGAATTGTGGAGAATATGAAAAATATCAACACATTTATCTATCTACATGTCTATGAAATTGTGTCTGTAGGCACATGCAAGTGAGTGCAAGTAAGTGCATGTGAAGTGTGTGTGTGTGTGTGTGTGTGTGTGTGTGTGTGTGTGTGTGTGTGTGTGTGTGGGAGTGGTGTCCCAGTTCATTGGCTCCATATGGTGAGAAACAGCAGGACTGATGAGTGTACTACCTGAGGTCCGTGTTTGTGCTGTCGACTGTAACCAAAACACAGGCCCCTGACCCCCAGCCGCCCCATCCCCACCCCCTCCCCAACTCCCACTGCCACCACCACCACCACACCCCCCTGCATAATTCATTACAAGACAAGACAGTGCAGCTCACACTCTCTTTTCATCATTTAGCTTTTGGTGACTGATGACTCCGTGACAACAAATCATCCTATTAAATGACACATGATACTTAGCCAGCTGACAGATATAAAAAGGGGAAGGAGCAAAGAGCAAGAAGAAAAGTCGCTGTGAATACGCAGGCAGGGAAAAAAAATGTAAATGGGCAAAAGATGAGAGGAGGAGAAAACAGAATAACAATACGACAGAGTCCATTTCAATATTGAGAGAAAAATGTAGAAGTCCTCATTACTATACTGAGCATTGCCATATAATGAACTAGTTTCCTATGAGCAATAATCATGGAATTTCTCAGCTACTGTATATATTGTTGAAAATGAGAGAATAATGCAATATGAGGACGTGAGATCATGATATATTAACAACAAACTCAATACGAGAGTGAACTTTCACTGTGAAGCGAAAAGATAAAAGGGCAATAATGCAAAAAAGAAAGAATTATCATAGTTGGATCACATACTAAGACTTACCTTTCACAGAGGATAAAAAATGAGGTGCGAGGCTTTGAGGTAGACGACTGTGAATCTGTGCAGCCGCACAATGAAGAAATGATCACAGTTACACTCCGTAGATCTGTGTTGTATCATGAAACACACTCGAATGACAAGTGACATATTAACTGACGGGAACATTGTGGATCAATATCTTGGGTCACTTGAAGTGACATTACAACCTCTGGAGGTCAAAGTTGTAAGCTTAACCTCTGATCTTTAACCTTTCTGCTTGCTTTTACTTTTCTATTATCTTTTTTTATTATTATTATTGTGGGAAAATTATAGGAAACAGTTAATAGCTTCTCAGCCACTAAATTAATTACACAGAAAAGTTTGCAAGGTATGTAATAATGAAGGATAAAAAAGAAAAAAAAAAAAAAAAAGCTTTGAACTCTGGGATCAATTCTGAGGAGGTTGTCAAGTCCTCGGCAACACCACCAACAAGTCTGTCCTTTGGGGGTTAGTGTATGAGACGTCTAACTGAGGCTTTTTTTTTCTCGTGTGGTTGGAAGGCACGGTCCTTTGTGTGGCATGCTCATGTTCATGTTCAGCCAGACCTTGGCAGTGATCAGAACACCACACTTAACCAACTGGGACCAAATGAGGGGCATTTTGTTCCGTCTTTCATCTTATTCATCTGGGAAAATGGCTCGGTCTCTGAGGATGGCTAACAGAGCCAAAGACCAGAACAACACAATACACAATAACAATACAGTTATGTGTTTACAACACACATAAACAAAAACATACTGTTGATGCTGGTGACACCCACAGGGAAGGTAACTGAGTGAAAAGATGTCATGAAATTTTATTCAAAAAAGTTTGCAAACATAGTCCTGTGGACACCTGAGCAGAAGAAAGACACTTGGAGCAGCTAAACTTGGCTTTACTCTATCTGATCTACATCTCAAACATGGCTTTCATTTCACAGACAAGGGGCCTCTCCTTTGTTTTAACGTCACGTTGTGTTTGTATTTTACAAGACGGAACTGCGGCCACCAAGGCAGCGTTCACTCACTCTTTCGCTCCTGGGCGACTAACACAATGACCAATCACAGAGTGCCACTTCTATTGATATATTTTAATTGGTGTGTGATATATGCTGCTGTAAGACTCAAATTTGCATTGCTAAGCATAAACGAGCCTCACAGTAAATCACAGACAGCTTTAAAAAGGAAACGCAAACAAGCATTGTTGCGTAGTATGCTTTGCACTGGCTCCTTTATGGGTGACCAGCTCAATGTGCCTCCTGCTGAAAGGTAATATGCATGACACATTTCCAGGCACTAATTCATTTGTTTAGTAATAGGGGAGCTAACCTGTGCTGAAAACATGGGTGCAGTGAGGAAAACATAAAGGTCTTGCTAATCCACAGCTAATCAAAAGGGCACAGGAAACAACCCTGCAGAAGGATTTTGTCATATTAATTAAGGTGAAGCTTGAATATTTGTGCGTCTATAAAAGCGTGCTCATAAGGCAGGGCACAGAGCCGACTCGGCATTGTTATTCCTGCAGACTGTCGTGACACTGACAGTGCAAGGATGCAACCCCTAGCTGGCAGCCGAGGACCTTAGAAAGCATGGCTAATATGTTGAGAAAAAAATATGTATTTATGTGTCTGAAATCCTGTTGATTAAGGGTTCTCGAATGCAGCATTGTAGCTCATATACGGCAAGATTTATTTTTGAAGGGTAGTAATAGAGCTGATGAACTGTGATGTTGATTACTAGACCCTTAAGGGTCCACACTTGAAAATAATGTTGTTGACTCTGACCTGTTCGGAAGCAAGTACTTCAGATGTGACAAAGCATTTGAATTATAGATGGGAGGGGGAAATACACACAGACGGCATGCACACAAAAGAATGCAGTTACATTTCTATCAAACAAATTTAATCTGGAGTTGAGGTATTACAATCCACTGATGGAAGGAGCACAGGAGGAATCCTATGAAATGTCAAGTGCCGCTGCACATCAGGAAACTGTAGGCACAGACAGAGTATTAACAGCCTTATCAGCTGGGGAAATGCTCAGTTCCCCTGTCTAAACCAAAGCTATTACAATCCCAAATAATTAACTTTCAGCACAATAGTCAGTTGTCGTGACAACTAGGATGAGAGGATCTGCATGTAGGACGACTTTCAGCAAAAATAATGAAGAGGAAAAAATGTGGCTTTGCTGAGTTCTGTTTCTCATTACATCTCCGTAGCATTAAGGCAACTAACCAGGTTTCTGATACCAGATAATAACAACTACATGCACTTTAAATCAGCCTTATTATATTTATAATACTGGGTAAGTTCTGCTGTTGCAGATTTAGAACTTTGATAGTAAAATGTCTACCATCCGTGTGATCATTTTTATATGTAACAGACCTTTTACATCTGATTCCTACCATTGTAAACTATCAGTTAACATAATATTGCTATACTACTACTTATGTAATATCTTTCTACTTTAGCTTTGTCCAAAAAAAGGAAATACATATACATTCCTAATTGAGTCGATTTGTGAGCATTTCATCATAATTATCTCTGTGTTGAACCCAATATATATAAATGAATGTGACAGTCGATAAGCATCACATAGCAGAAGTTATCTGAGCCCGAATCTTTATGTATGTTTATTCTGAACGGTGGGACAACAGGTGGGAGAGGATAAGTCAGTCAGTCAGAAAACACTTTCCAGAAATTCACAAACCAAAAATAAATCAATAAAACATTCTGGGAAGGAGAGAGAGAGACTT